>CAWUFW010007230.1:600000-1035630 GCA_963921515.1 Calotriton arnoldi | reverse complement strand
CCAGTTCCCGTGTCTGCTTACTTCCTGGGAGTGCATCTCACAAGATGACAAACCTTTTCAAATATATATATATATATATATATATATATATATATGTATATATATATATATATATATATATATATGTTATTTGTTTCTTGATATAGCGCACGACTCGTCCCCGCCTCGCCGGGTGGTCCTCAGGTAGATCATGTAGAGGCAGCATTAAAGCAACCAAGTTTGAAGGTGTTTGCTGAGTTCAGATAGATTTGAGCACCCACTGATGAACAGACGGAGTTTGTTCTAGTGGATTGGGTCAAGATAAGAAAAGGCTTGGCCCTCGTATTTAGCAGTGTGAATAGCCGGGTACATAAAAAAAATCGATTACTTGAATGCAGCTTCCCATTTGGAACGTAAGGAATAAGTCTGACCTGGAGGTACTTTGGCCCAGAGCCTGACAGGGATTTGTAGGTCAGTCAAGGCAGTTTAAACAATGCTCGCATATGGATGGGGAGCCAATGTAAGGCTCTAAGTGTGGGAGCTGATGTGGTCCTTGGATGCAAGTTGTTTACCATAAGGGTCGCTGTGTTTTGGACCACTTGCAGTTTCGATAAAAATGAATCATTAGAGACGAGGAACAGGGCAGTATCGTAATCCAATCGGCTGATGAGTTTAGCCTGGATGAGTGTTTTACGTGAGCTCAACGGAAGCCACAAAAGATTTTCTTGAGGAGACGCATAGTACCAAAACAGGTTCCACATATGGAGGTGATCTGGTCCAGCATTGATAGTTGGTCATCTATGAGTATGCCCAGGTTCCTGCCAGTTCTACTAGGCAAAGGGGTGGGGCCAAGCTCTGCCGGCCACCAATCCTCCATCCAATAGAGCTGAGCTTTGTCAAACAATAAAATCTCTGACTTGCCCCCATTGAATTGCAGACAGTTGAGGGACATCCAGATGTCAATCTCTTTCATGCAGGTGATAAATCTCTGTTTGAGGTTCTCCGTGTCCTGCCTGAATGAGATGACCAACTGAGTGTCATCTGCATGCGAAAATGTCACAGGTCCATGGGACATCACAAGAGGGGCTAGAGGGGCTAAGTAGATGTTAAAAAGTGCAGGGCTCAAGGCTCCCTTGTCCAGGAGGATGGTTCCATAGAAACTGTTGGACTCTTTCTTAGAGGAAGTCCACTAGCCAGTCGGGGGCAAATCCATGGATACCAATCTGCTGGAGATGCTGCACCAGGATAGAGTGCGAGATGGCATCGAACACTGCTGATAAATCAAGTAGAACCGGCATGGCAGGCTGACCAGCATCCAGGGGTAGACTAACAGTGTCTACTACTGCAAGTAAAGTAGACTCAGTGCTGTGGAATGGTCAGAAGCCTGATTGAGAAATGTCCAGCAGACTATTACTGTCTCAGATAGACCGAGAGCTGTTTGCTGACATGGGTCTCCAGTACCTTTCCCAGCAGAGGGAGGTGAGATATGGGACAGTAATTGGTTGGATCCTTAGGGTCTGCAGAGGGTTTCTTTAGGATGGGTGTAACATGAGTTGCTTTCCATAATATCGGATGGTGGCTTGATTCAAAGATTGGTTACACAATCCTGTGATAGCTGGAGCGAGAAGGGGGAAAGGAGAGAAATGATATGTGGAGGATAAGTATCGGACGGGGATCCCGATTTTACTTTGGCTAGTAAGTCTAGCATCTGGTCTTGAGAGATCGGCTCAAATCTTTCTAGTACCACTGATGTAGAGTATTGTGGTATAACAATGGATGATTTTGTCTTAGAGTGAAAACTGTTATAGATATTGTCAATTTTGGTTTGAAAGTGGGTAGGCAAAGTGTCGCAAAATGTTTGAGAGGCTGGAATGTTGGAGGAACATGCCTGTAGTTTGACAAAGATGTTTAAGATTTTCAAAAGAGGAGTTGCCTGCCTGGTCTAATTTATTGACAATATGTTGTCTGCATGCCCGCTTTATTTTAGCATGATCTGAGCGTAAAGCATCTTTTTAAATATGTGTTTATCTAAACTGGTTTTTGATCTCCTCCAGTTATGTTCAAGCCTTTTACAGTGTACTTTATTTGTTATCAATTCCACTGAAAACCAAGGTTCATTGGATCTAGAGTGCTTTCTAGAAAGAGGTTTGTAGGGTGCCACAGCATTGAAAGCATGAATGAGGGACTCATTAAACCGTGGTAGTGCAGAGTTTATGTCTAGTGCATTGTCTGGTGTAGAAGCAAAAACAACTGCTAGAAAGGACTCCTGATTGATTTGTTTCCAAGGTCTTTAAATAGATTGATTCTGTGCCTTAGGTTTGTCAGGAAGGGACATGATTGGGATTTGAAAACTGATCAGAAAGTGATCCGTCCAAGTTAATAGTTGTGGGGTGTCAACATGTGGTAGCCTGACAGTGGAAAAAATGAGGTCTAGTGTATGCCCTGCTGAGTGAGTGTAGTCGGTCCTTGTCAGATGAAGGTCTAACATTTCAAGATTTGCTAGCAGTATAGGAACATCAGGATCAATGGCAACATCGGTGTGGTAGGTAAAATCTCCTATCAAAGAAAGTCTTGTGTAGCTAGTACATAAGTGCAAGTTGCTCTGTGAGTTTGGGAATGAAATCCTTTTTTGTCCAGCAGGGCAGTAAATAAGAGCATCATTCCATGAGTTGCCATTTAAGGGTTGTATTTTTAATATAATCAGCTCAACCAAATTAGTGAGTAAAGAGTCAAGGTTTTTCTAGTCTGAGCCAGTCACTGAAGGTAACAGCTATTCCATCTCCCGGTTTAGGTTCCCTGTCTTGCCTTATTACTTTGTAATTATCTGGGAATGCAATAGGAATACTGGGCAGTGATAACTGGTGTAGCCATGTTTCTGTGATGAAACATAGATCTGGTTGTACTGAGGTGAGAAGGTCCCAAATTTCTACTGCATGCTTGGGATTAGATCTGGTGTTAAAGTATATGCATTTGGGTGTGGATGGAAGATTCTGTGAATTGATGGGAGGAATTGGTGCAGGGTGGGTTGAGTTTACAAAGGCTTTGTACAATGGTTTGTGGAGGAGGAAACTATCCCTCTTATCCCACAATGTGCTAGTTTTAGCGATGGAGCATGAAAACCTACATGTCTGGCAGGTAAAAAGACCTTCATTTGAGACAGGGAAACAGGGAGCGCAGTGTGAGCAGTTAGACCAATGTTTCATTAAATCCTTACTTTTGTAGTGTATTATGGCTTGGGGAGTGGTACCTGGGGGTAGAGATGCAGGGTCCCTGGCATCTGGTAACAGTCGGGCATGGACGGGTGCAGACGGGCTTGCTTTTGGCGCGCCTGCTGCGTGCGTCCTCTGTGCGTCAGTGCCAGGCTTGTAATTTATATTTGAAGGCCGTGACAGCTAGACTGTTGCCGTAAAATGATTGACAACTGTCGTGGAATAGCCACGTCACCGCAATCAGTACAATCTGCCATGGGCTTCCTCTGCTCAATCGGCAAAGCCGTGTCGGACCGGGGAGCTCAGATGGGGAGTGAAAAAGAAAAGGGAAAATTAAAAACAGGACAGTTTCCAGTTATCAATTCCAATGCATAGAATAAAACACTGGGCTTATGAATAGGGTGTGGCGCAAGCAAGGTAAATTAGAATGTAGCCAAAGTCAGCAGTAATAAGAAAACAAGATAGCCTGCCATTTAAAATAGAGCTCCTCTGTGGCCTGCTTAATTCTGCACGTCGGTTCCAGACTTGTAATTTATGTTTGTGGGCCTCCAGCCACCAGCGGTCGCAGGAAGGTAGATGTAGGTAGGACCTAGTTTCCATAGGAAAAGGGTTTTTGACTTGCCTATATCTTTGGCACCGGTTGACAAATCTTGACGAAGTTTTCCCAAAAAAGTGTCACAGTAAGTCTTGTTGTGCATGGGAAGTTTCGGGTAATCCGTTTAGTGGGGTCAAGCAAAAGAGGGCAAAATAAAAGTGCATTTTTGCATTTCAATTCCCATAGGACGCGTAGTCGAACCTACAGCCCGAACCTCTGGATGGGATTACACCAAATTTGGGAGAAAGGTAGATGTTGTTACGCAGATTGTGCTTTTTGTTATTTGGTGCAAATCCATTCAGTAGTTTGTGAGAAATTTAAGGAGAAAAGTTTATAATTCTCTGGCCGCGAAGCCTTTGCGAAAAAAGACAAGCTTGTGCAAGGCAATGCACAGCTCTCCCTGGCTGCCAACACTTCAACCAAAAGTGTTGGCAGCAATATTGGGACTCAGCTTCACAGAGTCCCCCAAAAAAGTGAAAATAAAGAAAAGGGGGCAGGGTAGGAATACCCTGATCCCCAAAACACGGTCTTTTTGGTTCTTCTGGGATCCCATCTTGTGAAAAAAATATTTTCTTTTTACATTTTTACCGCGAGGTTGCGACAGATTTTCAGAATCAAGGTAAACATTATAAAAAACAAAGTGTGGCCTCCTGCGCTTCGTTTCATTATCGGCCCCCAGGTGGGCCAGGTCCTGGAGGCATTTTTTTAATAATGGAGGGGGGTGCAGGGCACCCCTCCTGGGGCTGAATATTGTCTTGGGGACCACCACCTCCCCGGGGCTTGTTTAACAATGAATGTGGGGGAGGTCCATATAGCCTCCCCCGCTGCCCCTGGGACCCCCACCTCCCAGAAGTTTAATCTGAAAATATTGTGGGGGGGCATGTGGCCCCAAGCAACCTTGGGGGCAACCACCTCTCCGTGGCTTTAACTTTAATGAATGGGGGGCCGCGTTGACTCCTCCAGCCCTGGGGACCGCCACCTCACCAGGGCTTTTGCAAAATTTTAATGTGGGTGGCGCGCGTGGCCCCCACAGCTCGGGACCACCACCCCCTGGGGGAAATTTGACCAAAGGAGGGGGACGCACTGCCTCCCTCCAGGAGCCATTGATGGCCCAGGGGACCGCCAGGGTCAGCTCTTGCAATGTCCTGGGTTGTCAACCCCCTGGACATTGCAAGTTGCTATGGTGGTGCTCCCGCCAAGCCATAGCAAATTCTGCTCCACTTCATAAAAGTGAGAGCAGAAAAATGCTTGCACGGTACGGAGCAGAATTGCTTTTGAACAGAGGGAGCTGCATGTTTAACAGCTCCCTCTGTCCAAAATTAATGCTGACTCCCGCAGGTCACGGAGAGCCGTCAGGGACCGCAGGGACTTCATGCTCCCCCATGGGCCCCAACATTTGAAACTGGGTGCCCTGGGTGGACCTGGGCACCGAGTATTGTTACCAGGCCCAGGGAGATGGGGTCCCTGGGCCCCTCTCCCATCTTTTAAAAAATAATCATAAAAAAGGCAGGCCTGGAGGATGGGGTCCCCGGGGCCAAAATCAGCCCAGGGAAGAGGGGGCCACACGGACCCCTTTCCTTTATAAAAAAAAAAAGAAAAAGCTGCGTGACCCCTCTCCCCATTCTAAACATGCCTGGCCCTGAGAAATGGGGTCCCCAGGGCCAAAATCATCACAGGGAAGGGGGCCAATTTTCTGTTTTTACTAATTTTTACAGATAAATACAGACAGAAAACAATGTGTTTCCTTTCTGCATTTATTTTTAAAAGCAGAAAATTGTTCTTCTAATGAGTGACTTTCCATACTGTCTGTTGTGAATTCCAAGATACAGATGAGCAGATAGATAGCATAGGGAGTTAAAAAAGAAAACAGGTTAAGATATCTTTACATACAGGCATATTTTAAAATATATTTGTAGTTAATTGCTAATATTTACCTGTGGGTGTAGTGTTTTGCTATATTTGGTTGCTGAATTTTCTAAAATGTAACAGGCATCAAAGTATGAGTGCATGTTTATCAGGTAAATAAATGTGAAAATGTACCAATTTTGACTCCACTTACTCACAAACCACAAAATAAATATGGATACATACTAATAAGATGGCCAAGAAATAAATATGGATAAATACAGATGGAAATGTTAAAAAAATAAATACCATAAAACCGGGAGCCCTACTTATAATTAAAAAAAATACAAAGAAAAAGCTACCGGCACGATGCCAGAGGCCCTGCCCATTTCTGCACCACTCTTCAATCACAATCCCTGGCGCACTGCTGCTTGGGGGATGGATTCCACTTTACTTCTGAGGGACTCAGGGCTTCTTCTCCCAACCAGTAGCGTGCCAGGAGGTGCATTTGTAGATTTGTGGAAAAAGGGGGCATCGCCTCCGAAGACCTCTCAGCAATCCAAAAGTGTGTACTTACTGGAGGTAATAGGAGGGATTATAGGCCCCCAAGGACCCTCAAGAGTCAAAGGGACTTCACCCTCTAACTAGTAGTGCACCAGGAGGTGTGTTTGCAGAGTGGTGGTGAAAGGGAGGAGTGGATACCGAAAACCTCTCAGCAATTCCACTGTGTGGACATCCCAGGGGGCCAACTACCCCTTCTGTTACTTCCTGTGAGTCCCACAGAGTGGGATTGCTAAGAGGTCTTCGGAGGCCACGCCCCTTCTCCACCACTCTGGAAATGCAGCTTGTGGTGCACTACCGGTTGGGGGATGAAGTCCACTTTACTCCTGAGGGACCTTGGGGTACCTCCTGTAAGTCCGACATGGCGGGATTCCTAAGACCTGGTTGGAGGTCCTGCCCCCTTTCTCCACTACTTTGCAAACATGACTACTACTTAAAAAAACATAGAAATTCACTGAAAAAACCAAAGGTTACCGGGACGTTATAGTTAGGCTGACATTTCACTCATACAAAACAAGAGAAATTCAGCCATTATCGCGCCCCGCAATGTACTGTTTATGACCTCACATATTACATCACTCATGACATGGTCAGTGACATCACTGATGACATCTCAAATGACTTCACTGATGACAACACTGATGACATCATCCAATGAATGTGAGTGCTTTGAAAAAAGTTTATGAATGTTAAATATACATACCAAGGTGTAATGGTGAATCAGTGGGTGTAGGAGTACCTAAATTGATGATGCAGTGGGTGCATGACTAACTATATAAGTGAGTGACAAGGTGTCTCAGTGAATGTATGGATGAGTGACAGGTTGTGTGAATGGCTGTATCTGTCTGTCAGTTGGTGTCTAAGTGGCTGTATGGGTGTGTAAGTGGGTACATGAGTTAATGTATGGGTGTGTGAGCGGGTACATGAGTTTCTGTATGGGTGAGTGATTGGTTGTCTGAGTACCTCTATGAGTGTCTGAGTATGTGTGGGTGGGTGAGGGTGTGTGAGACTGCCTGTATGGATGAGTGAGTGGGTGAATCAGTGGCTGGGTGGGTTAGTGAATGCATGTGTGAGGGGCTGTATGGGTGAGTGAGTGTGTGTATGGCTGTGTCGGTGAGTGAGTGCATGTGTCAGTGGTATATGGGTGAGTAACTGGGTATTTGAAATACAGTACAGGTGAGTGATGGGGTATGTGAGTGACTGTATTGGTGAGTGAGTATGTGTTAGTATCAGTATGAGTAATTGAGTGAGTGTGTGTGTAAATGTAAGGGTGAGTAAGTGGCTGAGTGATTGACTGTATGGGTGAGTGAGTAGGTGTGTGAGTAACTCTATGGGTGATTGACTCAGTGTGTGAATGGCTGTATGGGTGTATGAGTGGATATTTCAGTGGTTGTATTAGTGAGTGAGTTGATGTGCGAATGGCTGTATGGGTGAGTGAGTGGATGTGTGTGTTGATCTATAAATCAGTGAGTAGCTTTGTAAGTACTGGTATGAGTGTGTGAATGGGTTTGAGAATGGTAGTGTGGAAGTTGGAGTGGGTGTATGAAAGATTGTATGGGGTTGAGTGGGTACATCAGAGATTCTGTGGATGATGTCATCAGTGATATCATTTGAGATGTAATCAGTGATCTTATCAGCACATGTAAGTGACCATGTCATGAGTGATGTGATATATGAGGTCATAAGCAGTGCTTTGCGGGCGCTAGTTATAGTAACTCACTAACTATAACAGCTGAATTTCTCTGGTTTTGTACGAGTGAAATGTCAGCCTACCTATAATGTCCCTGGAACCTTTGTTTTTTCAATGACTATATATATATATACACATATATATATATATATATATATTCACTGAAAAAACATAGGTTTTAGGGACAGTTATAGTTAGTTGGACATTGCACTCGTACAAAACCCGTGAAATTCCCCGTTATAGTTAGTCCAGCTAACTATAACTCGCGCCCCGCAATGCACTGCTGATGACGTCACATATTACATCACTCATGACATGGTCAGTGACATCACTGATGACATCACTGATGACATCTCAAATGACATCACTGATGACATCACTGATTACATCATCCAGTGACTGTGTGTTTCTGTAAAGTTTATATATTTTTAATATATATAGGAAAAGACGTATTGAAGAATGAGTGGGTGTGTAAGTGTCTGTATGGATGATTTAGTAGGTGCGTGACTGACTCTATAAGTGAGTGATTTAACGTATCTTACTGAATGCATGGGTTAGTGACTAAACTGAGTGAATGTCTGTATCCGTCTGTCTGTTGCTGTGTAAGTGGCTGCATGTGTTTGTGAATAGCTACATGAGTGTCTATATGAGTTATTGAATGCTTGTCTGAGTATCTGTATGGGTGCCTGAGTGTTTGTGTGGGAGGGGTGTGTGCAACTCTGTGCATAGATGTGTGAGTGGGTGATTCACTGGGTGGATGGTTTCAAGAGTGCAACTGTGATAGACTGTATGGGTGGGTAAGTGTGTGTAAGAGTGTGTTAGTGAGTGAATGTATGTCCCAGTGGTACATGTGTGAGTAACTACATATGTGAAAGGCAGTATATATGTGTGTTGGAGTATATAAATAGCTATAAGCGAGAGTGAGTGATTGTGATAGTGGCTGTATGGATGAGTGTGTGCTTGTATCAGTGATTGTATAAGAGCGTAAGAATGTGCTACTATTTGTATGAGTAAGTGAGCTGGTGTGTGTATAACTGTATAGGTGAGTAAATGGTAGTGTGTTTAATTATTTGCATGACTGACTAGGTGTGTGAGTACCTCTATGGATGAGTGGCAGTGTTTGAGTGTCTATATAGGAGTATGAGTGCATATGATAGTCCTGTACTGAGTGACCGTAAGTATGAGTGACTGTACGGGTGAGTGAGTGGATGTGTGCGTAGACCTAAGAATCAGTGAGTGGGTATGTAGTTATTGGTGTTGGAGTGTCTATGGTTTTGCGAATGGCAGTCTGTAATTTAGAGTGGGTGTATCAAAGGTTATATTAGGGTGTGAGGAGGTGCATCAGATTATCACGTGGATGATGTCATCAGTGATGTCATTTGAGATGTCATCAGTGATGTCATCAGTGATGTCACTGACCATGTCATGAGTGATGTAATATGTGACGTCATCAGCAGTGCATTGTGGGCGCGAGTTATAGTTAGCTGGACTAACTATAACGGGGAAATTTCACGGGTTTTGTATGAGTGCAATGTCCAACTAACTATAACTGTCCCTAAAACCTATATTTTTTTCAGTGAATTTCAAAGGTTTTTTAAATGCTAATTTGTAACTATAACGTCCCTGAAACCTATGGTTTTTTCAGTGAATTTCAAAGGTTTTTTAAATGCTAATTTGTAACTATAACATGTCTGAAACCTACAGTTTTTTCAGTGAATTTCAAAGGTTTTGTAAATGACAATTTTTAAATGTATTAATTGTTATATAAATTTTTTTCATACTAATTTCCAAATTTTTAGAAACAATTTTTTTTACATATTTTTTTTTTAAATTACATTGTAATTACATTATACATTACATTACAAAAAATACTTTCTCAGAATGAATTACTTTAGTTTAATTACTTTGCACATAGGCAATAGACTTTTAAGTACAGTAGTTACAGTTGTTGCAATGGGCAACACATTTTCAAACACAATGCAACATTCAGCTCAATGTGAATTTCTAGTTAAATGCAATTAGTTACTTTATGGATTACTTTTCTAACCACATTACTGGATCCTAGATTCAGTCCTGGGACATCTCCTGTAAACAGTTGAGTAAAAGCGTTTTGGTTACAGTCGTGATTTTTAAGGAATATTATTGTACTTTAAAAGTTCACACTTAGAAACTTTTTCTCATAGAATCACCAATGTGATCCTATGGAAGGAAATTCACTTAGAAGTAAAAAACTGTTATTGTTACTTTTTCTTACTCAGTGTTGGATCCTGGATCCAGCACTGGTGCATCTCCTGTAAACAGTTGAAAGAATGCGTTTAAGTCATACAGGCGATTTTTTAGGAATATTTGTAGTTTGTGAAAATCGACACTTTGAAACTTTTCTGCTGAATACCAGACAATGGATTCCTATGGAAGGAAATTCAAGTTACTGGTAAGTACGGTTAAAATTACTTTTCAGGATCAGTACTGGGCTGAAAGATGCAGCACTGAGGTCTCTCCTGATAACAGGTGAGTAAATCGGAATTCGTATTTCGGCTGATTTTAGAGGAATATTTTAAAGTTCCAAAACTCCACACTTAGAAGAATTTCCAAGTGAAACCAGTCAATGTTAGCCTATGGAAGGAAATTCAAGTTACTGGTAAGTACGGTTAAAATTACTTTTCAGGACCAGTACTGGGCTGAAAGATGCATCACTGAGGTCTCTCCTGATAACAGGTGAGTAAATCAGAATTCGGATTTCGGCTGATTTTAGAGGAATATTTGTATGTTTCAAAATCCACACAGAAACTTTTTCAGCAAAAAGCAGGCAATGATATCCTATGGAAGGAAATTCAAGTTACTGGTAAGTACGGTTAAAATTACTTTTGAGGATCAGTACTGGGCTGAAAGATGCAGCACTGAGGTCTCTCCTGATAACAGGTGAGTAAATCGGAATTCGTATTTCGGCTGATTTTAGAGGAATATTTTAAAGTTCCAAAACTCCACACCTAGAAGAATTTCCAAGTGAAACCAGTCAATGTTAGCCTATGGAAGGAAATTCAAGTTACTGGTAAGTACGGTTAAAATTACTTTTCAGGACCAGTACTGGGCTGAAAGATGCAGCACTGAGGTCTCTCCTGATAACAGGTGAGTAAATCGGAATTCGTATTTCGGCTGATTTTAGAGGAATATTTTAAAGTTCCAAAACTCCACACTTAGAAGAATTTCCAAGTGAAACCAGTCAATGTTAGCCTATGGAAGGAAATTCAAGTTACTGGTAAGTACGGTTAAAATTACTTTTCAGGACCAGTACTGGGCTGAAAGATGCAGCACTGAGGTCTCTCCTGATAACAGGTGAGTAAATCGGAATTCGTATTTCGGCTGATTTTAGAGGAATATTTTAAAGTTCCAAAACTCCACACAGAGAAGAATTTCCAAGTGAAACCAATCAATGTTAGCCTATGAAGGAAATTCAAGTTACCGGTAAGTACGGTTAAAATTACTTTTGAGGATCAGTACTGGGCTGAAAGATGCAGCACTGAGGTCTCTCCTGATAACAGGTGAGTAAATCGGAATTCGTATTTCGGCTGATTTTAGAGGAATATTTTAAAGTTCCAAAACTCCACACTTAGAAGAATTTCCAGTGAAACCAGTCAATGTTAGCCTATGAAGGAAATTCAAGTTACCGGTAAGTACGGTTAAAATTACTTTTCAGGACCAGTACTGGGCTGAAAGATGCAGCACTGAGGTCTCTCCTGATAACAGGTGAGTAAATCAGAATTCGGATTTCGGCTGATTTTAGAGGAATATTTGTATGTTTAAAAATCAACACTTAGAAACTTTTTCAGCAAAAGCAGGCAATGATATCCTATGGAAGGAAATTCAAGTTACTGGTAAGTACGGTTAAAATTACTTTTGAGGATCAGTACTGGGCTGAAAGATGCAGCACTGAGGTCTCTCCTGATAACAGGTGAGTAAATCGGAATTCGTATTTCGGCTGATTTTAGAGGAATATTTTAAAGTTCCAAAACTCCACACTTAGAAGAATTTCCAAGTGAAACCAATCAATGTTAGCCTATGAAGGAAATTCAAGTTACCGGTAAGTACGGTTAAAATTACTTTTGAGGATCAGTACTGGGCTGAAAGATGCAGCACTGAGGTCTCTCCTGATAACAGGTGAGTAAATCGGAATTCGTATTTCGGCTGATTTTAGAGGAATATTTTAAAGTTCCAAAACTCCACACTTAGAAGAATTTCCAAGTGAAACCAGTCAATGTTAGCCTATGGAAGGAAATTCAAGTTACTGGTAAGTACGGTTAAAATTACTTTTCAGGATTAGTACTGGGCTGAAAGATGCAGCACTGAGGTCTCTCCTGATAACAGGTGAGTAAATCAGAATTCGTATTTCGGCTGATTTTAGAGGAATATTTGCACAATGGTGAAGGGAGGGGGCGGGGCCTGAGGTGACATCTGTGCAAACGCGCCCCGTGGCGCGTTTTAAGTTGGGGGACTAAGTCCCCTTGAATCATGAGGGTCCCTACGGGCCAACTAGCCCACCAGGAACCTCCAGTATGCGCCAGGGGGCTGCGTTGCAGAGACATTTACAGAGGCCACACCCCTTTTTACACCTCTCTGCAATGCAGCTCTGTGGCGCTTTCTGGACGTACCTGTTGGGCTAGTTGGCCCCCAGGGACCCTCAGGATTGAAGAGGATTTAATTCCCCATCTTTAAACGCGCAACGGGGCCTGTTTGCACACATGTCACCTGAAGCCCCGCCCCCTCCCTTCACCACTGTGCAAACGCGCCCGTGGCGCGTTTTAAGTCGGGGGATTAACTCCCTTGAATCCTGAGGGTCCCTGGGGTGCAACTAGCCCACCATATACCTCCAAAAGCACCATAGAGCTGCGTTGCAGAGAGGTGTAAAAGGGGCGTGGCCTCTGTACACCTCTCTGCAAGGCAGCCCCTGGCGCATACTGGAGGTTCCTGGTGGGCTAGTTGGCCCCCAGGGACCCCCAGTATTCAAGGGGAATTGTTCCCCTCTGCAAACGCGCCAGGGGCACGTTTGCAGAGTGGTGAAGGAAGGGGCGGGGCCTACGGGCCCGATCGTTTTTTTTTTGTTTGTTTTTTTCCCCCTGAAGGGGGGCTGTGTAGCCCCCCTTCCTTTTTCCTATTTTTAGGCCCTGGGGACCCCATCCCCCAGGGCCTTTCCCTCTTTTAAAAATTAAAATAAAAATAAAAACGGGAAGGGGGCCGCGTGGCCCCCTTCCCTGGGCCTGTATTGGCCCCGGGGACCCCATCCCCTGGGGCATGGCCTCTTTTTTTTTATTTGGAGGGGGCTGCGTGGCCCCCTCCTCAGGCCATTTAAGGCCCCGGGGACCCCATCTCCCGGGGCCGGCCTTGCAACTTTTTTTTATTTTTTATTTTTGTTACTTTGGGGAGGGGGCTGCGTGGCCCCCTCCGTGGCCTCTTATGGCCCCGGGGACCCCATCCCCGGGGCCTGGCCTCTCGTTGGGGACTGTGGGGGGACAGTCCCGCCGGCTCCCCGTGTCCTACGGGAGCCGGCATTGCTTTACACATGGGGAGCAGCTAACATGCTGCTCCCCATGTGAAAGCAATCGCTTTGGATATTGGAAGAGAGAGCAGGTTTCCTGCCTCTCTTCCAATATCCAAAGCAAGTTTGCAATGACAGGACGGGAGCCGCGAGGCTCCCATCCTGTCATTGCAAACAGCAGTGTCCCGGGGGTAGGCACCCCGGGACACTGCAGGAGCCGGCCCTGGTGGTCCCCAGGGCCATCAAGGGCTCCAGGAGGGGGCCGCGCGGCCCCCTCCCTACATTTGAAAGCCCCGGGAGGTGGTGGTCCCCGGGGCTCTGGGGTCCAAAACGGACCCCCATTTTAATTTTTCTTAGTGCCCCGGGAGGTGGTGGTCCTCGGGCGTGTGGGGGCTGGAGCCCCCACACAGGTTTTTTAAATAAAAAAGAAGCCCCGGGAGGTGGCGGTCCCCGGGGATGCGGGAGGGCTCAGAGCCCTCCCGCACCATTATACATAAAGCCCCGGGGGTGGTGGTCCCCGGGGCTTGGGGGCCCTTAGAGGCCCCCACACATAAAATTAACCCCCCCCAGCATGCCCCCGGGACTTGGCCCACCCGGGGGCCATTAACATCGAAGCGCGGAGACCGCGCTTCGATTTTTTTTTTTCGGCAGGGTTCGCGCTCCCTGAGCGCATCCTGCTGATTTTTTTAAAAAATATATTTTTTTTTGCCCAGGGGTCCTTGTGGGACCCCCTGAGCAGACCTAGGGGTCAGGGTGTTTCTACCCTGCCCCCTTTGTGCGCTTTGCGCACTTGTTTCTGTCCCTCGGTTCTACCGAGGGACAAAATGGCTGCCAACACTTCCTGGTTTGGAGTGTTGACAGCCAATTAACATAAAGCTCGTGCTCGGGAGGATCCGCGGCCCTAGATATCACTATCTTTTTACTTTTGATTTTCTCAGCAACTACTGAACGGATTTACACCATTTAACAAAAAGGGTTCTTTCTGAACCAAGAACTACCTCTTTGCCAAATTTGGTGTAATTCCGTTCAGCAGTTCGGGCTGTAGCTGTGTCTAAAGTTTCCTATGGAAAATTGCATGGGGAAAACGCATTTTGGGACCCCCCTTTTTTCTCGGCCCCCGCTTGACGAATCCCCCCGAGACTTTCAGGGTAGGAGCGGACCGGAGCAGGCCATAAAGTTTGAAAATTTTGCGAAGATACGTCAACCGGCAAGAGAGTTATTTCAAATAGAATGTCGCGGATTTCCTATGGATAATAGGTTGTAACTATAACTATCTACTGGCGACCGCCAGTAGATAATATATATATATATATATATATATATATATATATATATACATATATATATACATATATATATATATATATATTCACTGAAAAAACCATAGGTTTTAGGGACAGTTATAGTTAGTTGGACATTGCACTCGTACAAAACCCGTGAAATTCCCGCGTTATAGTTAGTCCAGCTAACTATAACTCGCGCCCCCGCAATGAACTGCTGATGACGTCACATATTACATCACTCATGACATGGTCAGTGACATCACTGATGACATCACTGATGACATCTCAAATGACATCACTGATGACATCACTGATGACATCATCCAGTGACTGTGTGTTTCTGTAAAGTTTATATATTTTTAATATATATAGGAAAAGACGTATTGAAGAATGAGTGGGTGTGTAAGTGTCTGTATGGATGATTTAGTAGGTGCGTGACTGACTCTATAAGTGAGTGATTTAACGTATCTTACTGAATGCATGGGTTAGTGACTAAACTGGGTGAATGTCTGTATCCGTCTGTCTGTTGCTGTGTAAGTGGCTGCATGTGTTTGTGAATAGCTACATGAGTGTCTATATGAGTTATTGAATGCTTGTCTGAGTATCTGTATGGGTGCCTGAGTGTTTGTGTGGGAGGGGTGTGTGCAACTCTGTGCAGAGATGTGTGAGTGGGTGATTCACTGGGTGGATGGTTTCAAGAGTGCAACTGTGATAGACTGTATGGGTGGGTAAGTGTGTGTAAGAGTGTGTTAGTGAGTGAATGTATGTCCCAGTGGTACATGTGTGAGTAACTACATATGTGAAAGGCAGTATATATGTGTGTTGGAGTATATAAATAGCTATAAGCTGAGAGTGAGTGATTGTGATAGTGGCTGTATGGATGAGTGTGTGCTTGTATCAGTGATTGTATAAGAGCGTAAGAATGTGCTACTATTTGTATGAGTAAGTGAGCTGGTGTGTGTATAACTGTATAGGTGAGTAAATGGTAGTGTGTTTAATTATTTGCATGACTGACTAGGTGTGTGAGTACCTCTATGGATGAGTGGCGGTGTTTGAGTGTCTATATAGGAGTATGAGTGCATATGATAGTCCTGTACTGAGTGACCGTAAGTATGAGTGACTGTACGGGTGAGTGAGTGGATGTGTGCGTAGACCTAAGAATCAGTGAGTGGGTATGTAGTTATTGGTGTTGGAGTGTCTATGGTTTTGCGAATGGCAGTCTGTAATTTAGAGTAGGTGTATCAAAGGTTATATTAGGGTGTGAGGAGGTGCATCAGATTATCACGTGGATGATGTCATCAGTGATGTCATTTGAGATGTCATCAGTGATGTCATCAGTGATGTCACTGACCATGTCATGAGTGATGTAATATGTGACGTCATCAGCAGTGCATTGCGGGGCGCGAGTTATAGTTAGCTGGACTAACTATAACGGGGGAATTTCACGGGTTTTGTACTGAGTGCAATGTCCAACTAACTATAACTGTCCCTAAAACCTATGGTTTTTTCAGTGAATTTCAAAGGTTTTTTAAATGCTAATTTGTAACTATAACGTCCCTGAAACCTATGGTTTTTTCAGTGAATTTCAAAGGTTTTTTAAATGCTAATTTGTAACTATAACATGTCTGAAACCTACAGTTTTTTCAGTAAATTTCAAAGGTTTTGTAAATGACAATTTTTAAATGTATTAATTGTTATATAAATTTTTTTCATACTGATTTCCAAATTTTTTAGAAACAATTTTTTTTTACATATTTTTTTTTTTAAATTACATTGTAATTACATTATACATTACATTACAAAAAATACTTTCTCAGAATGAATTACTTTAGTTTAATTACTTTGCACATAGGCAATAGACTTTTAAGTACAGTAGTTACAGTTGTTGCAATGGGCAACACATTTTCAAACACAATGCAACATTCAGCTCAATGTGAATTTCTAGTTAAATGCAATTAGTTACTTTATGGATTACTTTTCTAACCACATTACTGGATCCTAGATTCAGTCCTGGGACATCTCCTGTAAACAGTTGAGTAAAAGCGTTTTGGTTACAGTCGTGATTTTTAAGGAATATTATTGTACTTTAAAAGTTCACACTTAGAAACTTTTTCTCATAGAATCACCAATGTTATCCTATGGAAGGAAATTCACTTAGAAGTTAAAAACTGTTATCGTTACTTTTTCTTACTCAGTGTTGGATCCTGGATCCAGCACTGGTGCATCTCCTGTAAACAGTTGAAAGAATGCGTTTAAGTCATACAGGCGATTTTTTAGGAATATTTGTAGTTTGTGAAAATCGACACTGTGAAACTTTTCTGCTGAAAACCAGACAATGGATTCCTATGGAAGGAAATTCAAGTTACCGGTAAGTACGGTTAAAATTACTTTTCAGGACCAGTACTGGGCTGAAAGATGCAGCACTGAGGTCTCTCCTGATAACAGGTGAGTAAATCAGAATTCGGATTTCGGCTGATTTTAGAGGAATATTTGTATGTTTAAAAAATCAACACTTAGAAACTTTTTCAGCAAAAAGCAGGCAATGATATCCTATGGAAGGAAATTCAAGTTACTGGTAAGTACGGTTAAAATTACTTTTGAGGATCAGTACTGGGCTGAAAGATGCAGCACTGAGGTCTCTCCTGATAACAGGTGAGTAAATCGGAATTCGTATTTCGGCTGATTTTAGAGGAATATTTTAAAGTTCCAAAACTCCACACTTAGAAGAATTTCCAAGTGAAACCAGTCAATGTTAGCCTATGGAAGGAAATTCAAGTTACTGGTAAGTACGGTTAAAATTACTTTTCAGGATTAGTACTGGGCTGAAAGATGCAGCACTGAGGTCTCTCCTGATAACAGGTGAGTAAATCAGAATTCGTATTTCGGCTGATTTTAGAGGAATATTTGCACAATGGTGAAGGGAAGGGGCGGGGCCTGAGGTGACATCTGTGCAAACGCGCCCCGTGGCGCGTTTTAAGTTGGGGGATTAAGTCCCCTTGAATCATGAGGGTCCCTACGGGCCAACTAGCCCACCAGGAACCTCCAGTATGCGCCAGGGGGCTGCGTTGCAGAGACATTTACAGAGGCCACACCCCTTTTACACCTCTCTGCAACGCAGCTCTGTGGCGCTTTCTGGACGTACCTGTTGGGCTAGTTGGCCCCCAGGGACCCTCAGGATTGAAGAGGATTTAATTCCCCATCTTAAAACGCGCCACGGGGCCTGTTTGCACACATGTCACCTGAAGCCCCGTCCCCTCCCTTCACCACTGTGCAAACGCGCCCCGTGGCGCGTTTTAAGTCGGGGATTAACTCCCCTTGAATCCTGAGGGTCCCTGGGGTGCAACTAGCCCACCATATACCTCCAAAAGCGCCATAGAGCTGCGTTGCAGAGAGGTGGAAAAAGGGGCGTGGCCTCTGTACACCTCTCTGCAAGGCAGCCCCTGGCGCATACTAGAGGTTCCTGGTGGGCTAGTTGGCCCCCAGGGACCCCCAGTATTCAAGGGGAATTGCTCCTCTCTGCAAACGCGCCAGGGGCGCGTTTGCAGAGTGGTGAAGGAAGGGGGCGGGGCCTACGGGGCCCGATCGTTTTTTTTTTGTTTTGTTTTTTTCCTCCTGAAGGGGGGCTGTGTGGCCCCCTTCCTTTTTCCTATTTTTAGGCCCTGGGGACCCCATCCCCCAGGGCCTTTCCCCTTTTTTTTAAATTAAAATAAAAAAAAAAAAACGGGAAGGGGGCCGCGTGGCCCCCTTCCCTGGGCCTGTATTGGCCCCGGGGACCCCATCCCCGGGGCATGGCCTCTTTTTTTTATTTGGAGGGGGCTGCGTGGCCCCCTCCTCAGGCCATTTAAGGCCCCGGGGACCCCATCCCCGGGGCCGGCCTTGCACTTTTTTTAATTTTTTTTATTTTTTGTTACTTTGGGGAGGGGGCTGCGTGGCCTCCCTCCGTGGCCTCTTATGGCCCCGAGGACCCCATCCCCGGGCCTGGCCTCTCGTTGGGGACTGTGGGGGTCCCCAAACCCCCCACAGTCCCGCCGGCTCCCCGTGTCCTACGGGAGCCGGCATTGCTTTTACACATGGGGAGCAGCTAACATGCTGCTCCCCATGTGGAAAGCAATCGGCTTTGGATATTGGAAGAGAGAGCAGGTTTCCTGCTCTCTCTTCCAATATCCAAAGCAGTTTGCAATGACAGGACGGGAGCCGCGAGGCTCCCGTCCTGTCATTGCAAACAGCAGTGTCCCGGGGTAGGCACCCGGGACACTGCAGGAGCCGGCCCTGGGGGTGGTGGTCCCCAGGGCCATCAAGGGCTCCAGGAGGGGCCGCGCGGCCCCCTCCCTACATTTTGAAAGCCCCGGGAGGTGGTGGTCCCCGGGCTCTGGGGGTCCAAAACGGACCCCCATTTTAATTTTCTTAGTGCCCCGGGAGGTGGTGGTCCCGGGGCGTGTGGGGGGCTGGAGCCCCCCACACAGGTTTTTTTAAATAAAAAAGAAGCCCCGGGAGGTGGCGGTCCTCGGGGCTGCGGGAGGGCTCAGAGCCCTCCCTCACCATTATACATAAAACCCCAGGGCTGTAGCCGTGTCTAAAGTTTCCTATGGAAAATTGCATGGGAAAAACGCGTTTTGGGACCCCCCTTTTTTCTCGGCCCCCGCTTGACGAATCCCCCCAAGACTTTCAGGGTAGGAGCAAACCGGAGCGGGCCATAAAGTTTGAAAATTTTGCGAAGATACGTCAACCGGCAAGAGAGTTATTTCAAATAGAATGTCGCGGATTTCCTATGGATAATAGGTTGTAACTATAACTATCTACTGGCGACCGCCAGTAGATAATATATATATATATATATATATATATATATATATATATATATATATATATTATCTACTGGCGGTCGCCAGTAGATAGTTATAGTTAGGACCTATTATCCATAGGAAATCCGTGACATTCTATTTGAAATAACTCTTGCGCCGGTTGATGAATCTTCACGAAAGCTTCCAACTTGTTGGTGCACTCCGCTCCGCTCCTACCCTGAAAGTCTCGGGTTGATTCGTCAAGCGGGGGCTGAGAAAAAAGGGGGGTCCCAAAACGCGTTTTCCCCATTCATTTTTCCATAGGAACCTTTAGTCGCAGCTACAGCCCGAACTGCTGAACGGAATTACACCAAATTTGGCAAAGAGGTAGCCCTTGGTTCAGTGTCGTGCCTTTTGCTTAAATGGTGTAAATCCGTTCAGTAGTTCCTGAGAAAATAAAAAATGTAAAGTCACATATATATCTATGGGTGAGTAGGGTCCGCGTATCCTGAGCGCACCCTGCGCGCACCATCCCGATCACGAGCTGCATGCTAATTGGCTGTCAAGTGGCTGTCAACACTCCAAATCAGGAAGTGTTGGCAGCCATTTTGTCCCTCGGTAGAACCGAGGGACAGAAACAAGTGCGCAAAGCGCAAAAAGGGGGCAGGGTGGAAACACCCTGACCCCCTAGGTCTGCTCAGGGGGTCCCACAAGGCAGAAAAAAGCACAAAAAAAAGACCGGCATCGTGCCGAGGCCCCGCTTCCTCCCTGCAGCAGTCTGCAAACGCGCCCCCTGGCGTGTTTTAAGAAGGGGAAGTAATTCCCCTTGAAGACTGGGGGTCCCTGGGGGCCAACTAGCCCACCAGGAACCTCCGGTATGCGCCAGGGGGCTGGGTTGCAGAGAGGTGTACAGAGGCAAAGCCCCTTTTTACACCTCTCTGCAACGCAGCTCTGTGGCGCTTTTTGGAGGTACAGGGTGGGCTAGTTGGACCCCAGGGACTCTCATGATTCAAGGGGACTTAATCCCCCAACTTAAAACACGCCACGGGGCGCGTTTGCACAGATGTCACCTCAGGCCCCGCCCCCTCCCTTCACCATTGTGCAAATATTCCTCTAAAATCAGCCGAACTACGAATTCCGATTTACTCACCTGTTATCAGGAGAGACCTCAGTGCTGCATCTTTCAGCCAAGTACTGATCCTGAAAAGTAATTTTAACCGTACTTACCAGTAACTTGAATTTCCTTCCATAGGATATCATTGACTGGTTTCACTTGGAAATTCTTCTAAGTGTGGAGTTTTGGAACTTTATAATATTCCTCTAAAATCAGCCGAAATACGAATTCCGATTTACTCACCTGTTATCAGGAGAGACCTCAGTGCTGCATCTTTCAGCCCAGTACTGATCCTGAAAAGTAATTTTAACCGTACTTACCAGTAACTTGAATTTCCTTCCATAGGATATCATTGACTGGTTTCACTTGGAAATTCTTCTGTGTGTGGAGTTTTGGAACTTTATAATATTCCTCTAAAATCAGCCGAAATACGAATTCCGATTTACTCACCTGTTATCAGGAGAGACCTCAGTGCTGCATCTTTCAGCCCAGTACTGATCCTGAAAAGTAATTTTAACCGTACTTACCAGTAACTTGAATTTCCTTCCATAGGATATCATTGACTGGTTTCACTTGGAAATTCTTCTAAGTGTGGAGTTTTGGAACTTTATAATATTCCTCTAAAATCAGCCGAAATACGAATTCGATTTACTCACCTGTTATCAGGAGAGACCTCAGTGCTGCATCTTTCAGCCCAGTACTGATCCTGAAAAGTAATTTTAACCGTACTTACCAGTAACTTGAATTTCCTTCCATAGGATATCATTGCCTGCTTTTTGCTGAAAAAGTTTCTAAGTGTCGATTTTTGAAACATACAAATATTCCTCTAAAATCAGCCAAAATACGAATTCCGATTTACTCACCTGTTATCAGGAGAGACCTCAGTGCTGCATCTTTCAGCCCAGTACTGATCCTGAAAAGTAATTTTAACCGTACTTACCAGTAACTTATATTTCCTTCCGTAGGAATCCATTGTCTGGTTTTCAGCAGAAAAGTTTCAAAGTGTTGATTTTCACAAACTACAAATATTCCTTAAAAATCGCCTGTATGACTTAAACGCATTCTTTCAACTGTTTACAGGAGATGCACCAGTGCTGGATCCAGGATCCAACACTGAGTAAGAAAAAGTAACGATAACAGTTTTTACCTGCTAAGTGAATTTCCATCCATAGGATAACATTGGTGATTCTATGAGAAAAAGTTTCTAAGTGTCAACTTTTAAAATACAATAATATTCCTTAAAAATCACTACTGTAACCAAAACGCTTTTACTCAACTGTTTACAGGAGATGTCCCAGGACTGAATCTAGGATCCAGTCCTGTGGTTAGAAAAGTAATCCATAAAGTAACTAATTGCATTTAGCTAGAAATTCACATTGAGCTCAATGTTGCATTGTGTTTGAAATTGTGTTGCCCATTACAACAACTGCAACTACTGTACTTAAAAGTCTATTGCCTATTTGCAAAGTATTTAAACTAATGTAATTCATTCTGAGAAAGTATATTTTGTAATGTAATGTATAATGTAATTACAATGTAATTTAAAAAATAAAACATCTAAAAATAAATAGTTTAAAAAAATGTAGTAAATCAGTATAAAAAAAATAAATATAACAATTAATACATTTAAAAATTGTCATTTACAAAACCTTTGAAATTCACTGAAAAAAACCATAGGTTTCAGACATGTTATAGTTAGGAATTAGCATTTAAAAACCTTTGAAATTCACTGAAAAAACCATAGGTTTCAGGCTTGTTATAGTTAGGAATTAGCATTTTAAAAACCTTTGAAATTCACTGAAAAAACCATAGGTTTCAGGCCTGTTATAGTTAGGGTTTAGCATTTAAAAAACCTTTGAAATTCACTGAAAAAACCATAGGTTTTAGGGAAAGTTATAGTTAGTTGGACATTGCACTCGTACAAAACCCGTGAAATTCCCCGTTATAGTTAGTTCAGCTAACTATAACTCGCGCCCGCAATGCACTGCTGATGACGTCACATATTACATCACTCATGACATGGTCAGTGACATCACTGATGACACCACTGATGACATCTCAAATGACATCACTGATGACATCATCCATGTGAGAATTTAATGCATCTTCTCACACCCTAATATAACTTTTGATACACCCACTCTAAATTACAGACTGCCATTCTCAAAACCATACACACTCCAATACCAATAAGTACATACCCACTCACTGATTCTTAGGTCTACACACACACATCTACTCACTCACCCGTACAGTCACTCATACTTACAGTCACTCAGTACAGGACTATCATATGCACTCATACACCTATATAAACACTCACACAACGCAACTCATCCATAGAGGTACTCACACACCTAGTCAGTCATGCTAATAATTAATCACACTCCCATTTACTCACCTATACAGTTATACACACCAGCTCACTTACTCATAAAAATACTAGCACATTCTTACGCTCCTATGCAATCACTGATGCAAGCACACACTCATCCATATAGCCACTCTCACAATCACACACTCTCACTTATAGCCATTTATATACTCCAACACACATATATACTGCCTTTCACATATGTAGTTACTCACACATGTACCACTGAGATATACATTCAATCACTAACACACCCATACACACACTCACCCACCCATACAGTCCATCACAAACGCACTCTTGAAACCATGCACCCAGTGAATCACCCACTAACACATCTATGCACAGAGTCACACACACCCCACCCACACAAACACTGAGGCACCCATACAGATACTCAGAGAACCAATCCATAACCCATATAGACACTCATTTAGCTAGTCAGAAACCCATGCAGCTGCTTACACAACAACAGACAGATGGATACAGACATTCACACAGTTTAGTCACTCACCCATGCATCCAGTAAGATACGTTTAATCACTCACTTATAGACTCAGTCACGCACCTACTAAATCATCCATTCAGACGCTTATACACCCACTCATTCTTCAATATGCCTTTCCCTATATATATTAAACATATTTAAACTTTACACAAACACACAGTCACTGGATGATGTCATCAGTGATGTCATTTGAGATGTCATCAGTGATGTCATCAGTGATGTCACTGACCATGTCATGAGTGATGTAATATGTGACGTCATCAGCAGTGCATTGCGGGGTGCGAGTTATAGTTAGCTGAACTAACTATAACGGGGGAATTTCACAGGTTTTGTACGAGTGCAATGTCCAACTAACTATAACTTTCCCTAAAACCTATGGTTTTTTCAGTGAATATATATATATATATATATATATATATATATATATAATCTACTGGCGGTCGCCAGTAGATAGTTATAGTTAGGACCTATTTTCCATAGGAAATTCACAACATTCTATTTCCAATACCTTTGGCGCCGGTTGACAAATCTTTGCGAAATTCTCAAAACTTATGGCCCGCTCCGGTCCGCTCCTATCCTGAAAGTTTCGGGGTGATTCGGCAAGCAGGGGCTGAGAAAAAAGGGGGGTCCCAAAATGTGTTTTCCCCATGCAATTTTCCATAGGAAACTTTAGACACGGCTACAGCCCGAACTGCTGAACGGAATTACACCAAATTTGGCAAAGAGGTAGTTCTTGGTTCAGAAAGAACCCTTTTTGTTAAATGGTGTAAATCCGTTCAGTAGTTGCTGAGAAAATCAAAAGTAAACACACATATATATATGGCAGCGGAGGATCCGCGCACCCTCCCGATCACGAGCTGTATGCTAATTGGCTGTCAACACTCCAAACCAGGAAGTGTTGGCAGCCATCTTGTGCCTCGGTAGAACCGAGGCACAAGAAAAGACGAAAACATACGCAAAAAACGCAAAAAGGGGGCAGGGTAGAAACACCCTGACCCCCTAGGCCTGCTCAGGGCCAAATTTTTTTTTTTTTTTTAAATTGGCAAAAACGCGCTGGGTGCGCGGATCCAGCCGATAAAAAAAAAATTAGAAGCGCGGTCTTCCGCGCTTCGATGCTATTTGGCCCCCGGGTGGCCCAAGTCCCGGGGGCATGCGGGGTTTTTGATTTTTGTGTGGGGGGCCACTAAGGCCCCCCAAGCCCCGGGGACCACCACCACCCTGGGGCTTCTTTTAAAAAAAAATATTATGACCTGTGTGGGGGAGCTCCAGCCCCCCCAAAAGCCCCGGGGACCACCACCTCCCCACCTTTGCCAATGGAGGGAGGGGGGCTGTGCGGCCCCCCTCCTGGAGCCCTTGATGGCCCTGGGGACCACCACCCCCAGGGCCGGCTCCTGCAGTGTCCCGGGGTGCTTACCCCCGGGACACTGCTGTTTGCTATGACAGGGCGGGAGCCTCGCGGCTCCCGTCCTGTCATAGCAAACTGCTTTGGTTTTTGGAAGAGAGGACAGGAAACAAGCTCTCTCTTCCAAAAACCAAAGCCAATTGCATTTCCACACGGGGAGCTGCATCTTAGCAGCTCCCCATGTGGAAAAGCAATGCCGGCTCCCGAAGGACGCGGGGAGCCGGCGGGACCGTGGGGGGATTGGGAACCCCCCACGGTCCCCAACGGCGAGGGCCAGCCCCGGGAGATGGGGTCCCCGGGGCTAGTAGTGGCCCAGGAGGGGGACACGCGGCCCCCTCCCCAAATGTTAATTAAAAAAAAAAAAAAAAAAAAGGCCGGCCCCGGGGGATGGGGTCCCCGGGGCCATAAGTGGCCTAAGGAGGGGGGCAACACAGCCCCCCTCCATAACATTTTTTTTTAAAAAGAAGGCCATGCCCCGGGGCCGATTAAGGCCCGCTTCCAAATTGTTTTTTTAAAAAAACAAAATATTAGGGGCAGGCCCTGGAGGATGGGGTCCCCAGGGCCAAGAAATTTGAAAAACAAGGGGGCCACACAGCCCCCTTTCTAAAAAAAAAAAGACCGGCATTGAGCCGGAGGCCACGCCCTCCTTCCAGCACTCTGCAAACGCGCCCCTGGCGCGTTTGCAGAGGGGGAACAATTCCCCTTGAATACTGGGGGTCCCTGGGGCCAACTAGCCCACCAGGAACCTCCAGGATTCGCCAGGGGGCTGCGTTGCAGAGAGGTGTTCTGAGGTCACGCCCCTTTTTACACCTCTCTGCAACGCAGCTCTGTGCTGCTTTTTGGAGGTACATGGTGGGCTAGTAGGACTCCAGGGACCCTCAGGATTCAAGGGGACTTAATCCCCCAACTTAAAACTCGCCACGGGGCGCGTTTGCACAGTGGTGAAGGGAGGGGGCGGGGCTTCAGGTGACATGTGTGCAAACAGGCCCCGTGGCGCGTTTTAAGATGGGGAATTAATTCCTTGTCAATCCTGAGCGTCCCTGGGGGCCAACTAGCCCACCAGGTACCTCCAGTAAGCGCCACGGAGCTGCGTTGCAGAGTGTTGTAAAAAGGGGCGTGGCCTCTGAACACTTTTCTGCAGCGCAGCCCCTGGTGCATACTGGAGGTACCTGGTGGGCTAGTTGGCCCCAGGGACCCACAGGATTGAGGAGGAATTAATTCTCTAACTTAAAACGCGCCACAGGGCGTGTTTGCAGACATGTCACCTCAGGCCACGCCCTTTCCTTCACCACTGTGCAAACGCGCCCCGTGGCGCGTTTTAAGTTGGGGAATTAATTCTCTTTCAATACTGAGGGTCCCTGAGGGCCAAATAGCCCAACAGGTATCTCCAGTATGCGCCAGGGAGCTGCGTTACAGACAGCTGTTCAGAGGCCACGCCCCTTTTTACACCTCTCTGCAACACAGCTCTGTGGCGCTTTTTGGAGGTACCTAGTGGGCTAGTTGGCCCCCAGGGACCCTGTATGACTTAAACGCATTCTTTCAACTGTTTACAGGAGATGCACCAGTGCTGGATCCAGGATCCACCACTGAGTAAGAAAAAGTAACGATAACACTACTTACCTGCTAAGTGAATTTCCTCCCATAGGATAACATTGGTGATTCTATGTGAAAAAGTTTCGAAGTGTCAACTTTTAAAATACAATAATATTCCTTAAAAATCACTACTGTAACCAAAACGCTTTTACTCAACTGTTTACAGGAGATGTCCCAGGACTGAATCTAGGATCCAGTCCTGTGGTTAGAAAAGTAATCCATAAAGTAACTAATTGCATTTAACTAGTCCCTTTTGAGATGTCATCAGTGATGTCATCAGTGTTGTCACTGACCATGTCATGAGTGATGTAATATGTGACGTCATCAGCAGTGCATTGCGGGGGCGCGAGTTATAGTTAGCTGAACTAACTATAACGGGGGAATTTCACGGGTTTTGTATGAGTGAAATGTCCAACTAACTATAACACCCCTAAAACCTATGGTTTTTTCAGTGAATTTCTAAGGTTTTTTAAATGCTAATTCCTAACTATAACATGTCTGAAACCTATGGTTTTTTCAGTGAATATATATATATATATATATATGCCGCAATACGTTCTTGGAGTAAAAAAGAACAGGAGGGACACAGCGGGGAAATCAGGAAGGGATTTATTTCTCACAAAAAGCTTCGGCATGACGCGTTTCGGACTGTGCCTTTATCAAATGCCAGCTCCAGCACAGTTCTCCCACCAGATCCTTTGAAATAACCCCAGTCGTTCTGCCATTGGTGGCCATCCAGGTGGGCTGCGTCAAAGTCACGAACGGACCCGCAGTCGCATCGGCAAACTGCAAGTCTCAGCATGCACCTCTCACGGCATGCCAGGTAAGTTGCTCTGCTCTGCTCTTTTATATCCCTGCGTGGGTACTGGATGAAATGAGGAACGCTGTTAAGATCTGTGGCAAAACGATGCTGGTGAAAACGAATTCCTTTCCCGGGTCCCCTACACGCATTCAACCACATAGATTCACAGTCGGCCCAGCCTGGAAAGCATGGATACAGTGATCCAGATTCCTCCGTGCAGTCACGAACTGCAATCTGCAGCGGCTCATTTGTCGAGCGTGGATGTGGTGGGTCAGAGCCTTACCAATCCCTTGGTTTGTGAAGAAGTTGCCGAAGCTGCCCAGTTGGCTCTGTCCACTTATGAATGCGGGTCACCTCCAGCGCGCTCAGGGCTAGCGTGCACCATCTGCCACAAAACGTTCTTGGAGTAAAAAAGAACAGGAGGGACACAGCGGGGAAATCAGGAAAGGATTTATTTCTCACAAAAAGCTTCGGCATGACGCGTTTCGGACTGTGCCTTTATCAAATGCCAGCTCCAGCACAGTTCTCCCACCAGATCCTTTGAAATAACCCCAGTCGTTCTGCCATTAGTTGCATATATATCCACTTGCAACTTCGCCAAAAAAACTGCACCACTTGACACGGGTGCAACCTTACGTGCTGGCGAAAGCACGTCCAAATTCCACAGTTGTGGTCTCGTCACGACCACGAAGAAGGTGCACACCAGGAGTATAATTTTAAATATTTATTGCCAACAAGTTAAAAAAAGCACACCGGACAGACGCGTTTCACATTCCGCAATGTCAGTGTGGTCACATTTTTGTAATCTATTCAAACAGAGAGCAGCGAAGGGGCAGTTCATTCATGCATATAACTGAAATCAACAAAGACACGTGAAATGAAAAGCCTTGTGCATATGTGGCAGCCATTTTATAGTGGTTATGTTCTACTCTTATCACCGCTTTTCAACATGATTACAGTTGCAGTATTGCAGAAATTACAAATTATTCTCAATTTATCTCAAGAGTATAACAAATACACAAATAAATTCTTGTACCAATACTTCAAATTCATAAACAGACGCCATGTAAATTATTATTTCTCAATTTGATTATTTATGAAAGGTAATTCATTTTTCTGATGATTGTTTAGAATGCTCTTTAGAATGCGTATAATATGCATTTAATCTACTGACTCAGATTGAGCAATTTCTAGCAGCAGTAATGCCATAGTTCATTCGATCAACAGCAGGAGTTAATTCCTGTTCATTGGTGCTGCCCCTCTTATTCTTATACAGCCCTGAATTGGCAAATCCTTTCTCAGCACTGGAAAATATACTATTCTTTCATATGTTAATTTACATATTATTTAGTTTAGAGATATTTTAAATGTTAAGCCTGTAGGCAATTAATCCTAACTGGCGCAGCCTTGCTGCTCCAAATATTTATTTCTACAGTCCTTAATTACCCATTGGTCCACTGTGATACCCCTAGAGAATCAAGCTATGTGTATCCACAGATCTTCCTCATTGTTGAGACCTCCAGGATTTTTAGTTTGGAGTTCAATTATGTATTTCGATTCTAATACCCTGTTCCCTCCTCTCTCGTCCTTTGACACTTTATCTAGGCAGAAGAATTTCAGTAAATTGGGGTTCCTGTTGTGTTCGCTTCAAAATGGCAGGCTACTGGATACTTGTGGTCTGTATTTTTTATGGCCCGCATATGTTCTAAGACCCTTTTCTTTGCTGTGTGTATCATGCTGCCAACATATTGCTTCCCACAAGGACAAGCCAGGCAGTACACTGTGTATTCTGAATTACAGTTAAAGAATTTCTGAATTTTCTTTCTTGTTTGATTGCCCGGCACTTGGAATTCCCTAACCTTCTGACTGTGTCTGCATGCCTTGCACTTCATTCATGGAAGGAAACCCGGGACCAGATCTTTTTTCTTTTGTCTAGTTGTAAAATGACTTCTGACTAGGTGATCTTTCAAAGATGCTCCCCCTCCGATATTTTTTGAGAGGTGATGGAGGGAGATGTGACCTCAATCAGGCTTGGGCGTAGTTCGCTGAGTTTTGCTACGTGGAACTCCGCGAAGTTACAAAAAAAGCTCTGCGAAGTTCCGCGAGTGGCGGAGTGCAGTGTGTACTGCAGTGTGTGCTGGTATTCTTACCGTTCGCGATCGCGAGCGGGGAAAAAACTCAGCTGCACATCGCGAAGCGGAGTTTTCTGCACTCCGCGAGCTCCGCGGAGTGCAGAAAACTCCGCAAACTCCGCGAACGGAGCGAAGTTCACCGCCCAGGCCTAACCTCAATACATTGTCACTCTTGAGCATATGCCAATTCTTTCAAAATATCTGATAGATTCTAGTTGAACTGACTGTATAGTTTGTGATCATACGTATCCTCTGTCCCTCCGTTGTAACCTCTTTTGATACATCTTTTCTTAGTAATAGCTGATTTCTATTTGTCTTGTCTACCTTGCTTGCTGCCTCATGTAAAATCCCATTTGTGTAGCCTCTCTCTTTAAATCTTAGTAGGACCGTATTTTTAGCTTTCGTATACTCAGCAGTTCTTGTGCAGTTGCGTTTAATACCAGGATCTCTCCATATGGGATGCTACCAATCACACTATGTGGATGAAAGCTTCCAGCGTGCAATATGCTATTCCCTGCAGTGGGTTTATGGTACAACGTAGTTTGCAATCCCCCACTCTCAATGTACACCATCGGGTCGAGATATGCTACATGGGTTTCACTAATAATACATGCTGTTAACTGTATATTTAAATCATTTCGATTAAGGGAAGAGATATACTCATTTGTCTCTAGTTGTGTCCCCTTCCAAATAAGAAAGAGATCATCTAGGTAGTGAGCCCTGAGGATTATGTTGTCCAACCATTTCTCATTGATACCTGCACAAGCCACGTGCTTCTCCCACCAGCCCACAAACAGGTTTGTGTAACTGGGGGCAAAGCACGTGCCCATGGCAGTCACCTGAATGAATGAATATAAGCTTTGTAAAGCACGGACTTAGCCCAGGGGCATCAAGGCGCTGCGGAAAGGGATCAGGATCAGCAGCTGCTGATATAGATTGCCTGAAAAGATGTTATTCCTAAGGTAGAAGGTTATTAGTTCAATCAGCATTTCATTATGTTCCTGATATTTCAAAGCTCTTCCACTGAGAAAGAATCGTATAGCTGTTAACCCCTTCTCTTGTCCAATTATTGTGTATAAGCTTGTTATGTCCAATGTTATTAGCAGCATATCTTGTTCCCACTGGATGTCTGATATTATCTGTAACAAATCCTTTGTATCTTGTACATGCGAACTCAGATCGTTCACAAGAGGATTCAGAAAGCAGTCTATATATATAGATGCATTTTCCAATAGGCTATTTTTGGAAGATACTATTGGTCATCCCGCTGGTTCCAATAAATTCTTGTGCACCTTGGGTAGGTTGTAAAATGTTGGTAGTTTTGGATGTTCACAATACATAAATCGAATATCTTCTTCTTCCAGCATTCCTTTGGTTTTCCATTTTATTAAGAGTTTGTGGAAACTTTGCATACTCCTCTCATAGAATGTCCTAGTTACAAGTCTGTAACACTCTTCAATTTCCAATTGCCTTAGTGCTTCTTTGAGGTATTGTTCCTTATTCAGCAGCACAATGTTTCCAATCTTGTTTGAAGGCTTAGTTACGATCGAATCATCATTTTTCAAAACTGAGATGGTCTTCCATTGATTCGAAGTCAAGTTATATTTGTTCCGATTTAGACCTTCTGATTGTAAATATTTCAATTCATTTATTACAATAATATATATATACACATATATACATATACATATATATAAATGTATATAAAGGTAGGTGATCAAGACTGCTTGTCTGTCGAAACGTGTTGCAATTAGACCATTAAATCTACACTTGGTGGCATTTGCTGAGCGTGCGTCTTTACTTTGAAACTTTTGTGTGATATATAAATATATATGTGCATATATATATATATATATATATATATATATATATATATATATATGCGCATATATATATATATTACCTATTGGCAGACGCCAGTAGGTAGTTATATGTTAGGACCAAAGTTTCCTCAGGAAGGAAAAGCGTTTGTTCTTTTGTCAATAATATTGGCGCTGCTTGACCAATCTTCACAAAATGTTCAAAAAACGTCCCCTTTTTGGCTCAGCTGCTGTGTAGATAGTTTCGAGGTGATCTGTCAAGCGGGGGCCGAAACAAATGGGGGGTCCCAAAATGCATTTTCCCCATGGTTTGTCTATGGGGATTTTTCATTTTTTGAACACGACTACAGCCCGATCCGCCAAATGGAATTACGCCAAATTTGTCAGAAAGCAAGATGTTGGTCCAGAAAGTGTGCTTTGTGTGATTTGGTGTAAATCTGTTCAGTATTTTCAGAGAAATACATTTTTAAATATATAGATATCTGAGGACGTGAATCCTGGCAGAGGACTCACAGATCTTACTAAAATTTGATTGGCTGACAACAGTTCAACCTGGAAGTGTTGGCAGTCAGCTTGAGACTCAGCTTAAATCAATCAATCAGGGTTTTGTAGAGCGCACTACTCACCCGTTGTAGTGTAGTTCCTATTTCCCTAATAGGCTCTGCGCATTGGAATAATATAACCTATAGGTTTGACATAGGACTAAGGTCAGTATGTCCCTATCGAGTAGATTAAACTTAATTACTTGTGCCAGCTAGCTCAGAGGCCACTAGAAACTCCTTGAGAACAAGAAGGGAGTAGTTTCTGGCAACCGAAAAACATGACTACTTTGTTTCCCTTTAGAAGCGGAACATGTCTCAGAATCGTGGAAACAATAGATAACAGTTTCACTCAGTCAATCGTGCATGCTTAGTTTCTACAGAGTTACACTGAAAGGAAAGACGGGTGTTTCAATAAAAAGGGTTTTATTGAACAGTCTTGTTACTCGTGTAAGAGATATGTGCTGTTACGATCACAAGACAGTATGCAAGATAAATAATGTACAGCGTAAGCAGTAGAAATAAATAATACTGTGCTAGCATTATCTTTTAGCATATATTCACGTACATAAATAACATGAGCTAAAAATGCGAATACTCATAAGATGCGTCTCCAAACTAGTTCTACCCCAATGTACCTAACCTAGTCTAGGTGTAGGGAAAGGTAGAAGTAGGTGGAGTATTCTCTAGTCTGGTATACTAAGAGTATGTTAAGTCTAGTATGCCACGTATGGTATGCCAAGAGTCCCTCTAGGTTCTAGTCAGCTCCATACCTTGAGAATGAGAGAGGTGGGAATCTCCTGCCGGATCTGGAACTCTAACACCCCGCGAAGGGAGTCAGAACACTGGAAGCTGGATTCGTCTGCGTGCAAGAATGACAGCGGCTTCTCAGTGCGTCAGGCCGGGATACGGGCTCCTCTGAAGTCGAGGTCTCCTCTAACTTGCTTGGGCAAGGGAAGGTATATTTATACCTGGTAGGTGTCTTGGAATGTTAGCATTGACGTGAAGTCAGACAGAGGAAGACGTCAGGAATGAACCCTTAAGGTATAACGGTTCATACATAATAGATGAGTTCTTGGAGAAATCAATAGTCCTGTGCTAGGGGAACTGCCGAAGCTTAAGGGTCTGGTTTTCTAAAAACTCGTTGTGACGTTAGGGTGGACGGATGTCGGTGACCATGCCTGTATTTGGAGTGCGCGGTTAATGCCTAAATAAGGACAGGGATTCTATGCCTATATAAGGGCAATGCGAATTGTGCCTATATAAGGACATGATTCAGGAAAACCTATATACGAACAACTAAAGCGGAATACAACACCGTTAGGGTCTCAAGGCGCTGAGGGGTGGGTGTGAGCAGCTCTGTTGGGGTCATTTGAAGAGCCAGGTCTTGAGGTCCTTCCTGAATTGGTGCAGTGTCGGGCTTCGCTGGAGGTGAAGGGGGAGATCGTTCCAGGTCTCGGCTGCAAGGTAGGAGAAATTCCACTTCCACCTGCTCTGGTACTGTAGAAGCATGGGACGTGGCAAGGGAGAGGTCGGCTGAGTGGAGGTTTCTCTTGGGGGCATGGAAGGAGATGCGGTCGTTGATGTATTCCATGGGGGTCCGGTGTTGTGGAGGGCTTTCTAGGCGTGTGTGAGCAGCTTGAAAGTTATTCTTCTTTCGACGGGGAGCCAGTGGAGGCTGCAGAGGAGTTGGGTGATATGGTTGTGCCATGGGATATCGAGGATTAGTCTGGCTGCGGCATTCTGGAAGGTCTGGAGTTTGCAGAGGAGTTTTTGTTGGTTCTGGCATAGAGGGCGTTGTCGTAGTCCAGTCTGCTGGTGACGAGTGCGTGAGTGACCGTTTTCCTGGAGTCTGGGGTATCCACTTGAATGTCATGCGTAGTATGCAGAGGGTGTTGAAGCATGCAGAGGAGACGGCATTGATCTGGCGATTCATGGTGAGTGATGAGTCTAGTATGATGCTGGGGTTATGTGCATGGTCCGTTGGGATGGGTGGGTTTCCGAGGGTGGGGGACCACCGGGTGTCGTCCCATGCAGAGGCGGTGGAGCCGAGGGTGAGGACTTCTGTTTTCTCTGAGTTGAGTTTCAGGCAGCTGTTCCTCATCCAAGTTGTGGGGACTTTCATCCCTTCATGGAAATTGTGCCTGGTGATCTCAGGTTCCTTGGTGAGGGAGAGGATGAGCTGGGTGTCATTGGCATAGGAGATGATGTTGAGCCCGTGGTTTCTGATGATGGTTGCGAGGGGGGCTATGTAGTTGTTAAAGAGGGTGGGGCTGAGGGAGGATCCTTGGGGAACTCTGCATCTGATCTTTGTCAGTTCTGAGGGGAAGGGCAGGAGTCTTATTCGTTGTGTTCGGCCTGTGAGGAATGATCATAACCAGTCTAGGGCCTTTCCTTGGATGCCAGCGTCGTGGAGTCTGGTGGCTAGTGTGCGGTGGGAGATGGTTTTGAAGGCTGCTGATAGGTCCAGGAGAATGAGGGCTGCCGTTTGGCCTTGGTGGAGGAGGTTGTGGATGTCCTCGGTGGTAGTGAGGAGGGCAGTCTTGGTACTGTGGTTGCTGCGGAATCTGGATTGAGAGGTGTCTAGGATGTTGTTGGTTTCAATGAAGTGTGCTAGCTGGGTGTTGACAGCCTTTTCGATGACTTTGGCTGCAAAAGGGAGCAGTGAGATGGGCCTGAAGTTCTTGAGGTCCATCGGGTCTGCGGAGGGCTTCTTAACGAGGAGGTTGACCTTGCAGCACTTCCATTTGTTGGGGAATGCGGCGGTCTCGAGGGAGCAGTTGATGGTTCGACGTAGCTCGGGTGCGATGGCTGTGGCGGCCCTGTGGAAGATGTGAGTCAGGCAGTGGTCAGAAGGTGCTCAAGAATGGATGCTCTTCATGGTATTTAGTGTGTCTTCTATCGTGAGTGGGGTCCAGGTAAAAAAGGTCTGTTGGGTGGCGTCGCTGGGGGTGGGGCGGTACAGAGGTCTTCCTCATCGAAGTTGTTGTAGAGCGTCTTGATCTTGAGTTGAAAGAAGGAGCTGAGTCTGTCGCAGAGGTCTTGGAAGGGAGATTTTGCTGTTGGGTTTGGCAAATTCCTGTATGAAGGCGAAGAGTTCCTTGGAGTTATGGGCATTGGAGAGGATTCTGTCTTGGAGGAAGTTTTTCTTAGTGGATTTGAATAGTTGGTGGTGTGCTGTGGTGGCTGTTTTGTAGGCAGAGCCTGTTTCCAGAGTTTTGCTGTTTCTCCATGTCTTTTCCAGTCGTCAGCAGGAGCGCTTGGATTCTTGGAGTGCTGTGGTGAACCAGTTAGCTTTCTTATTGCGTCATCTCGTGGTGTTCTAAATGGGGGGCGAGTGTGATGGCGCAGTTGGCGATCCATTGGTGGAGGTTGCTTGCCGTGGTGTTGGCGTCTGTTGTAGTTGAGGGTGGAGTGCAGGTGAGGGTGGAGGTGAGGTGTTCTTCAGAGACTTTGTTCCAGATTCTGCATGGGAGGCGGCGTGCGTGCTTGTATGGAGTGGGTTTAGTAAAGGAGAAATGGATGCAGTGGTGGTCAGTCTAGAGCAGTTCCGTGGTGTGGCTGAAGAAGATGTTGTTTCTTCCTGCGAAGATGGGGTTGAGTGTGTGTCCCGCTGTGTGAGTGGGGGCGGAGACAAGTTGCTTCAGCCCTATGTTTGTGAGGTTCTCTAGGAAGGCGGTGGTGTTGGGTCGCTGTGGTTGTCCAGGTGGAAATTCAGGTCTCCGAGTAGTATGTAGTCTGTGTATGTGAGGGCGCTGGGTGCGATGAGGTCGGCGATTATACATTGAGGAGGATGCAGCTCAGTTGTTTGTGTGTTCTGGCATCTGGTGGGCTGGGGGTTGCTGCCAGGATCCAGAGGTGGGTGAAGGTGCGGTGGCAGTGTTGGCAGGAGATCGGGCCTTCGGTGTTGCTCGGCGTCGAGAACTGGCAGTCGTTGTTGCATCTGGGTTTGATTGCGTGGAGAGTGCTGGGGCCGTAGCGGCAGGGGGCAGAGTCCCTGGCGCTGGTCGCGGTCGGGTAGCGGACAGGCACAGGTGGTCTTGCCTTTGGCAAGCCTTTGTCGTGGCCGCACAGCGGCAGATATTAAGTAGCGATCGGCGGAGGGGGATCAACTGGGAGGCGGGAGCGACATGCTAAGAGGAGGGGGCAGTAGTGGCAGGGAGCACGGGAAGAGGGAGCGAGGAGGGCAAGAGGGAAAAAGAGAAAAGGCAAAGAGAAAGAGGCAAAAAGAGAAAAGAGAAAAGGCAAAGAGAGAGAGAGAGGCAAGGAGAAAAAGGCAATTAGACAGAGGCAAAAAGAGAAAGAGGCAAAGAGAAAAAGACAATGACAAAAGAGGCAAAAAGAGAAAAAGGCAAAAAGAACACAGAACAGAGCGGAATAGCAGAAGAGCAGGGTGCTCCTCCACTAGACCACCTGGAATGAGGTGCAGGCAGAAGCCAGTGGGTGAAGGAGGGCATCGGGCACCTACCTTGAAGGAGCTTGGACTCAAGGGCAGAGCCTTAACTTTGGAGCTGTGCAGGGGAGCGCAGTGACACTGACCAAGAAGGACCAAGAAAGCTTGAAGCCGAGTCCCACAAAAAAAGTAAAACATTATGAAAAGGGGGCAGGATAGAAATACCCTTACCCTCCAGATATGGTGGGGGGTGTCCCACAGGGACCCCACTGGGGGTAGAAAGTATTTTTAAAATTTAATTTTGCACCAAATTTGCGGGTAGACCCACGGATCCATGCCAAAATTTAAAAAAAGACTATTTTTAAAATCCCCCCAGTGGTTGAAATCCTGGGGGCATGAAGGCAATGAAGGAGGGGAGCTCATGGGCTCATGGGCCCCTCTCTAGGCTTATCCAAAGCCCCGGGGACAGTCACCCCACTGGGGCACACTGATTTTTTTAAAAGAAATGCAGGGAGGCCCTCATGCCTCCCCCTGCGTCCCGGGGACTGCCACCTCCCCGGGACACAAACACAATAATTAAGGGGGTCTGTTGCGGACCCCCTGACCCTAAGGACCACCACCTCCCCGGGGCTACATGAAAGAAAGGAGGAAGTCCGCGCGGTCCCCCTCCTGGAGCCATAGATGACAGACAGCTCCCAGGTCCAGCTCCAGCAATATCCCAGGGTGCCCATCCCCGGGACATTGCAGTTTGCTATGGCTCACTCTGCTCCACTTCAAATAAGCAAGAGCAGAAATTGCTCTCGCTTACTCGAAGTGAAGCAGCATTGCTTTTACACACAGGGAGCTGCTTCCTTTGTGTAAAGCAAAGAGAATGTGTGACTGCCTGTATGGATTTAGTGAGTGGGTGAGTCAGTGGCTGTATGGGTTAGTGAGTGTGTGTGTGAGGGGATGTATGAGTGAGTGTGTGTATGGCTGTGTGGGTAAGTAAGTGGATGTTTCAGTGATATATGGGTGAGTAACTGGGTATGTGAAAGGCAGTATAGGTGAGTCATTGGATATATGAGTGACTGTATGGGTGAGTGAGTGAATGTGAGAGTGGCTGTATGGGTAAGTGTGTGCTTGTGTCAGTGACTGTATAGGTGAGTAAGTATGTGCTATTGTCTGTATGAGTAAGTGAGTAAGTGAGTGGGTAAGTATGTATCAGTATGGGTAAGTGGATGTGTGATTGACTGTATGGGTGAGTGACTAGGTGTGTTAGTAGCTGTATGGGTAACTGACTCAGTGTGTGAATGGCTGTATGGGTATATGAGTGGATATGTCAGTGGCTGAATTAGTGACTGAGTGGCTGTGTGGGTGAGGGAGTGGATGTGTGTGTAGATCTATGAATCAGTAAGTGGGTGTGTAAGTACTGGTATGAGTCTGTGAATGGGTTTGTAAATGGTTGTGTGGGAGTGGGTGTATGAAAGGTTCCATGGCGTGTGAGTGAGTGTATCAGTGATTCTGTGGTTGATATCATCAGTGATGTCATCAGTGATACCATTTGAGATGTCATCAGTGATGTCATCAGTGATGTCACTGACCATGTCATGAGTAATGTAATATGTAATATGTGAGGTCATAAGCAGTGCATTGCGGGGCGTAAGTTATAGTTAGCTCAGGTAACTATAACTGCTGAATTTCACTGGTTTTGTACATGGGAAATCTCAGCCTAACTATAACGTTCCTTTAACCTTTGTGTTTTTCAGTGAATTTCTAAGGATTTTTAATTCCATTTTCTAACTTTAATGTATATATATTACAGAGTGACGGTATTTATATATATAGATTTTTTAATTTTTGTTCTTAATAACTTTGCACCCGTTTCATGAATGTCTGCAAAACTTTGCAGACCTACTGCCCTCATTTCATTCTCAGAGTAGTTTTGTGGCGTTTGGTCAAAAGGGTGCAAAGAAAAAAGTTGGTCCAAGACGGGCGTAAAATTTAATGCAATTTACATTGACTTTTGTATGTTGTGTAGAGCAAAAAAGGTCATTTGGATTTATATGAAATTTGGCAGGATATTATGGTGTGCAAATGATTCTGTGGGGTATGACAGATAAGTAGGGTAAGCACTCTTTAAGTTTTAAGTGTTTTAAACTTAGCTATATCTGTGGCAGTGGTAGTACCACAGTACTACCGAGCTTTATTGCAATGACAAGTCATGAGCAACACAAAAAGATGATGGATGAAATGCTGAAGATTGTCAAACATTCACCGCAGTACAGGAAACTAGGCCTAAATCAATTATTTTTTTGCTCTCCATGCCATTCCAGTTTGGACTCAGCCATAATTAAATCAGTGTTGACTAGGGGTGGGCGGAATTTACATAGTCGCGCCACGCAAAGCTCCGTGAAACGGTAAAAAATTTCAGCGAGCACGCAAAAGTTCCGCGAACACGCGGAATTGCTTGTTCCGCCCGTTCGCGATACTTTTTTCCTGTTCGCGAACGCTGTGTGCGTGCTCGGGGAGAAATATCTCGCGGACAAGCAAAAAATTCTGTGAAGCCGCGGATCGCGGAATTTTTGGCAATTCCGCGTTCTCCATGGAACGCAAAATTACCCAAATTCCGCAAGCGGAACGGAATTTACCGCCCAGGCCTAGTGTTGACCCGGCTCCCTGATGGGAACAGTTTAGCCTGAATTGCCAGGCCAAGTCCTCCCGGAGAGGAAACAAACATCCTGCGACTGGTTTTGGGGTATCACCCCTCTGCAGCCAGGCTAGCTTGAATCCAGTGTCACAGTGAGCATGGTACCCACCTTACCACTTAGTGTGACAAAAGCAAAAAGAACAAATGATGGACGGAATGCTGAACAAATCAAACATTTACCCCCAGTCACCTGGGTTTAATCCATCGTTTTTTTGCTAAGGCTTGTCTGTTCCCATGGGGAGCAGGGTCAAGACCGATGTGCATGTGGCTGGGTGGCATGGTGAGCAAATAAATTATGGATTAAACCCAGATCTGTGACTAGGGGTGTATGTTTGATTTGTTAAGCATTCCATCCATCAATTGTTCTTTTTGCTTTTACAAAAGTTAAAGGCAGCCATCTTGATTTCAGCTTGAGTTTCAATGTGTTCTGTGTTATGCCTTGTAATGTAGATAAGTATTAGGTCTGGTATTTTTCCCATATCTAATACCACTTTATTAAAGTGGTAATAGGTAGGGAAAAATATTTATAAGTTTATATATATATTTTTTTTAATTGTGTAGTACCGCAGTACTACAGCTGTACCAAAATTTGGAAACACACTGCAAGACACTATGGGGCCGATTCCGATCTCGGTCGGAGGCGCACCCAATACCATTCGGTCAGGAAAAAAGCCATGCGAATGCCTGTTTCCCGACCGATCCGTACATTATTCCGAACGAGTAAGTACGATGCGCACAACAGCATAGAATCCGGCCGAGTCGTACTCACCCAATCCAGGTCCTGTTCTCCGACCGAGGCGAATCCGGAAACACCGAATCGAGTCGCACGGAAGGGAAAATGCAGGCCCGTCCAGTCGGACAAGTACGATGCGCGTTCTGTACGCGCCGAACCCGTCGCTACGTCCGGCACGTCAAAGCTTCCGGGAGAGCGCACATAAGCTCCGATTCGCGCCACAACACGATCCACGGCTATGAGGCGAACACGCCAGCGGCGAGGACGACGCGAAGCAACGAGAAAGACGAGCGAGACGAACCAACCATGAATCCCTTCGTTCCGATCCTACCAATATTCTACATTTACTACCGGAACAGGCACGGACGCGTACGGCGCAGAAGGTAAGTCAGACACCAACCACAAAAACATACAACACGTACCACGACACATCACACACACACAGAGGGATGCAGAATTTACTTACACCAGCAACAGCAGCACCATAGGGGCGGGATGCCCAACACCAATGCCACATATGCACACAGGGGCCTGGATGCGCACCACCACTACCACCCCTACCCAGCGGGGCTGGATGCCAACCACTACTACCACCCTTAGCCATGGGGGTGCCAGATGCCCACCACTACTACCACCCTTACCCAGGGGCTGGATGCCTACCACTACTACCACCCTTAGCCAGGGGGCTGGATGCCTACCACTACTACCACCCTTAGCCAGGGGGTGCCAGATGCCCACCACTACTACCACCCTTACACAGGGGTGCCACATGCCCACCACCACTACCACCCTTACCCAGGGGGGGATGGATGCCTACCACCACTACCACCCTTAGCCAGGGGGGCTGGATGCCTACCACTAATACCACCCTTAGCCATGGGGGTGCCAGATGCCTACCACTACTACCACCCTTAGCCAGGGGGTGCCAGATGCCTACCACTACTACCACCTCTACCCATGGGGGGCTGGATGCCTGTCACTACTACCACCTCTACCACCCATGGGGGGCTGGATGCCTACCACCAACACCACCCCCACTCATAGGATGGACAATGCATGACACAACCAGCACACCACAACCTAGGGAATGCAAGAAAAAGACATCCCCCCAATGACAAGCGTGTGTAGACTGTGTCAAATGCCTACAACACTGAACATGACTTTGAACATACAATGTGACCCCCACAATGCAAGCAGGCCATGACCATTGTGGCAATGGGGTCCAAAACCCCATCATCACAGTGACCAAAATGTAAGTGTGGGGTCCATAGCTAAAGCACATTTTGAACATTGTGGCAATGGGGTCCAAACCCCCATCATCACAGTGACCAAAATGTAAGTGTGGGGTCCATAGCTGAAGCACATTTTGAACATTGTGGCAATGGGGTCCAAACCCCCATCATCACAGTGACCAAAATGTAAGTGTGGGGTCCATAGCTGAAGCACATTTTGAACATTGTGGCAATGGGGTCCAAACCCCCATCATCACAGTGACCAAAATGTAAGTGTGGGGTCCATAGCTGAAGCACATTTTGAACATTGTGGCAATGGGGTCCAAACCCCCATCATCACAGTGACCAAAATGTAAGTGTGGGGTCCATAGCTGAAGCACATTTTGAACATTGTGGCAATGGGGTCCAAACCCCCATCATCACAGTGACCAAAAGGTAAGTGTGGGGGCCCATAGCTGAAGCACATTCAGAACATTGTGGCAATGGGGTCTAAACCCCCATCATCACAGTCACCAAAAGGTAAGTGTGGGGCCCATAGCTGAAGCACATTTTGAACATTGTGGCAATGGGGTCCAAACCCCCATCATCACTGTGACCAAAATGCAAGTGTTGACAAAGAAAAAGCTGCAACTGCCAAACTGCATGGATGATTCCTGGTCACAGAACATAAAACACATCAGTGGCAAAGTAGTGCATGTGTCCCATTGCAACATAGATTGGGGGAGGCAAATACTGCAGTGCAAATAAGACATACCTTTGGCCATGTGCAGACAAACAACACCCATGGGGGCTGACACTGTCAACATTCATCAATGACACAATGACAGAAGTGACCATCAGAATGCAGACCCACATATTTGCACCAATGGGCACACAAATGCAGATACCCTGTGGAGACTGTAGATGTGAGGTGAACAGATACCATACCATGGCAGCAATGGGACACACAAACCATGATCATTGTGCTGACCGATGACCTAGGAGTCCCAGGGACATCAAAGGGAAACCCACCAAACAACATACAGCCAATGGCACACCTAAGATATGACAATGCAGTGGTGCAGATGCACAAACACAAACAGGCAGACCCACACTGCACATCAAACACAACAGGTGAGGGGGTGCCAGTGTCCCCAGGCAACCACACAACACATGAGGAGGCCTGAATACCAATTACACAGATGTGCATACAGTGCCACACAAAGGTAACTCATGGATCCAAATCCCCTATGTGGGCAATCAGGCATTGTCAGATGAGAGGGAGCACAAATCACACATGTCACACAAGCATGTAGGAACAGCAACTGACACAGCAAGACACAGACACACCACAGCACTACCCCGAGGGCCCCCACAATGTGGTGACCCTGGGCTGCATTACAATCCCACTGTGATGACAAAGCTAAATGTCGTTCACACTGTGAACCACAGTCATGTGTCCTGAGCAACAAACTACCATCACACCTACACAAGCACAAATCAATCAGCACGGCCAGTAAGCCAAGGCCAACATGGAGGCAGGGGTGTAGCCGGGCAACAACTCTCATCTGCACACACTCAACACCACACACCTCGACCTCCAACAATGTGCAGCAGTGAAGCACACATGCACTGGTGACATTGCACATGCACCCATGACAATCCCAGGGTGGTGGGTGGGAACCAAGGTGCAGAAACACATCACACATGGCCACTCAACAAGACTCCTGAATGTCTGACACACTGCACACTACGCTGTACATGGACATGACGGCAATACCACACCAACCAATGGGATCCCAGCCACAGTCACACACCAATGAAGAAGCCAAGGTCACCCACAAAGAACACACATAGACAACTACCAACATTGCAGCCCGGACCCTGAGGAGTGCCAGCAGTCACACACACAACGTGTCACAATCACTGAAAGATAACACAAACTGGAAATCACATGACAGGTGTAAACAACAAGTGCCAAGGGAATCCTGACTGTGACCCATCTGCGTCTGCACACAAACTCAGCCCTGACAGCAAACACACCTATGGGTGACACCCTGATGACCAGTAATGTGCCATGCACCCACACCACAGAGAACCCAGGGAGAAGACTTTGGGGGAACATAGGTCAACTCAGCAAGCATCACAAACAGGTACAACACTAGGGATCCCAGCATGCACAGCAAAACGGAAGTGAACACACAGACATGCTCATACAACACACACCTTGGGCGCAGGCAATGTCACAGGAGTACACACTGCGATGAGGGGACTCCACTCCTGTGTGAGGAAAGCTGTGCCATATGTTGCCTCAGTAGGGCCCCATCATGTCAGCTGAGCACTTGGTCACACAATCAACAATTAGCACCAAATGAAGGCTCCCGTCACATCAGCCTGGTCATGGGAGTGCCAACGAAATCATCAGCACAGATCCAACACACTTGTATAGCAATGTTGCACTGACAACACAGATGAGTCCTTCCCCATTGATGCCCAAACCTGCATGTCCAGTGGAGATGGCCACACGGTCAGGGAAGTAGACAAATTGAACAATGGCAGGCACAACAGATGTGCAGGGGTGGAAGCCACAGATGTGAAATTGCTAATGTAAGTAGGAAATCCCATTGCCAAATATTGAACACATGACACCCTCAGATGCTGCTAAGGATTACATGGATACACCACAGGATAGGACACATTCCCCCTGGACCACATGTGTTCCTGCACAGTAACACTTCATTATCATGAGACCAAATATCACCATCACTGCAGCAAGGGCATGGTTAGCATCATCAACAACATGTACATCAGAAGCAAAAGCACTAGAGAACAGAAAGTTGCTTTATTCAGCATATGTGTGTCCAAAAACTCAGAGAACAGTAATGCTCCAACAAAGGCCAATGGCCAGTCCATCAAGTAAGTCAATACAGGGTGACAATGGCAGATGTCACCCTACGCATGCCTGCACTGCACAAAACCAGGGACAATCCACTAGGAGGGGCAACCGGGGAGGCAGGCCAGGCACCGCAGGGACAGGATCAGGGCTCACCAGGAGGAGGCAGGGAAGGGGTGGTGGGTGCTGGAGAGCCACTGACAACTGCAGTGGAGGTGTCTGACATGGTGTGTGCCGGCACAACTGGGGGCATAGCTCAGATGGTGTGTGTGCCGGCACGACTGCAGTGGACCGTGCAGATGGAGTGGACAGGTCCGCCACTGCAGTGCCCAAGTCAGACAGGGTGGTAGTGGACTCCACTGCAGTGCCTACCTCCAGGGGAGGAGAATGGGGAACAGGCAAGGTGGGCTGGACAGAGGGGGAGGACACCCTCACCACATCAGTGGCACAGACAAGCGCAGCGGGGGGTGGTGCCGGGAGAGCAAGTGGCAGGGGAGAAGGCCGGATCCTCTTGGGGATGGTATATCTGTGGGTGGGGGAACCTGGGGCAGGGTGTGGTGGGGGCACCTGTGGAGTGGGGGCCTGAGGGATGGAGGAAGGAGACCTGGTGCCTGAGCTGCAGGGCGGCGGCGGGGTCTTGCTCTTACGACTCCGGGGGACTTGCGGGTGGGGGCCTCAGTCTGTCTGCGCCTGGGGGAGGGTGTCCGGGGGCGAGGGGCACTCTGCTCCGTGTGGGTGGGCTTCCTCTTCCCCCTGGATGCTGGAGCAGCTGGATCGTAGGGGATGAGGCCGAGGTCACAGAGGAAGAGCCGCTGTGACTTTGGGGTTGCAGGTGAGGCAAGGGAGGGTGCTTTGGAGGGAGAGGCAACTGAGGACTGCGCAGTGCTTGTGGATGCGTGTGTGTGTTCCAGGGCCCCATCCCCTGTGAGTCTGGTTTCAGTCCCATGACTGTGCGTGCATGTGCGTTTTGTTTGTGGCGTGTGTGTCTGTGTGCTGGATGTGTGTGTGCTGGTGTGTGCCTGTGCCGGTGTGTGTGTGCTTGGGACGGGTAAGGTGCTGGGGAGTGTGGATGGAGCAGAGGCAGGAGGGGTGAGGGACTGTCTGAGGAGGGACACTGCTGCCGTCAGGGAGGAGTCCATGGACCTATTGCCCCTCTGTAGGTCAGACATGCCCGATGAGATGCCCTCCATGAACGACACCAGCTGAGTCAACAGAGCGGTGTGCGCACGGGGGACACTCAGCATGGCTGTCTGCCCTACATGGAGCTGGCGAAGGAGGTACACAGACTCCTCACTCAGGGCAGCAGGGGACACAGGGGCAGGGGGTGCGGTGCCTGGCCCGAAGGAGACACGCTCCCGAACATGGGAGCCTCCACGGACCTGGGGAATGGGAGCCGATGGGAGGGCGGTGGTGGTGCTGGTGGTGGCGGGGACAGCAACACTAGCTGGGGTGTGGTGGCTGCTGACACCCGCCTCCATAAGGGAGTCATCCTCCGAGCCGCTGTGGTCCTCAGCTGAGGTGGATGCTGCTGAGGACTCCTCGGTGTGGCTCCCCTCGCCCTCCGTGCCACTGGGTCCCTCCGACCACTCCTCGGCTGCTGACCCAGTCTGGCTCTCCAGCTCCTCCTGATCCGTGGAGCTGTCCCCTTCCGTGGCCGTGGATGTATCTGCAATCAATGGGGAAACAGACAGACATCAGTCACCTGCACCAAACGCACACACCACTGTGAGCACAGCACATTACAGAGCAAGCCCTGGCATCATTAGTTAAACATTGCTAAAAGTGCCCTAACTGAACAGGAGAAGCCAATTGTCAGTCTGATGCCAACCATGGCACTCACATCCCACATGGCCTTGCACCCATCTGTCTGGTGTCTGTTGGATAGAAACACCCCAGTGTGGACACATGCACCAACTACACAGTAGTTGGACAGTGCAGAGGACACGGTGTAGCATGTGGACATGCACACATCACAACTCTTGCCACTGAGTCAGTACAGGTTTCTGGATGAAAGGGATGCCCAGAGTCAAATAGGAAATGCATGTGATGCATACCAGCGACAGACACCATGATGCACCCATGTCCTGATAGCCATCGCCACAATGGTGTGCATGTAGCACATGTCACTCCCCTGCAGGATCACCAATAAGTAGACACATGCCATGGCGAAGGCATGACTGCTAAGTCATACATCACTGTCTCAGTGATGTATGACTTGGCAGCCAGACAACAACACTCTGCACTGTGTCACAATAGTAGGTCATGGGGAATGCAAGTCCTGGAGCTGCACAAGTGCACATGTACATCCCCCACACAACACATCATCTTAACCCTCATCTGTCCAGGTCATACCGATTGGACATATGGGAGACCTGTGACACTACCCTCTGAACCTGAGCCCCTCACAATCTGCTGTGAATGGGAAACAGCTGCCTGTACTTCACATTTGCATACCCCAGTCTGCACGGGCAGCTGATCAAACACCTATGTGACACACAAATATCGTCTCCTATGGTCACATCTCCAGTGGCATGCTGAGCCCCTACCGAGAAACACCCCAGCAGTCCTGGCAACAAATCCACAGCACACTGACACAGAGGCAGACACCTGATGGGTCAAATCACTGCGCACAACGTGTCAGCTGATACACAGGAGTGGGAGTACAGGTGTATTGGATGGGCTGGAGTAGGCATGACTGTCCTGCCCACATGAATGAGGGATGAGCCCTGGACAGTGGATAGCTGGCTATGTATGTGTGACACATGTAATCTGCACACTCCTGGGGCCCAAACATTGTTCCCACCCACTGCATGGGTGTGTGCCAGATACCCCAGGCACATGTGGTGGCTCAGCTCAGCAAGTGGACCGCATATCAAAGCAACACGCAGATTACATGTCCAAACACAGGCATTGTGTGAACAATGGACCCACCCATGATGCCCACAACAGAGTTAGGGAAACAGATGCTGTCCCCCACCTTGAGTGAAGCAAACTGCAAGGACACAGTCCCAAGTGACACAATTCCCTGAATGTAAGGGCCACACCTGGGTATCAGATGAGGAGTGGGCTGTGCACAATAGAGGGACATGGCTCCTGGACAACATGACTGCTGTACTGTGGCAGTTTAACCAGGCCAGAGGAGGGCACATAGCATGTAATACAGAGTTCACAGTGCAGTCTTTGATTCACCCCCTCCTTGCTGCTGTCTGGCCTTCAGCTGCCCATCCAGGTCTGGAAACACCACCGCCAGGATCTGGAGCATGTGGGGGTCAGGGTCCGTGTTCCGCCCCTCCTGCGAGGAGGCGACAGCTTCAGCTGGACCCGTGCAATCCTCCGGGTCCAGCCCCGAAGGTCCTGCCACCTCTTCTGGCAGTTGCGGATCCGGCGCTTGTAGACCCCCACGGACCGGACAGCCCGGACGATGTCCTTCCAGATCTCCTGCTTCCGATGGGCATTAACCTGTGAGGATGACAAAGTGAAAAGGCCATTACTACACATGCAACATATCCGTGCATGACACAGTTGTATATACATGTCTCAATCACAGGGGCACATGATGTACACAGGCAGTGCAACGCTGCCCATGGACAGTCTGCCAGAAGTCACTACATGGTATCATTGCATGGGAAGTAAAACCTTGTTCAAATGCACTGTCACTGCACCATACCTGTCCAGTGCATGTCACTACACACTATGGGGGTGACAACTACTCAGTGAGCCTGCTAGCCAGTGGCGTGCAGACTTTCAGCCTTGTTAGTCAGACAAAATGCACATTCAGAAAGGCAGTGCACAGAACACTCACCTGCTCCCCTGGTGTCCCATACAGCTTGCTGTACTGTGGAAATGAGGCTGTCCAGCAGGGCCTGGTTCTCCTCAAGGCTGAAGGCTGGGGCTCTCTCCACAGTACGTGCCATTGCAGGGTCCAGAGGGGGCAGAGACAGCAGCAGTGCAGTGGCAGATGTCGTCCTGGAGCATGTAGTGCAGGCAAGTGAGCTCTCAGGGGAACAGCCAGCAATATATATGTGCTGCAGAGGCATATACTGTCCCATGTGTCCAAAGTGATAGGTCCAAGTCGTTTGCATCTTCTGAATCTGGCCAATCCATGGAATAGCAGCACCAATACACACCCACAGCATCCTTCAAATCTTCAACTTCATGACATACATGATTTTGCAACATTGTTGTGGGTGACCAACTGAATTTCCAGCAACCGACTCGTTCGAATTTCGAAAACGCGTCCGTTGCCAGGCTAGGCCATTGACAATGGGTGCGCACCGATCGGTCCATTGCGGTTCAACGCGTACAGGGGTACAACGCGTACCCGCACACATTGAATGCAATGGGCCGGCCGGGTGTACCGATCGGGCCATAGCGGTTCAACGCGTACAGGGGTACAACGCGTACCCGCGCACATTGAATGCAATGGGCCGACCGGGTGCACCGATCGGTTCATTGCGGTTCAACGCGTACAGGGGTACAACGCGTACCCGCGCACATTGAATGCAATGGGCCGGCCGGGTGCACCGATCGGTCCATTGCGGTTCAACGCGTACAGAGGTACAACGCGTGCCCGCACACATTGAATGCAATGGCCCGGCCGGGTGCACCGATCGGTCCATTGCGGTTCAACGCGTACAGGGTACAACGCGTACCCGCACACATTGAATGCAATGGGCCGGTCGGGTGCACCGATCGGTCCATTGCGGTTCAACGCGTACAGGGTACAACGCGTACCCGCACACATTGAATGCAATGGGCCGGCCGGGTGCACCGATCGGTCCATTGCGGTTCAACGCGTACAGGGGTACAACGCGTGCCCGCACACATTGAATGCAATGGGCCGGCCGGGTGCACCGATCGGTCCATTGCGGTTCAACACGTACAGGGGTACAACGCGTACCCGCACACATTGAATGCAATGGACCGGCCGGGTGCACCGATCGGTCCATTGCGGTTCAACGCGTACAGAGGTACAACGCGTACCCGCACACATTGAATGCAATGTGCCGGCCGGGTGCACCGATCGGTCCATTGCGGGTCAACGCATACAGGGGTACAACGCGTACCCGCACATTGAATGCAATGGGCCGGCCGGGTGCACCGATCGGTCCATTGCTGTTCAACGCATCCCTGTACAAGTGACTGGCATATGTCACCATGCCTGTCTCAGATGAACATATGCCAGCCACAAATAGCTCCCAGGGAGTGAGGGGCACACCTACAACACCACAGCCTGTCCAAACTGTATCATAAGGCATGTAAGGCTGCATTTCCTATTGTGTGTATGTTGGTGTACATGTTGTCCTGTGGGTGTCACCTGGGGGCAGCCACCCCCAGGCTGTGCACGTGTTCATGGGGACAGGATCCTGGGTGTTACGTGTACATGACCACTGTGATGTGCAACTGTTCATATCTGAGCATGTGCCATGGTCACATTTCACGGTGGTGTATGTGTATGTCATGTCACATACCCCGTGAGTCCCATGTGGGACGGTATGTTTGAGCCAGGGTGACCCAGTGGCACAATAGTGATGGTCCTCCACAGTCTGTGTGCATGTAGTGTTTACAATGTCTCTGATTTCATGTGCACAATTGGAGACAGTCTCCACATCCACGTTGTGTGTGCATGGACTTTGATGTTGTGCGTGTGTGTGTCACAGACATCCATGTCTGTCCTGCAGAGGCAAGTGGAACCACTACCTGTGGGGTCATGGTTGTTTTGCTGTGGTGTATACATGATACTCCATGTAATGCCAGTGTCCATGTGGCAATACAGGGTCCCTGGGAATGTACCTGTCGTTGAGCTGTGATGCCTGGGGCACATCTGTCCTCACATGTCACTGTGGGGGTGATTGTGACATGGCAGCAGGAGATGGGAACTGTGACACGGCCTCATGATATCCAATGGGCCAACCTGGGACTTATTGATGCCACTTGTTGAACCGTGATGACAGATGTTGGCCATGTATGTACCATACATGTCCTTACGGAACTGCACACTTCATGTAGTTGTGCCTCATAATGATGTATGATGTGATATTGAGTGTGTTCAATGCCGCATATGTGGGGTGACTGACAATCTTGCTTTCTTCTCCTCTGCACTGCAGGGCTCCTGCTGTCCATAGACCATTCCCAGACCTGGCAACGATGGTGGAACGGGACAGCATCCGACGGTACCGCTTCACCAGGCAGCTGATTGAGGATTTGGCAGTGCAGTTGGCCCCACATTTGCAGCCTGGCCGGCCGTATCCTACAGCGCTGACCCCCAAGGTGAAGGTGATGGCAGCCCTACATTTCTTTGCCACCGGTACCTTTCAACATACTGTGGCGACTGCTGGTGGGATGTCAAAGACCATGTTCAGCCGTGTGCTCCGCGATGTTTTGGAGGCAATGTTGCTATACCTGAACCGGTACATCTATTTCCCTAGACTGCAACGACTCACTGACGTGAAGAGTGACTTCTATGCCCTGGGGAGGATGCCGCATGTCATTGGCTCCATTGATGGGACACATGTGGCTTTGGTACCACCACAGGCACATGAACAGGCCTACCGTAACCGCAAACACTACCACTCGGTCAATGCACTGGTGGTGTGTCTTGCAGATATGACCATCTCACACGTGTGTGCCCGTTTCCCTGGTTCAGCACACGATGCCTTTGTGATGAGGAGTAGTCGCATCCCCAGGATGATGGCACAGATGCAGAACCAGCGTGCCTGGCTTGTCGGTGTGTACTGACTTTGTGCCATTGTGTGTGATCTGATCTGTAGTATTCCGCCCACTTTTCCAAGTCAGCTAATGTGCACTTGTCTGTCCGTAGGTGACTCGGGATACCCCAACATGCCGTGGTTGCTGACACCCCTCAGGAACCCTGTGACACCAGCCCAGATGCGCTACAATGAGGCACATGGTCGGACCAGGAGAGTGATTGAGCGGACATTTGGTCTCCTGAAGAGCCGCTTCCGCTGCCTCGACAAGACAGGAGGGTCCCTCCCATATGCCCCATTGAAGGTGTGCAAGATTATCATCGTCTGCTGCATGCTCCACAACCTGGCAGTGCGGAAGGAGTTGCCTCTCATCCAGGATGACAATGACCAACATCCGCCACCTGTGGAGGATCCTGGCCTGGACCATGATGCCAGTGATGATGATGATGATGGTGATGTCCGCACACAGCTCATCACCAACTTCTTTAGCTGAATGTGAGTATCCTGAGGTGTCATGTCAATGATGTGAGTTGGCATGATATGTGTAGGTGGTGCTCTGGTGCTGTTGGAGTGTGTCCATGGGCTACTTGACTGGATGTGTGTAGCGATGTGTGCCTACAGGTGGTCTGTACTCCCCAACAGTGTTGACATGCTAACTTGGTTCTGGGTGGGTATCTTGTAACATGTATTGTGCATGAGTTTTTGCTGTTCTGTCCTGTTCTCCATTGCTTTTGACTGTGTGTAATTTCTGTCCTTCACAGGGTACTTTCAGATTCGTTTGGTCAACTGTGTCCACCGACGACGTCATTGTACTTCCAGGGTGGTAGCTGTTGTGTCCCTACAGGTGATGTGCGCCACACCCATGGACTTCCTTCCTTCTACAGTTGTTGACTGTGTGCCCGCTGCCAGGTGGGATTACCTTGCATCTGTAGTGGTTACGACATGTTGCAACTGTGTAATAAACCTGTGCTTCACTTTGTGATGTGCGTTGTCTGTGGTCACACATTTGACTGCCATTTGCTTACTGCACCTGTGGGCTACTTGACTACAACTGGGAATAGGTGTGGTGTCTGTGCATTGCACCGTCTTTCCTGGCAACATCAGTGTAGGCAATGAGTCAGATGGCCTAGGTGTGTATGTGTTGTGTAGCCCTGGTGGTGTGTCTCCCTCATATGTGTCACGTTGCCATTACTCACATGCCTGTGTTGTACCTGCTGTTGCAGTTCGCATACACAGTGTAATTTTGCAGTTCATCATCCCCATGACAGCACCCACGTTGGAATCACAACAGAGGCAAGTATGGTGTATTAGTGTGTTTATTGTGATACATTTGTGTGAATAGTGCACAGGATGGTTAGTGCTGTACATTTATATTGCAATCAGAAGTTCCTAGATGAATTGAAAGTCCTGGTAGACAAAATCCCCAGTATCGGGGCCACAGTTGTCTGAGACATTGGTCCAACTTGTACTCCCCATGTCATGTGTGGGAGTTGTGTTGCCGTCAACAGGGTGAACAGTTTGCGCACAAAGGTGATCATCCAGAACAGGTTCAGGCTTCCTGGGGGTTGCACTTGGCCATCGGCCTCTCACTTGCCCCTCCTCGGACGACCCCTCTTCTTTGGGGGGGCCCTCAAGTACAGGCTGCTGCGGTGCAGGGGACTCTCCGCCAGAGTCATCCTCCCTCCCTGTGGCAGTTGCAGTTGTTTCAGCACCAGATGTTGTTGGCACACAGGGAGGTGTAGACTGGTTGCTGGTCATCTGGCGGAGGCATTGTAATATGTCCCTATGCACCGCCGTCATCTCTTGCAGTGTGTCCCACTTGGACTCCACGCGGGACATGTGTGAGTCCAAGCGGGCATGATGGGCAGCCTGCTGCTCTTTGATGTCCCTGAGGAGCCCCACTACCTGGCTGAGATCTCCGGTGCTGGACTGGTGCGCATCGGCTATGCGTGCCAGTTGTGGGTCATCATGCACACCAGACACCTCTGCAAGCAGCGACCTCTGTCTCCCACCCCTCCCACCACCCCTGCCGACATGTGCAGTGCGTGCAGTGGCACGCACAGATGACCCTGGTCCCCCTTGGGGGTTGGTGGTGGTGGTGGTGTCCATGGCCCCACGTTGGTCCAGGGTCCCTGTGCTGGTGGTACTCCTTGTTCTGTCCATGTCGGCAGCGATGGTATTTGTGGTGACAGTCGTTGGAGGGGTGGGTGCAGGGGTGCAGCTGGTGGTCCTGCTGGTGCTGCAGCTGGTGGTCCTGCTGGTGCTGCATGTTGACTTGCACCAGAGGTGCCAGGTTGGTCTTCTTCATCCGAGGAGGGCAGAGGCTGTTCGACACCAGTGAGCTCCGTATCCTCTTGAGCCTGGGACTGGGACTCCTCAGCATCTGCTGCTGTGTCCCCATCATCACCTGTTTTTGGGAGACACACACAATGTATGTTATGTTTCTGCAGGCATCAATGGTTGACACACCTGACAGTTGTGACTGTGCCTCTGGGTGCGGGCCTGTACATTGCATTGTCCTAAGTTGTCACAGTCAGGGGTTGATATTGGTGTAGCACATTGTCCTGCATTATTTGGGCATTTCTATGTATTTGTTGGGGTGTGAACATGGTCTGCATTGGTTGTATTTGGTTGACAGCCGGCCCTCCTTCCCACCCAGCCAGTCAGTTATCCCACCATGGACTGTGCTTGCATTGCAGGGAGTGGAAGTTGTCTTTCAGGATGTCAGTCAGTGGTGTCCTGCTGTTGGTTGTTGCACAGTTGCCAGCAGGGCCTTGTGCTCCCCACAGCAGTAGCCAGTGTCAGCCATCTTGTGAGTCCTTTTCCACTCCCTGTGATGTGAGCATGGTTGTGAGTGGTGTTGATGGGCCAGTTGTGAGGCTGAGCAATATCTGTGCCTACTACTCCCATCATGCTATTCCCTCCACCCCCATTCCCAGCATGCCCATGCTTCTTTCCTTTTGACTCTGCTTCCCTGTGGGGTGGGCTGCCTGTGCTGACAGGATGGCTGGGAGAGTTGTCCTGGCAGTTGTTTGGCTAAAAGTCCCAAGAGTGTCCCTGTGCTTCACACAACATAACCCAGGGTGGTGGTTCTTTGTGGGATCTTGAGTTAGGATGTGAGGCATTGCATTCTCCCAGGTGGGTTATGTGGAGTTTGTGTTGAGGGTGTGTGTGAGGGGAGGTGCTTGTGACTATGGTCAGTGCTTCAAGTCCTCCTTCCCACCCAGCCAGATATCCCACCATGGAACGTGCTTGCATTGCAGGGAGTGGAAGTTGTCTTTCAGGATGTCAGTCAGTGGTGTCCTGCTGTTGGTTGTTGCACAGTTGCCAGCAGGGCCTTGTGCTCCCCACAGCAGTAGCCAGTGTCAGCCATCTTGTGAGTCCTTTTCCACTCCCTGTGATGTGAGCATGGTTGTGAGTGGTGTTGATGGGCCAGTTGTGAGGCTGAGCAATATCTGTGCCTACTACTCCCATCATGCTATTGCCTCCACCCCCTTCCCAGCATGCCCATGCTTCCTTCCTTTTGACTCTGCTTCCCTGTGGGGTGGGCTGCCTGTGCTGACAGGATGGCTGGGAGTGTTGTCCTGGCAGTTGTTTGGCTAAAAGTCCCAAGAGTGTCCCTGTGCTTCACACAACATAACCCAGGGTGGTGGTTCTTTGTGGGATCTTGAGTTAGGATGTGAGGCATTGCATTCTCCCAGGTGGGTTATGTGGAGTTTGTGTTGAGGGTGTGTGTGAGGGGAGGTGCTTGTGACTATGGTCAGTGCTGCGAGTCCTCCTTCCCACCCAGCCAGATATCCCACCATGGAACGTGCTTGCATTGCAGGGAGTGGAAGTTGTCTTTCAGGATGTCAGTCAGTGGTGTCCTGCTGTTGGTTGTTGCACAGTTGCCAGCAGGGCCTTGTGCTCCCCACAGCAGTAGCCAGTGTCAGCCATCTTGTGAGTCCTTTTCCACTCCCTGTGATGTGAGCATGGTTGTGAGTGGTGTTGATGGGCCAGTTGTGAGGCTGAGCAATATCTGTGCCTACTACTCCCATCATGCTATTGCCTCCACCCCCCTTCCCAGCATGCCCATGCTTCCTTCCTTTTGACTCTGCTTCCCTGTGGGGTGGGCTGCCTGTGCTGACAGAATGGCTGGGAGTGTTGTCCTGGCAGTTGTTTGGCTAAAAGTCCCAAGAGTGTCCCTGTGCTTCACACAACATAACCCAGAGTGGTGGTTCTTTGTGGATCTTGAGTTAGGATGTGAGGCATTGCATTCTTCCAGGTGGGTTATGTGGAGTTTGTGTTGAGGGTGTGTTTGAGGGGAGGTGCTTGTGACTATGGTCAATGCTGCGAGTCCTCCTTCCCACCCAGCCAGATATCCCACCATGGAACGTGCTTGCATTGCAGGGAGTGGAAGTTGTCTTTCAGGATGTCAGTCAGTGGTGTCCTGCTGTTGGTTGTTGCACAGTTGCCAGCAGGGCCTTGTGCTCCCCACAGCAGTAGCCAGTGTCAGCCATCTTGTGAGTCCTTTTCCACTCCCTGTGATGTGAGCATGGTTGTGAGTGGTGTTGATGGGCCAGTTGTGAGGCTGAGCAATATCTGTGCCTACTACTCCCATCATGCTATTGCCTCCACCCCCCTTCCCAGCATGCCCATCCTTCCTTCCTTTTGACTCTGCTTCCCTGTGGGGTGGGCTGCCTGTGCTTACAGGATGGCTGGGAGTGTTGTCCTGGCAGTTGTTTGGCTAAAAGTCCCAAGAGTGTCCCTGTGCTTCACACAACATAACCCAGGGTGGTGGTTCTTTGTGGGATCTTGAGTTAGGATGTGAGGCGTTGCATTCTCCCAGGTGGGTTATGTGGAGTTTGTGTTGAGGGTGTGTGTGAGGGAGGTGCTTGTGACTATGGTCAGTGCTGCAAGTCCTCCTTCCCACCCAGCCAGATATCCCACCATGGAACGTGCTTGCATTGCAGGGAGTGGAAGTTGTCTTTCAGGATGTCAGTCAGTGGTGTCCTGCTGTTGGTTGTTGCACAGTTGCCAGCAGGGCCTTGTGCTCCCCACAGCAGTAGCCAGTGTCAGCCATCTTGTGAGTCCTTTTCCACTCCCTGTGATGTGAGCATGGTTGTGAGTGGTGTTGATGGGCCAGTTGTGAGGCTGAGCAATATCTGTGCCTACAACTCCCATCATGCTATTGCCTCCACCCCCTTCCCAGCATGCCCTTCCTTCCTTCCTTTTGACTCTGCTTCCCTGTGGGGTGGGCGGCCTGTGCTGACAGGATGGCTGGGAGTGTTGTCCTGGCAGTTGTTTGGCTAAAAGTCCCAAGAGTGTCCCTGTGCTTCACACAGCATAACCCAGGGTGGTGGTTCTTTGTGGGATCTTGAGTTAGGATGTGAGGCATTGCATTCTCCCAGGTGGGTTATGTGGAGTTTGTGTTGAGGGGGTGTGTGAGGGGAGGTGCTTGTGACTATGGTCAGTGCTGTGAGTCCTCCTTCCCACCCAGCCAGATATCCCACCATGGAACGTGCTTCCATTGCAGGGAGTGCAAGTTGTCTCTCAGGATGTCAGTCAGTGGTGTCCTGCTGTTGGTTGTTGCACAGTTGCCAGCAGGGCCTTGTGCTCCCCACAGCAGTACCCAGTGTCAGCCATCTTGTGAGTCCTTTTCCACTCCCTGTGATGTGCGCATGGTTCATGGTGGTGTTGATGGGACAGTTGTGGGGGTGAGCAATATCTGTGACTACGACTCCCATGATGCTATTGGCTACACTGACTTGCCCAGCATACACAGAATTCCTTTCTTTCAGTGGTCTTCACTGTGTGTTGGTGTTGTAGTGGTGGCTACATGTCTGGATGTGTTTGTTAGTTATATTTGTGCCACTGCCTAGCTGTAGTTGTAGTTGTGTTTGTACATGTGATGACACGGTTAAATGTAACTTTGAGATGGCATGTGTTGTGTTTATCTGACTGACATACACATTTTGGGATGATTCTGTTCTGGTTGCTGTGTAATTGCTAAGAGTGCATGGTTGGACTCTCCCCTTGACAGTGATGTGTGTGTGTATTGTGGCAGAATATTGTGTACATTTGTTGTGTACTCACCAGGCTCTGGGATGTTTTCTAGTCCATAGACGCTCACTGGCGGAAGGATGGCCCGCACCTTCTCCTCCCAGGGCCTGAGGTATACTGGCTTGGCAGGAGGGCCACTGCCGGTGTGTTGGCTCAGGAGGTAGTCCTTCTTCAGCAGCTCCCGTACCCTCCTGCGCACGTCATACCACCTGTTCTGGATGTCAGTCTTTGTGCGCAGACATGGTGATTGTGCGTTCACCCTGTTGATGATCCTCTCCCACATCTTGTTTTCTGGGAGATGGGTGTCTTTTGGACCAGTGCACCAAACAGCTGAGGCTCTACCCTGAGGATCTCGTCTACCAGGACTTCCAATTCACAATCTAGGAACTTGTGATTCTTCTTTGGGGGCATGGTGATGGGTGGTGATGGTGAGTGATGTGTGTGTTGGTGTGCAGGTGAAGGTGTGTGAGTGTGTGTTTTGCTGGGTGTATGTGAGGTAGCTATTTGTTGGTGTGCTGATGGTGTGTGGCTTGTGTGAGGGATGAGCTGTGGGTGTGTGGTTGCTGTCTGTTGAGTGCTGGCAGGTGAAAAGCATTTGCAAAGGATCATGGTTGGGATTTGTGTCCTTTATATGGGTGGAGTTGTGGGTGTGTCTTTGTTCTCTGTCCCCACCCCCAGTATTTATTGGCTTTGTAATTGCTTGTTTGGCCTTTTTTGTGTATTTTCCCTTAGTACTTTCTGTGCATGTTGGAAACGTTCTTGTGACCGAGTCGGACCCTGCAGTTGTCTCGTACGGTCTTCTCCGTTTCGTTCATGCTGTGTTTGTGCTATTTTCTGTGCTGCGTACGCGTCAGTCGCGGTGTTTTGTGTTACTTCGGCTCGCAGTTTTGTATGCGTGTCGGTCGTACGGCTTGTCCTCCGTACGACTCGGTCGTGGTTTTCGCGCCTTGCATCGTACTTTGCGGTTTGGAGTTCGCGGGTACGTTTCGGTCGGATTTGTTCCGGGTGCGTGTCGGTCGGTTCGATTCGCGTGTTTTTCCGGCCGGATTGCTGTTTTCCGTGCGGCTCGGTCGTTCGGCTTGGGTTCCGTACGTGTCGGTCGGATTTTGCACGCTTTGCATCGTACTTGGTGGGTCGGGCGCCACAGGTACGTGTCGGTCGGAATTAATTCCGGCTCCGAGTCGGTCGGTGCTTTTTCCGGCCCGAATCGGAATCGACCCCTAAGTTTTATAAATATGGTGGGCTAAACTGTATTTCAATATGTTGAAAAAAGTGCACAGAGTAGTGCTTTAATTACTAAAAATTATTGCGCTACTTAATTTTGTGGTACTGTGGTAGCACTTTGCTAGTCCCTATTAATACAAAAAGAAACCTAAATATTTTGTAAAACCTATTGCCTCTTTTGTAAAGTTTTAATAAATAGGGTAAAAGTATTAAATCAAATACTTACCTATCTCTGAAGGCGAAATGAAGACAAGGGCAAATTGTGCCTAAAAACAACATGCTTGCCTTTAACTTTTGTAAAGGCAGGCATTAGCCAATCAGCTAATGATTTGGCATTACTATGTAGCGTGCTAGTACAGTAAAATACACCCATATTCTGCACACATACTGCATAAACAGATCTCTCAAAGTTTAAATAAATTCGTACTTATAAAATAGTTACACTACTTATCTTCACTACCCACATTAAGCATTTGTGCACCACATTAATGAATCCAGACACCTTTTAACAAAATCCGAATAACGTATTTCACAATTCACACAGTAAAACAATTTATGCAAAATACATTGAATGTAAGCACGTTTTGGGACCCCCCACAACATAGCTTTTTCGCTACATTTCCTTTAATTTACACAATCCACGTTACACCACTTCACTATCTAACTGTTCATTTTATGCCACTCCACTTTATGTAATTTACAGTATGCTTCTCCAGTTTACGACACTACAGCATACGCCACTACATTCGACGCTGATCCACTGTACGTTACTCCACTATAGTCAACCCAACTGGACTGTAGGCCATTGCAATGTTCACCACTATACAATATTATACTGTTCCCCTCTGTATTCTATTACACTTTTGCGTATGACACTTTAATGGATGCCCTTAAACTGCTCGCAACTCTACACTATTCCACTGTACCCTTCTCCAATTTATGCTATTCCACTATATGCTATTCCAATATGTCCCACTTGATGGTAGACTACTGGAGTGTACGCTATTCCAGTGTCCGCTACTACACTCTATGCCACTCCATTGTATTGAACTGCACTATATGCCAATGGACTATACCACAATTGACTGTATGCTATTTCGCTATACAAGACTTCATTATGTGCCACTCTACTAAACCACACTTCATTGGTTGTGTGAAGGAACCACGCATGCCGGTTCAACACAGTCTTAACCACGCATGTACCTTTACCATGCATGTCTTTACAATGAAATATGTGTTGTTCAGGCATCTATGACAAAGACATATGCATGGTTAAGACTTATCAGGTAAGTGTAACACCCCCGACCCCAGCCCCTGCCCGGAGCCCTAAAATGTCTCTCAAAGTCCAAAATGTACTCCAATCCCTGACCAGATCCCTAAAATGGCCCGCTAAGTCCCTGCCCTGAGACCTAAAACTACCCCCTCCCTCCTGAAAACCAACCCCTCCCCAAGCCCTAAAAACTTCACTGCCACCCAAGCCCTAAAACTACCCCTCCCTCCCCTAGGCCCTAAAAACTTCCACAACTACCCCAAGCCCTAAAAACTACCGACCCCCCAGCCCTAAAAACTACCCCACCCCCAAAAACACCCCACTTACCTCACCACGTCCTCTACCGATCCTTCTTCTTCCTGCCCCGCCGATTCCAGCAGCTAGACCACGCTCGGCCTTAACCATGCCTATGTGTGGTTAAGGCATATGCGTGGTTAAGGCAAGCATGGTTGCGCTTGCGTTGTAAGGATACGATTGGTTGAGATGGCATTGTTCTGACGGTTTCCCCACTCCACTGTATGTGACTACAGTCTAGGCTTCTATTATTAACCCTAATGAGTTGTACACCACTCTACTCTATGCTACTCCACTATATGGCACTCCACTGTACGTCTGAACAGCTAAAACCACTGAATTTAATGTTATTACACTAAACACTACTAAATTCTATGGTACTCCACTATATTACACTACAGTTTATGCCACTCCACTATACACTATTGCAGTATACCGTATTACACTGTACCACACTGTAGTCTACATTATACCGCTCAACACCACTGCACTGTACGTCAATTCAATATACACCACTCCATTTTATGCAATTTAACTCTACAACATTACACTTTACCACACTACTCTTTATGTAAGCCCACTGTACACTCAACTGTACCCCACTCCACTCTATTACACTTCAGTATACCCCACTCCAGTTTATCCTATTTCACTTTATGCCACTCCAGGGTACCACACTCCTCTGCATGCTATTTCAGTATACGATATTCCGAAATAAGCCCCTAAACTGTACAACACTCCAGTGTATAGCACTACACTGTATCCCACTACAATGTGCACAAATACACTCTACCATATTTTTAGGATGTAAATCCACTTTACCACACTCCACTGTATGCTATCCCACTGTATACCAACGCACTATACACCACTATGCTCTATGCCACTCCAATATACGCCTCTCTATTGTATCTGAGTGCACTGTACGCCACTCCACTGAATGTTACTCCACTCTACGCCACTCCGCAGTATGCCATTCCACTTTACTCCACTCTACTATACCACAATATACTGTTTCAGAGCACACTTACAACACTCGACTTAATAACACTCCACTCCAATAAACTAAACTGGACGAATATTACAAAATTGTTTCTAACATTGTAAAAACCAATGAAATTCACACAAACAAAACAAAGGTTAAACATAAGTTATAGTTAGGAAAACATTACTTAGGTTTGGTATACAATCACAAATTAAATGACACAAACATTAGAAATTCTACAGTAATAGTTATCTCTTAGCTTTATGATTTATTCACCACTTATGCACTCATTTCTAACTTATTTGTGCCAAACACACTTTAAACTACACAACCATACCAAATTCAAATCATATACTTATCTGTAGAAATTATCAATAACACATCACTTTTATAATACTATAAGTCATTTTTATAACTCACATTTATATTTGCGTACCACCTTTAAATTAATATCACTCGTGCACTTACGTAGACAGTCTTGTCACCTCACTCGCCACACTACATTAACTATATTTGACCCTTCTCCATGCACTAGATATACCCTTGGATATTGCCTACGTTATAACATGTGAAATCACTGCAGTAAACAAAACACGTATGACATCAGAAATTATATTATACAGTGTATGGTAAAGTGGCAAGCTAAAGTGCGGGAGTGAGATTAACTTAAAGGTGGACAGGGGAAGGGAAGAACTTAGTGAGCCAGGTGTGGGGTTTGTATAGACAATCCCTCCACTTCAAAGGCTGGCAGCAGGTATAAATACAGGACCTTTAGTACACACCTGGACCTGTGGACATTACAGTCAAAAGACTGCCCTGCCACCAGAGGACTGTCCTGCTGCTACCAGAGGACTACCCTTCTGCTTGGGGACTATCCTGCTCTCTGAGAAGACTGAACCTGCCCCCTTTATCCCAGGATAACCTAAGTGACTACAAGGTTCAGTTGGCTGACCTTTTCCCTTAGCTACAGGGACACAAGCTCCAGAGGCTTACTTGAAGCTACCCAGCTGACTTTCTGCACTAGACCTACCTAGACCTGCAAATGAACCTGCCTGAGCCCGGTTCACTGACAAAATATTGACCCTCAAAATATCCCCCTACCAAAATATTGTGACTAAAATATTGATGTCAAAAATATCCTCATCCTATACTTATAATGGTAAGTACCAAAATATGGAAAATAACATATTGTTGTAATAAATAGTGTTGTATTAATTATTGTTTATATATATATATATATATATATATTCACTGAAAAAAACCATAGGTTTCAGACATGTTATAGTTAGGAATTAGCATTTAAAAAACCTTTGAAATTCACTGAAAAAAACATAGGTTTCAGGCACGTTATAGTTGGAAATTAGCATTTAAAAAACCTTACAAATTCACTGAAAAAACCATAGGTTTTAGGGACAGTTATAGTTAGTTGGACATTGCACTCATACAAAACCAGTGAAATTCCCCCGTTATAGTTAGTTCAGGTAACTATAACTCGCGCCCCGCAATGCACTGCTGATGACGTCACATATTACATCACTCATGACATGGTCAGTGACATCACTGATGACATCACTGATGACATCTCAAATGACATCACTGATGACATCATCCAGTGACTGTGTGTTTCTGTAAAGTTTAAATATGTTTAATATATATAGGGAAAGGCGTATTGAAGAATGAGTGGGTGTATAAGTGTCTGAATGGATGATTTAGTGCGTGCGTGACTGACTCTACAAGTGAGTGATTAAACGTATCTTACTGAATGCATGGGTTAGTGACTAAACTGTGTGAATGTCTGTATCCGTCTGTCTGTTGGTGTGTAAGTGGATGCATGGATTTGAGAATAGCTACATGAGTGTCTATATGGGTTATTGATTGGTTCTCTGAGTATCTGTATGGGTGCCTGAGTGTTTGTGTGGGTGGGGTGTGTGTGACTCTGTACATAGATGTGTGAGTGGGTGATTCACTGGGTGCATGATTTGAAGAGTGCATCTGTGATGGACTGCTTGGGTGGGTGAGTGTGTGTATGGGTGTGTTAGTGAGTGAATGTATATCTGAGTGGTACATGTGCGAGTAGCTACATATGTAAAAGGCAGTATATATGTGTGTTAGAGTATTTAAATGGCTATACGTGAGAGTGTGTGATTGTGAGAGTGGCTGTATGGATGCGTGTGTGCTTGTATCAGTTATTGTATAAGAGCGTAAGAATGTGCTAGTATTTGTATGAGTAAGTGAGCTGGTGTGTGTATAACTGTATAGGTGAGTAAATGGGTGTGTGATTAATTTTGTGCATGACTGACTAGGTGTGTGAGTACCTCTATGGATGAGTGGCGGTGTGTGAGTGTTTATATAGGTGTATGAGTGCATATGATAGTCCTGTACTGAGTGACTGTAAGTATTAGTGACTGTACGGGTGAGTGAGTAGATGTGTGTGTGTAGACCTAAGAATCAATGAGTGGGTATGTAGTTATTGATATTGGAGTGTGTGTGGTTTTGAGAATGGCAGTCTGTAATTTAGAGTGGGTGTATCAAAAGTTATATTAGGGTGTGAGAAGATGCATGAAATTATCACATGGATGCTGTCATCAGTGATGTCATCACTGATGTCATTTGAGATGTCATCAGTGATGTCATCAGTGATGTCACTGACCATGTCATGAGTGATGTAATATGTGACGTCATCAGCAGTGCATTGCAGGGCGCGAGTTATAGTTACCTGAACTAACTATAACGGGGAATTTCACGGGTTTTGTACGAGTGCAATGTCCAACTAACTATAACTGTCCCTAAAACCTATGGTTTTTTCAGTGAATTTGTAAGGTTTTTAAATGCTAATTTCAAACTATAACGTGCCTGAAACCTATGGTTTTTTCAGTGAATTTCAAAGGTTTTTAAATGCTAATTCCTCACTATAACATGTCTGAAACCTATGTTTTTTTCAGTGAATTTCAAAGGTTTTGTAAATGACAATTTTTAAATGTATTAATTGTTATATTTATTTTTTTGATACTGATTTACTACATTTTTTAAACTATTTATTTTTAGATATTTTATCTTTTAAATTACATTGTAATTACATTATACATTACATTACAAAATATACTTTCTCAGAATGAATTACTTTAGTTTAAATACTTTGCAAATAGGCAATAGACTTTTAAGTACAGTAGTTACAGTTGTTGCAATGGGCAACACAATTTCAAACACAATGCAACATTGAGCTCAATGTGAATTTATACTTAAATGCAATTAGTTACTTTATGGATTACTTTTCTAACCACAGGACTGGATCCTAGATTCAGTCCTGGCACATCTCCTGTAAACAGTTGAGTAAAAGCGTTTTGGTTACAGTAGTGATTTTTAAGGAATATTATTGTATTTTAAAAGTTGACACTTAGAAACTTTTTCACATAGAATCACCAATGTTATCCTATGGGAGGAAATTCACTTAGCAGGTAAGTAGTGTTATCGTTACTTTTTCTTACTCAGTGGTGGATCCTGGATCCAGCACTGGTGCATCTCCTGTAAACAGTTGAAAGAATGCGTTTAAGTCATACAGGCGATTTTTAAGGAATATTTGTAGTTTGTGAAAATCGACACTTTGAAACTTTTCTGCTGAAAACCAGACAATGGATTCCTACGGACGGAAATACAAGTTACTGGTAAGTACGGTTAGAATTACTTTTCAGGGTCAGTGCTGGGCTAAAAGATGCAGCACTGGGTTCTCTCCTGATAACAGGTGAGTAAATCGGAATTCGTAGTTCGGCTGATTTTAGAGGACTATTATAAAGTTCCAAAACTCCACACTTTGAAGAATTTCCAAGTGAAACCAGTCAATGTTAGCCTATTGAAGGAAATTAAAGTTACTGGTAAGTACGGTTAGAATTACTTTTCAGGATCAGTACTGGGCTCAAAGATGCAGCACTGAGGTCTCTCCTGATAACAGGTGAGTAAATCAGAATTCGTAGTTCTGCTGATTTTAGAGGAATATTTCTAAGTTTCAAAAATCGACAGAAACTTTTTCAGCAAAAAGCAGGCAATGATATCCTATGGAAGGAAATTCAAGTTACTGGTAAGTACGGTTAAAATTACTTTTCAGGATTAGTACTGGGCTCAAAGATGCAGCACTGTGGTCTCTCCTGATAACAGGTGAGTAAATCAGAATTCGTAGTTCAGCTGATTTTAGAGGAATATTTGCACAATGGTGAAGAAGAGGGTGGGGCCTGAGGTGACATGTCTGCAAACACGCCCTGTGGCGCGTTTTAAGTTGGATAATTAATTCCTCCTCAATCCTGAGGGTCCCTAGGGGCCAACTAGCCCACCAGGAACCTCCAGTATGCGCCAGGGGCTTGCGTTGCAGAGAGGTGTACAGAGGCCACTCCCTTTTTACAACACTCTGCAACGCAGCTCCGTGGCGCTACTGGAGGTACCTGGTGGGCTAGTTGGCCCTCAGGGACCCTCAGGATTGAAGAGGATTTAATTCCCCATCTTTAAATGCGCCACGGGGCCTGTTTGCACACATGTCACCTGAAGCCCCGCCCCCTCCTTCACCACTGTGCTAAACGCACCCCATGGCGCATTTTAAGTTGGGGGATTAAGTCCCCTTGAATTCTGAGGGTCCCTGGAGTCCAACTAGCCCACCATGTACCTCCAAAGCGCACAGAGCTGCGTTGCAGAGAGGTGTAAAAGGGCGTGGCCTCTGTACACCTCTCTGCAACGCAGCTCCTGCGCATACTGGAGGTTCCTGGTGGGCTAGTTGACCCACAGGACCCCCAGTATTCAAGGGGAATTCGTTCCCATCTGCAAACGCGCCAGGGGACGCGTTTGCAGACTGCTGCAGGGTGGGGCGGGGCCTCCGGCATGATGCCGGTCTTTTTTTTTTTTATTATTGTATGGGATGGGGGCTGCGTGGCCCCCCTTCCTTGGCTCTTTGGCCCCGGGGACCCCATCCCCCGGGGCATGAGGATTTTCATTTTTTTTTTTTTATTAAAATAAAACGGGAAGGGGGCCGCGTGGCCCCCCTTCCCTGGGCCTATATTGGCCCCGGGGACCCCATCCCCCGGGGCATGCCCTCTTTTTTAAAATTTTAAATATTTGGAGGGGGGCTGCGTGGCCCCCCTCCTCAGGCCATTTAAGCCCCCGGGGACCCCATCCCCTGGGGCTGTCCTTTCCGTTTTTTTTTTTAACAAAGTTTTTTTTTAATTTTTGGGGAGGGGGGCCACTACTTGCCCCGGGGACCCCATCCCCTGGGGCTGGCCCTCTCCCTTGGGGACTGTGGGGGGGTCCCCAATCCCCCCACAGTCCCGCCGGCTCCCCACGTCCCTCGGGAGCCGGCATTGCTTTTCCACATGGGGAGCTGCTAAGATGCAGCTCCCCGTGTGGAAAAGCAATATGCTTTGAATTTTGGAGCTCTCTCTTCCAAAATCCAAAGCAGTTTGCTACGACAGGACGGGAGCCGCGAGGTTCTTAAAAATTAAAAAAAGAAGCCCCGGGGGGTGGCGGTCCCCGGGGCTGCGGGAGGGCGGAGAGCCCTCCTGCACCATTTTTTTTATAAAGCCCCGGGGGTTGGCGGTCCTCGGGGTTTGGGCCTTAGAGGCCCCCATATAAAACATAAACCCACCCCCGCATGCCCCCGGGACTTGGGCCACACGGGGGCAAAATACAATCGAAGTGCGGGAGACCGCGCTTCGATTTTTTTTTTTATCGGCGGGATCCGCGCACCCTGAGCGCATCCCGCCGATTTTTTTTTAAAAAAATGCTTTTTTCTGCCCAGGGGGTCCTTGTGGGACCCCCTGAGCAGACCTAGGGGGTCAGGGTGTTTCTACCCTGCCCCCTTTGTGTGTCTTGCGCACTTGTTTCTTGTGTGTTTTTTTTTATTCGGCGGGATCCGCGCACCCTAAGCGCATCCCGCCGTTTAAAAAAAATATATATATGCTTTTTTCTGCCCAGGGGGTCCTTGTGGGACCCCCTGACCAGACCTAGGGGGTCAGGGTGTTTCTACCCTGCCCCCTTTTTGCGCTTTGCTCACTTGTTTCTGTCCCTCGGTTCTACCGAGGGATAAAATGGCTGCCAACACTTCCTGATTTGGAGTGTTGACAGCCACTTGACAGCCAATTAGCATGCAGCTCGTGATCGGGAGGGTAACGCGGACCCTACTCGGCCATAGATATATATGTGACTTTACTTTTGATTTTCTCAGGAACTACTGAACGGATTTACACCATTTAAGCAAAAGGCACGACACTGAACCAAGGGCTACCTCTTTGCCAAATTTGGTGTAATTCCGTTCAGCAGTTCGGGCTGTAGCTGCGACTAAAGGTTCCTATGGAAAAATGAATGGGGAAAACGTGTTTTGGGACCCCCCTTTTTTCTCAGCCCCCGCTTGACGAATCACCCTGAGACTTTCAGGATAGGAGCGGACCGGAGCACCCCAACAAGTTGGAAACTTTCGCGAAGATTCGTCAACCGGCGCCAACGTTATTTCAAATAGAATGTTGCGGATTTCCTATGGAAAATAGGTCCTTACTATAACTATCTACTGGCGACCGCCAGTAAATATATATATATATATATATATATATATATATATATATATATATATATATATATATAACAGAATATCTTTAAAAAACAAACCATTCTAATTAAGTTTAAAAAGTTAACAGCTTAAAATTTAGTGCAAATATTTTACACATTAAAAACAATATTTATAATATATTGCGTCAGACTATGGTCCACACATGAATTGCCACCTTATTGAGAGTGTGTGAAAGACCTTCTGGCCCGCGATAGAAAAGTGAGAACACCGTGGCTGAAACATATACAAGAAACAACACTTAGAAAGAGAATCTTGTTTGTGAAGTACGTGAAAGCAAAAGGGCAAACAGGCACCGCCAAAGATCAACTTTGGCATGGGTCTCGGCAGACTCGAAAATGGGCTATGCCTGAGACACAACGAACATTGATTTGCAGCAAAATGGATTTTATCTACTGACAGCACCCACTGGAGGGTAGATATTTATGGGGACATTGAACCGCAAGTACCACAATGCACTGAACCCACTGTGGGCGTCCACTAGGGGGCGAAGACTTTAAATGTTAGTGACCAGCTTGTTTGGTTCATTGCCCAAATAGATGTCAGCGGCGTACCTTTGAAAAAGTTCAATGTGAACGAAACATGTCAGGATTGCCGGCTGTGTTTCAGATTAAATGGATGTTATCTTCGTTGTGGAGTGCGGCTGTCTCTCTGTAAAAGGAGGGTTCTTCGTCAATAATTAACGGCGTGGTTCAGCCATAGCAACGCACCGCCAGCGAGAGCGCCATAGTTTGCCCGAAAGAGAACCATGTTTGTGAAGTATGTGAAAGCAAAAGGGCAAACAGGCGCCGCCAAAGATCAACTTTGGCATGGGTCTCGGCAGCCTCGAAAATGGGCTACGCCTGAGACACAACGAACATTGATATGCAGCAAAATGGATTTTATCTACTGACAGCACCCACTGGAGGGTAGATATTTATGGGGACATTGAACCGCAAGTACCACAATGCACTGAACCCTCTGTGGGCGTCCACTAGGGGGCGAAGACTTTAAATGTTAGTGACCAGCTTGTTTGGTTCATTGCCCAAATAGATGTCAGCGGCGTACCTTTGAAAAAGTTCAATGTGAACGAAACATGTCAGGATTGCCGGCTGTGTTTCAAATTAAATGGATGTTACCTTCGTTGTGGAGTGCGGCTGTCTCTCTTTAAAAGGAGGGTTATTCGTGAATAATTAACGACGTGGTTCAGCCGTAGCAACGCACCGCCAGCGAGCGCGCAATAGTTTGCCCGAAAGAGAACCCTGTTTGTGAAGTACGTGAAAGCGAAAGGGCAAACAGGCGCCGCCAAAGATCAACTTTGGCATGGGTCTCGGCAGCCTCGAAAATGGGCTATGCCTGAGACACAACGAACATTTATATGCAGCAAAATGGATTTTATCTACTGACATCACCCACTGGAGGGTAGATATTTATGGGGACATTGAATCCCAAGTACCACAATGCACTGAACCCACTGTGGGCGTCCACTAGGGGGCGAAGACTTTAAATGTTAGTGACCAGCTTGTTTGGTTCATTGCCCAAATAGATGTCAGCGGCGTACCTTTGAAAAAGTTCAATGTGAACGAAACATGTCAGGATTGCCGGCTGTGTTTCAAATTAAATGGATGTTACCTTCTTTGTGGAGTGCGGCTGTCTCTCCATAAAAGGAGGGTTCTTCGTCAATAATTAACGGCGTGGTTCAGCCATAGCAACGCACCGCCAGCGAGCGCGCAATAGTTTGCCCGAAAGAGAACCCTGTTTGTGAAGTACGTGAAAGCGAAAGGGCAAACAGGCGCCGCCAAAGATCAACTTTGGCATGGGTCTCGGCAGCCTCGAAAATGGGCTATGCCTGAGACACAATGAACATTGATATGCAGCAAAATGGATTTTATCTACTGACATCACCCACTGGAGGGTAGAAATTTATGGGGACATTGAACCGCAAGTACCACAATGCACTGAACCCACTGTGGGCGTCCACTAGGGGGTGAAGACTTTAAATGTTAGTGACCAGCTTGTTTGGTTCATTGCCCAAATAGATGTCAGCTGTGCACCTTTGAAAAAGTTCAATGTGAACAAAACATGTCAGGATTGCCGGCTGTGTTTCAAAATAAATGGATCTTACCTTCGTTGTGGAGTGCAGCTGTCTCTCTGTAAAAGGAGGGTTCTTCGTGAATATATTTATATATATATATATATATATATATATATATATATATATATTAACACACAAGAGAATCCGCCAAGATTCGCTGCTCTCAATAGTGCGGGTGCAACAGCTCGCGGAGGCGGTCCGCGAAAATACTTTCAACCCACACCGTCTCCACACGTGAAAACAGAAGGCTGCGCACTCGGGCTCAATATGCTTGAAATTAATTTATTCCAGTTTGCTTCGGAAATCAGGAAGCTAACACACGCGTATCGGCCACCTGGCCTTCGACACTGACGAAGGCCAGGTGGCCGATACGCGTGTTTTAGCTTCCTGATTTCCGAAGCAAACTGGAATAAATTAATTTCAAGCATATTGAGCCCGAGTGCGTAGCCTTCTGTTTTCACGTGTGGAGACGGTGTGGGTTGAATATATATATATTCACTGAAAAAACCATAGGTTTTAGGGAAAGTTATAGTTAGTTGGACATTTCACTCGTACAAAACCAGAGAAATTTCCCCGTTATAGTTAGTTCAGCTAACTATAACTCGCGCCCGCAATGCACTGCTGATGACGTCACATATGACATCACTCATGACATGGTCAGTGACATCACTCATGACATCACTGATGACATCTTAAATGACATCACTGATGACATCACTGATGTCATCATCTAGTGACTGTGTGTTTCTGTAAAGTTTAAATATGTTTAATATATATAGGGAAAGGTGTATTGAAGAATGAGTGGGTGTAGAAGTGTCTGAATGGATGATTTAGTAGGTGTGTGACTGACTCTATAAGTGAGTGATTAAATGTATCTTACTGAATGCACGGGTTAGTGACTAAACTGTGTGAATGTCTGTATCCGTCTGTCTGTTGGTGTGTAAGCGGCTGCATGGATTTGCGAATAGCTACATGAGTGTCTATATGGGTTATTGATTGGTTGTCTGAGTATCTGAATGGATGCCTGAGTGTTTGTATGGGTGGGGTGTGTGTGACTCTGTGCATAGATGTGTGAGTGGGTGATTCACTGGGTGCATGGTTTCAAGAGTGCATCTGTGATGGACTGTATGGGTGTGTGAGTGTGTGTATGGGTGTGTTAGTGAGTGAATGTATATCTCAGTGGTACATGTGTGAGTAACTACATATGTGAAAGGCAGTGTATATGTGTGTTGGAATATATAAATAGCTATAAGTGAGAGTGTGTGATTATGAGAGTGACTGTATGGATGAGTGTGTGCTTGTATCAGTGATTGTATAAGAGCGTAAGAATGTCCTAGTATTTGTATGAGTAAGTGAGCTGGTGTGTGTATAACTGTATAGGTGAGTAAATGGGAGTGTGATTAATTATTTGCATGACTGACTAGGTGTGTGAGTACCTCTATGGATGAGTGGTGGTGTGTGAGTGTCTATATAGGCGTATGAGTGCATATGATAGTCCTGTACTGAGTGATTGTAAGTATGAGTGACTGTACGGGTGAGTGAGTGGATATGTGTTTAGACCTAAGAATCAGTGAGTGGGTATGTAGTTATTGCTGCTGGAGTGTGTATGGTTTTGAGAATGGCAGTCTGTTATTTAGAGTTGGTGTATCAAAGGTTACATTAGGGTGTGAGAAGATTCATCAAATTATCACATGGATGATGTCATCAGTGATGTCATCAGTGATGTCATTTGAGATGTCATCAGTGATGTCATCAGTGATGTCACTGACCATGTCATGAGTGATGTCATATGTGACGTCATCAGCAGTGCATTGCGGGGGCGCGAGTTATAGTTAGCTGAACTAACTATAACGGGGGAATTTCTCTGGTTTTGTTTAGAAAGATCAATCTCATGTACTTTGTGCAAAGTACGCAATAAGGGGTCCAAGTAAGATGCAACGCTCCAATACCTGACCAGTCTGCACTATATAAAACTGCAAAAAAACTAAAAATAAAAAGTGTTTTCCACATTTCTGTCATTGGGCTATATGTGGGCTACATGTGGGTGATATTTGTGCTACATTTGGGCTCTTTTTCTCTGGTGGCCATCTTGGGATACTTATTTGTTATGAAGTTTCCTAATTTCCTCATTTACTGCAGTCTCCTCAGTAGGAAATGCTTTCAGTTTTTACTTTGATTCCATCAAGAAGGCATTCAGATGTGTCACACATTTGCCATAAATTCAGAATGTTAGCACTCTAGTTGCTCATTAGATCACTGTAGTAAAGCTACTGCTCACCAGGGAGTTAACTGGAAGTCTACTGCTGGTATTGAAAGTGATTGTTTCAGTCTGAATGTCAGATTTTCTAATGAAATAGAAGAGGATTTGAGATCTCACTTAAAACATGCCCTAATTTTTCTTTCTGCAGAACTAACCATAATTCCTATGGCAAAATGAACCCCCTCATTTTGTTCCTTTTTAAATTAAATGTTTTAAGTGTTACCGAGTTTATTCCAATCAACATGGCTTCAGGTGTGCCATAATTTTGTCATAAGTAAGACTGTTAGCGCTCTAGTTGTTCTTTAGAACACTCTGGGAAGCTGCAGTAGAACACAAAGGAATCAACTGGCAGGCTGCTCCTGTTGAAATATAACAGGAAGATATTTGAGATCTCACTTGAAACATGTCCTAATTTTTCTTTCTACAGCACTAACCATAATTTCTATGACAAAATGAACCCCATCATTTTGTTCCTTTTTAAATTAAATGTTTTAAGTGTTACCAGTTTATTCCAATCAAGATGGCTTCAGGTGTGCCATACTTTTGTCATAAGTAAGGCTGTTAGCGCTCTAGTTGTTCTTTAGAACACTCTGGGAAGCTGCAGTAGAACACAAAGGAATCAACTGACAGTCTCTGCCCTTGTTGGATGTACATGTTTTACTGAGAATGTCAGACTTCATTCTCACATGACTGAGAAAGATAATGTGAATTTACAGAAAATATGCTCTCATTTTAGCTTCTGGAGCACCTTCCAAACCTCTGTGGGACAAGCATGAGAAAATTGTTTTCTCTCAAACATGATTCATGAAATCCCAGCAGAAGGTTTTTCACAGGGTAAAATCACCCTAGAACACACCACAATTCCTAAAATTAGTATGGTACCATCAACAAATGAATTCTAATGTAACTAAAGTCTGTTATCACCCTTTATAGTTCTCCTTTTGGTGACCCTCAAAATCTTCTATTCACTACAATGCATTTCATTGGGGTGCTATCATGTATATTGGTCCCAAGATGGCTGCCAACACTTCTAGGATGAAGTGCTGACAGCCAATCAGATCTCACGATGACATGTGTGGTTAGGCTCCGCCCAGATATATATAGTGTCTTTTTCCTTTAATATTCTAAAAAACTACTGAACAGATTTACACCATTTTATAAAAGGGTTGCTTTCTGAGACCAAGCAGTACCTCTTATGCCAAATTTGGGGTAAATCCGTTCAACAGTTCGCGCTGTAGCCTTGCACAAAGTTCCCTATGGGAAATTGATTTTTGACTCTTATTTTTTAATTTCTCAGCAACTACTGAACGGATTTACACCATTTAACAAAAGGTTGCTTTCTGAACCAAGAGCTACCTCTTTGCCAAATTTGGTGTAATTCCGTTCAGCAGTTCGGGCTGTAGCCGTGTCTAAAGTTTCCTATGGGAAAATGACATGGAGAAAACACGTTTTGGGACCCCCTTTTTTCTCGGCCCCCGCTTGACGAATCACCCGAAACTTTCAGGATAGGAGCGGACCGGAGCGGCCCACAGAGTTTGAAAATTTCACGAAGATTCGTCAACCGGCGCCAAGAGTTATTTCAAATAGAATGTTGTGAATTTCCTATGGAAAATAGGTCCTAACTATAACTATCTACTGGCGACCGCCAGTAGATAATATATATATATATATATATATTCACTGAAAAAACCATAGGTTTTAGGGACAGTTATAGTTAGTTGGACATTGCACTGCGTACAAAACCCATGAAATTCCCCCGTTATAGTTAGTTCAGGTAACTATAACTCGCGCCCCCGCAATGCACTGCTGATGACGTCACATATTACATCACTCATGACATGGTCAGTGACATCACTGATGACATCACTGATGACATCTCAAATGACATCACTGATGACATCACTGATGACATCATCCAGTGACTGTGTGTTTCTGTAAAGTTTAAATATGTTTAATATATTTAGGGAAAGGCGTATTGAAGAATGAGTGGGTGTAGAAGCGCCTGAATGGATGATTTAGTAGGTGCGTGACTGAGTCTATAAGTGAGTGATTAAACGTATCTTACTGGATGCATGGGTGAGTGACTAAACTGTGTGAATGTCTGTATCCGTCTGTCTGTTGTTGTGTAAGCAACTGCATGGGTTTCTGACTAGCTAAATGAGTGTCTATATGGGTTATGGATTGGTTCTCTGAGTATCTGTATGGGTGCCTCAGTGTTTGTGTGGGTGGGGTGTGTGTGACTCTGTGCATAGATGTGTGAGTGGGTGATTCACTGGGTGCATGGTTTCAAGAGTGCGTCTGTGATGGACTGTATGGGTGGGTGAGTGTGTGTATGGGTGTGTTAGTGATTGAATGTATATCTCAGTGGTACATGTGTGAGTAACTACATATGTGAAAGGCAGTATATATGTGTGTTGGAGTATATAAATGGCTATAAGTGAGAGTGTGTGATTGTGAGAGTGGCTATATGGATGAGTGTGTGCTTGCATCAGTGATTGCATAGGAGCGTAAGAATGTGCTAGTATTTTTATGAGTAAGTGAGCTGGTGTGTATAACTGTATAGGTGAGTAAATTGGAGTGTGATTAATTATTTGCATGACTGACTAGGTGTGTGAATACCTCTATGGATGAGTTGCGTTGTGTGAGTGTTTATATAGGTGTATGAGTGCATATGATAGTCCTGTACTGAGTGACTGTAAGTATGAGTGACTGTACGGGTGAGTGAGTAGATGTGTGTGTGTAGACCTAAGAATCAGTGAGTGGGTATGTACTTATTGGTATTGGAGTGTGTATGGTTTTGAGAATGGCAGTCTGTAATTTAGAGTGGGTGTTTCAAAACTTATATTAGGGTGTGAGAAGATGCATTAAATTCTCACATGGATGATGTCATCAGTGATGTCATCAGTGATGTCATTTGAGATGTCATCAGTGATGTCATCAGTGATGTCACTGACCATGTCATGAGTGATGTAATATGTGACGTCATCAGCAGTGCATTGCGGGGCGCGAGTTATAGTTACCTGAACTAACTATAACGGGGGAATTTCATGGGTTTTGTACGAGTGCAATGTCCAACTAACTATAACTGTCCCTAAAACCTTATGGTTTTTCAGTGAATTTCTAAGGTTTTTTAAATGCTAATTTCTAACTATAACGTGCCTGAAACCTATGGTTTTTCAGTGAATTTCAAAGGTTTTTTAAATGCTAATTCCTAACTATAACATGTCTGAAACCTACGGTTTTTTCAGTGAATTTCAAAGGTTTTGTAAATGACAATTTTTAAATGTATTAATTGTTATATTTATTTTTTCATACTGATTTACTACATTTTTTAGAAACATTTTTTTTTACATATTTTATTTTTTAAATTACATTGTAATTACATTATACATTACAAAAATACTTTCTCAGAATGAATTACTTTAGTTTAAATACTTTGCACATAGGCAATAGACTTTTAAGTACAGTAGTTACAGTTGTTGCAATGGGCAACACATTTTCAAACACAATGCAACATTCAGCTCAATGTGAATTTCTAGTTAAATGCAATTAGTTACTTTATGGATTACTTTTCTAACCACAGGACTGGATCCTAGATTCAGTCCTGGGACATCTCCTGTAAACAGTTGAGTAAAAGCGTTTTGGTTACAGTAGTGATTTTTAAGGAATATTATTGTATTTTAAAAGTTGACACTTAGAAACTTTTTCTCATAGAATCACCAATGTTATCCTATGGATGGAAATTCACTTAGCAGGTAAAAACTGTTATCGTTACTTTTTCTTACTCAGTGTTGGATCCTGGATCCAGCACTGGTGCATCTCCTGTAAACAGTTGAAAGAATGCGTTTAAGTCATACAGGCGATTTTTAAGGAATATTTGTAGTTTGTGAAAATCGACACTTGAAACTTTTCAGCTGAAAACCAGACAATGGATTCCTATGGAAGAAAATATAAGTTACTGAGTAAGTACGGTTAAAATTACTTTTCAGGGTCAGTGCTGGGCTAAAAGATGCAGCACTGAGGTCTCTCCTGATAACAGGTGAGTAAATCGGAATTCGTATTTCGGCTGATTTTAGAGGAATATTTTAAAGTTCCAAAACTCCACACTTTGAAGAATTTCCAAGTGAAACCAGTCAATGTTAGCTTATGGAAGGAAATTCAAGTTACTGGTAAAGTACGGTTAAAATTACTTTTCAGGACCAGTACTGGGCTGAAAGATACAGCACTGAGGTCTCTCCTGATAACAGGTGAGTAAATCGGAATTCGTATTTCGGCTGATTTTAGAGGAATATTTGTATGTTTCAAAAATCAACACTTAGAAACTTTTTCAGCAAAAAGCAGGCAATGATATCCTATGGAAGGAAATTCAAGTTACTGGTAAGTACGGTTAAAATTACTTTTCAGGATTAGTACTGGGCTGAAAGATGCAGCACTGAGGTCTCTCCTGATAACAGGTGAGTAAATCCGGAATTCGTAGTTCGGCAGATTTTAGAGGAATATTTGCACAATGGTGAAGGGAGGGGCGGGGCCTGAGGTGACATCTGTGCAAACGCGCCCCGTGGCGCATTTTAAGTTGGGGGATTAAGTCCCCTTGAATCATGAGGGTCCCTAGGGGCCAACTAGCCCACCAGGAACCTCCAGTATGCGCCAGGGGCTGCGTTGCAGAGACGTGTAGAGAGGCCACACCCCTTTTACACCTCTCTGCAACGCAGCTCTGTCGCTCTGGATGTACCTGTTGGGCTAGTTGGCCCCAGGGACCCTCAGGATTGAAGGGGATTTAATTCCCCATCTTAAAACGCGCCACGGGGCCTGTTTGCACACATGTCACCTGAAGCCCGCCCCCTCCCTTCACCACTGTGCAAACGCGCCCCGTGGCGAGGCTTTAAGTTGGGGGATTAAGTCCCCTTGAATCCTGAGGGTTCCTGGGGGCCAACTAGCCCACCATGTACCTCCAAAAAGCGCCACAGAGCTGCGTTGCAGAGAGGTGTATAAAGGGGCGTGGCCTCTGTACACCTCTCTGCAACGCAGCACCTGGCGCATACTGGAGGTTTCTGGTGGGCTAGTTGGCCCCAGGGACCCCAGTATTCAAGGGGAATTACTTCCCATCTGCAAACGCGCCAGGGGCGCGTTTGCAGAGTGGTGAAGGAAGGGGCGGGGCCTGCGGCCCGATCGTTTTTTTTTTTTTTTTTCCTGAAGGGGGGCTGTGTGGCCCCCCTTCCTTTTCTTATTTTTGGGCCCTGGGGACCCCATCCCCCAGGGCCTTACCCCTTTTTTTTATATTAAAATTAAACTGGAAGGGGGCCGCGTGGCCCCCTCCCTGGCCGAAAACTGCCCCGGGGACCCCATCCCCCGGGGCATGGCCACACTAACATTCCTTTTAAGGAGGGGGCTGCGTGGCCCCCTCCTCAGGCCTCCTTTGCCCCGGGGACCCCATCCCCCGGGGCAGGTCTTTTTATAAATAATTTCTGGGGAGGGGGCCGCGTGGCCCCCTCCCGAGCCACTTATGGCCCCGGGGACCCCATCCCCGGGGCCTGGCCTCGTTGGGGACTGTGGGGGGTCCCCAAACCCCCACAGTCCCGCCGGCTCCCCGTGTCCTAAGGGAGCCGGCATTGCTTTCCACACGGGGAGCAGCTAACATGCTGCTCCCCGTGTGGAAAGCAATTGTCTTTGGATATTGGAAGCGAGAGCAGGTTTCCTGCTCTCTCTTCCAATATCCAAAGCAGTTTGCAATGACAGGACGGGAGCCGCGAGGCTCCGTCCTGTCATTGCAAACAGCAGTGTCCCGGGGTAGGCACCCGAGACACTGCAGGAGCCGGCCCTGGGGGTGGCAGTCCCCAGGGCCACCACAGGCTCCAGGAGGGGGCCGCGCGGCCCCCTCCCCACATCAGCAAAGCCCCGGGGAGGTGGTGGTCTCCGGGGCTTCGGGGTCCAAAACGGACCCCCATTTTAATTTGTTAGTGCCCCGGGAGGTGGCGGTCCCCGGGGTGTGTGGGGGCTCGAGCCCCCCCCCACACTGCAAAAGTAAAAAAAAAGAAGCCCCGGGAGGTGGTGGTCCCCGGGGCTGCGGAGGGCTCAGAGCCCTCCCGCACCATTTTAAAAAGAAAGCCCCGGGGGTGGCAGTCCCCGGGCTTGGGGGCCCTTTGAGGCCCCCATACATACATTAACCCCCACCATGCCCCCGGGACTTGGGCCACCCGGGGGCAAAATACAATCGAAGCGCGGGAGACCGCCCTTCGATTTTTTTTTTTCCCGGCAGGATTCGCGCTCCCTGAGCGCATCCTGCCGATTTAAAAAAAAAAATGCTTTTTTGCCCAGGGGTCCTTGTGGGACCCCTGCGCAGACCTAGGGGTCAGGGTGTTTCTACCCTGCCCCCTTTGTGCGTTTTGCGCACTTTTTTTACTGCTTTCTTGTTCCTCGGTTCTACCGAGGAACAAGATGGCTGCCAACACTTCCTGGTTTGGAGTGTTGAAAGCCAATTAGCAGACAGCTCGTGATTGGGAGGGTGCGCGAATCCGATGCGGCCATAGATATATATGTACTTTTACTTTTGATTTTCTCAACAACTACTGAACGGATTTACACAATTTAACAAAAGGGTTCTTTCTGAACCAAGAACTACCTCTTTGCCAAATTTGGTGTAATTCCGTTCAGCAGTTCGAGCTGTAGCCGTGTCTAAAGTTTCCTATGGGAAATTGATTTTTTGACTCTTATTTTTTAATTTCTCTGCAACTACTGAACGGATTTACACCATTTAACAAAAGGGTTCTTTCTGAACCAAGAACTACCTCTTTGCAAAATTTGGTGTAATTCCGTTCAGCAGTTCGGGCTGTAGCCGTGTCTAAAGTTTCCTATGGGAAAATGAATGGGGAAAACACGTTTTGGGACTCCCCTTTTTTCTCGGCCCCCGCTTGACGAATCACCCTGAGACTTTCAGGGTAAGAGCGGACCGGAGCGGGCCATAAAGTTTGAAAATTTCGCGAAGATTCGTCAACCGACGCAAGAGTTATTTCAAATAGAATGTCGCGGATTTCCTATGGAAAATAGGTCCTAACTATAACTATCTACTGGCGACCGCCAGTAGATAATATATATCACTGAAAAAACCATAGGTTTCAGACACGTTATAGTTAGAAATTAGCATTTAAAAAACCTTTGAAATTCACTGAAAAAACCATAGGTTTTAGGGACAGTTATAGTTAGTTGGACATTTCACTCGTACAAAACCCGTGAAATTCCCCCGTTATAGTTAGTTCAGCTAACTATAACTCGCGCCCCGCAATGCACTGCTGATGACATCACATATTACATCACTCATGACATGGTCAGTGACATCACTGATGACATCACTGATGACATCTCAAATGACATCACTGATGACATCATCCAGTGACTGTGTGTTTCTGTAAAGTTTAAATATTTTTAATATATATAGGGAAAGGCGTATTGAAGAATGAGTGGGTGTATAAGTGTCTGTATGGATGATTTAGTAGGTGCGTGACTAACTCTATAAGTGAGTGATTAGACGTATCTTACTGAATGCATGGGTTAGTGACTAAACTGGGTGAATGTCTGTATCGTCTGTCTGTTGCTGTGTAAGTGGCTGCATGGGTTTGTGAATAGCTACATGAGTGTCTATATGAGTTATTGATTGGTTCTCTGAGTATCTGTATGGGTGCCTGAGTGTTTGTGTGGGTGGGGTGTGTGTGACTCTGTGCATAGATGTGTGAGTGGGTGATTCACTGGGTGGATGGTTTCAAGAGTGCATCTGTGATAGACTGTATGGGTGGGTAAGTGTGTGTAAGAGTGTGTTAGTGAGTGAATGTATGTCCCAGTGGTACATGTGTGAGTAACTACATATGTGAAAGGCAGTATATATGTGTGTTGGAGTATATAAATAGCTATAAGCGAGAGTGTGTGATTGTGAGAGTGACTGTATGGATGAGTGTGTGCTTGTATCAGTGATTGTATAAGAGCGTAAGAATGTGCTAGTATTTGTATGAATAAGTGAGCTGGTGTGTGTATAAATGTATAGGTGAGTAAATGGCAGTGTGTTTAATTATTTGCATGACTGACTAGGTGTGTGAGTACCTCTATGGATGAGTGGCGGTGTTTGAGTGTCTATATAGGAGTATGAGTGCATATGATAGTCCTGTACTGAGTGACCGTAAGTATGAGTGACTGTACGGGTGAGTGAGTGGATGTGTGTGTGTAGACCTAAGAATCAGTGAGTGGGTATGTAGTTATTGGTGTTGGAGTGTCTATGGTTTTGCGAATGGCAGTCTGTTATTTAGAGTGGGTGTATCAAAGGTTAAATTAGGGTGTGAGGAGGTGCATCAGATTATTGAAATTTGTACTTGTAAAGCGCACCCATACCCCCAAAGGGGTGTCCAGGCGCTGTACGCATACCGCTGTGGAACCCTTCCTGGCTTTTCACTGTGAAATGTCCACTCCTGGGCACCCCCAGGGTGAAGCCAGGCATCCCAGCGCTGTTGGGGCCGTTGTGGAGATTAAGCAAGCTATTGCCCAGAGTTGCAGAGTGGGACCCATGATTAGAATAGGCACCGAGGCGAGAATTATCAGGTCCGAGGAAATTGAGCCCAAGACCCGCCGAGGCGGGAATTGAACCCTGGTCCCGGGCCAGATCTCTGCATCAGGGTCTGCCGCTCTAACCATTGATCCACACTTCAGATTATCACGTGGATGATGTCATCAATGATGTCATCAGTGATGTAATTTGAGATGTCATCAGTGATGTCATCAGTGATGTCACTGACCATGTCATGAGTGATGTAATATGTGACGTCATCAGCAGTGCATTGCGGAGGCACGAGTTATAGTTAGCTGAACTAACTATAACGAGGGAATTTCACGGGTTTTGTACGAGTGAAATGTCCAACTAACTATAACTGTCCCTAAAACCTATGGTTTTTCAGTGAATTTCAAAGGTTTTTTAAATGCTAATTTCTAACTATAACGTGTCTGAAACCTATGGTTTTTCAGTGAATTTCAAAGGTTTTTAAATGCTAATTTCTAACTATAACGTGCCTGAAACCTATGGTTTTTTCAGTGAATTTCAAAGGTTTTTTTAAATGCTAATTTCTAACTATAACGCCCTAAAACCTATGGTTTTTTCAGTGAATTTCAAAGGTTTTGTAAATGACAATTTTTAAATGTATTAATTGTTATATTTATTTTTTTGATACTGATTTACAACATTTTTTAAAACTATTTATTTTTAGATATTTTATTTTTTAAATTACATTGTAATTACATTATACATTACATTACAAAATATACTTTCTCAGAATGAATTACTTTTGTTTAAATACTTTGCAAATAGGGAATAGACTTTTAAGTACAGTAGTTACAGTTGTTGCAATGGGCAACACAATTTCAAACACAATGCAACATTGAGCTCAATGTGAATTTCTAGTTAAATGCAATTAGTTACTTTATCGATTACTTTTCTAACCACAGGACTGGTTCCTAGATTCAGTCCTGGGACATCTCCTGTAAACAGTTGAGTAAAAGCGTTTTGGTTACAGTAGTGATTTTTAAGGGATATTATTGTATTTTAAAAGTTGACAGAAACTTTTTCACATAGAATCACCAATGTTATCCTATGGGAGGAAATTCACTTAGCAGGTAAGTAGTGTTTTCGTTACTTTTTCTTACTCAATGGTGGATCCTGGATCCAGCACTGGTGCATCTCCTGTAAACAGTTGAAAGAATGCGTTTAAGTCATACAGGCGATTTTTAAGGAATATTTGTAGTTTGTGAAAATCGACACTTGAAACTTTTCTGCTGAAAACCAGACAATGGATTCCTATGGAAGGAAATACAAGTTACTGGTAAGTACGGTTAGAATTACTTTTCAGGGTCAGTGCTGGGCTAAAAGATGCAGCACTGGGTTCTCTCCTGATAACAGGTGAGTAAATCGGAATTCGTAGTTCGGCTGATTTTAGAGGACTATTATAAAGTTCCAAAACTCCACACTTTGAAGAATTTCCAAGTGAAACCAGTCAATGTTAGCCTATGGAAGGAAATTCAAGTTACTGGTAAGTACGGTTAGAATTACTTTTCAGGATCTGTACTGCGCTGAAAGATGCAGCACTGAGGTCTCTTCTGATAACAGGTGAGTAAATTGGTATTCGTAGTTCAGCTGATTTTAGAGGAATATTATAAAGTTCCAAAACTCAACACTTAGAAGAATTTCCAAGTGAAACCAGTCAATGTTAGCCTATGGAAGGAAATTCAAGTTACTGTTAAGTACAGTTAGAATTACTTTTCAGGATCTGTACTGGGCTCAAAGATGCAGCACTGAGGTCTCTCCTGATAACAGGTGAGTAAATCGGAATTCGTAGTTCGGCTGATTTTAGAGGAATATTTGTATGTTTCAAAAATCGACACTTAGAAACTTTTTCAGCAAAAAGCAGGCAATGATATCCTATGGAAGGAAATTCAAGTTACTGGTAAGTACGGTTAAAATTACTTTTCAGGATCAGTACTGGGCTCAAAGATGCACTACTGAGGTCTCTCCTGAAAACAGGTGAGTAAATTGGAATTCGTAGTTCGGCTGCTTTTAGAGGAATATTATAAAGTTCCAAAACTCCACACTTATAAGAATTTCCAAGTGAAACCAGTCAATGTTAGCCTATGGAAGGAAATTCAAGTTACTGGTAAGTACGGTTAAAATTACTTTTCAGGATCAGTACTGGGCTCAAAGATGCAGCACTGAGGTCTCTCCTGATAACAGGTGAGTAAATCGGAATTCGTAGTTCGGCTGATTTTAGAGGACTATTATAATGTTCCAAAACTCCACACTTTGAAGAATTTCCAAGTGAAACCAGTCAATGTTAGCCTATGGAAGGAAATTCAAGTTACTGGTAAGTACGGTTAGAATTACTTTTCAGGATCTGTACTGCGCTGAAAGATGTAGCACTGAGGTCTCTTCTGATAACAGGTGAGTGAATTGGAATTCGTAGTTCAGCTGATTTTAGAGGAATATTATAAAGTTCCAAAACTCAACACTTAGAAGAATTTCCAAGTGAAACCAGTCAATGTTAGCCTATGGAAGGAAATTCAAGTTACTGGTAAGTACGGTTAAAATTACTTTTCAGGGTCAGTGCTGGGCTAAAAGATGCAGCACTGGGTTCTCTCCTGATAACAGGTGAGTAAATCGGAATTCGTAGTTCGGCTGATTTTAGAGGACTATTATAAAGTTCCAAAACTCCACACTTTGAAGAATTTCCAAGTGAAACCAGTCAATGTTAGCCTATGGAAGGAAATTCAAGTTACTGGTAAGTACGGTTAGAATTACTTTTCAGGATCTGTACTGCGCTGAAAGATGCAGCACTGAGGTCTCTTCTGATAACAGGTGAGTAAATTGGAATTCGTAGTTCAGCTGATTTTAGAGGAATATTATAAAGTTCCAAAACTCAACACTTAGAAGAATTTCCAAGTGAAACCAGTCAATGTTAGCCTATGGAAGGAAATTCAAGTTACTGTTAAGTACAGTTAGAATTACTTTTCAGGATCTGTACTGGGCTCAAAGATGCAGCACTGAGGTCTCTCCTGATAACAGGTGAGTAAATCGGAATTCGTAGTTCGGCTGATTTTAGAGGAATATTTGTATGTTTCAAAAATCGACACTTAGAAACTTTTTCAGCAAAAAGCAGGCAATGATATCCTATGGAAGGAAATTCAAGTTACTGGTAAGTACGGTTAAAATTACTTTTCAGGATTAGTACTGGGCTCAAAGATGCAGCACTGTGGTCTCTCCTGATAACAGGTGAGTAAATCGGAATTCGTAGTTCGGCTGATTTTAGAGGAATATTATAAAGTTCCAAAACTCCACACTTAGAAGAATTTCCAAGTGAAACCAGTCAATGTTAGCCTGTGGAAGGAAATTCAAGTTACTGGTAAGTACGGTTAAAATTACTTTTCAGGATCAGTACTGGGCTCAAAGATGCAGCACTGAGGTCTCTTCTGATAACAGGTGAGTAAATCGGAATTCGTAGTTCGGCTGATTTTAGAGGAATATTTGCACAATGGTGAAGGAAGGGGTGGGGCCTGAGGTGACATGTCTGCAAACACGCCCTGTGGCGCGTTTTAAGTTGGAGAATTAATTTCTCCTCAATCCCGAGGGTTCCTAGGGGCCAACTAGCCCACCAGATACCTCCAGTATGCGCCAGAGAGCTGCGTTGTAGAGTGGTGTTCAGAGGCCACGCCCCTTTTTACAACACTCTGCAACGCAGCTCCGTGGCGCTTACTGGAGGTACCTGGTGGTCTAGTTGGCCCCCAGGGACCCTCAGGATTGAAGGGGATTTAATTCCCCATCTTAAAACGCACCACGGGGCCTGTTTGCACACATGTCACCTGAAGCCCCGCCCCCTCCCTTCACCACTGTGCAAACGCGCCCGTGGCGCGTTTTAAGTTGGGGATTAAGTCCCCTTGAATCCTGAGGGTCCCTGGGGTCCAACTAGCCCACCAGGTACCTCCAGTAAGCGCCACAGAGCTGCGTTGCAGAGAGGTGTAAAAGGGCGTGGCCTCTGTACACCTCTCTGCAACGCAGCCCCTGGCGCATACTGGAGGTTCCTGGTGGGCTAGTTGGCCCTCAGGGACCCCAGTATTCAAGGGGAATTTGTTCCCCATCTGCAAACGCGCCAGGGGGCGCGTTTGCAGAGTGCTGAAAGAAGGGGGCGTGGCCTCCGGCCGATGCCGGTCTTTTTTTTTTTTTTTTTAATAAGGCGTGCTGTGTGGCCCCCTTCTTTTTCTAATTTATTGGCCCTGGGGACCCCATCCCCCAGGGCCTGCCCCCTAATATTTTTTTTAAAAATAAAAAATTTGGAAGGGGGCCGCGTGGCCCCCTCCCCAGGCCTTAATCGGCCCCGGGACCCCATCCCCCGGGCTTGGCCTTTTTTTTTTTTTTAAAACTGATGGAGGGGGGCTGCGTTGCCCCCCTCCTCAGGCCACTTATTTCCCCGGGGACCCCATCCCCCGGGGCCGGCCTTTATTTGTTTTTGTTTTTTTATAAATGTAATTATTTTTTGGAGAGGGGGCCGCGTGGCCCCCTCCCGGGCCACTACTTGCCCCGGGGACCCCATCCCCCGGGGTTGGCCCTATCCTTTGGGGTCCGTGGGGGACCCCAACTCCCCCACGGACCCTGCCGGCTCCCCGCCTCCTGCGGGAGCCGGCATTGCTTTCCACATGGGGAGCTGCTAACATGCAGCTCCCCATGTGGAAAAGCTAATGTGCTTTGGATATTGGAAGAGAGAGCAGGTTTCCTGCTCTCTCTTCCAATATCCAAAGCAGTTTGCAATGACAGGACGGGAGCCGCGAGGTCATTGCAAACTACAGTGTCCCGGGGGTAGGCACCCCGGGACACTGCAGGAGCCGGCCCTGGGGGTGGCGGTCCCCAGGGCCATCAAGGGCTCCAGGAGGGGGCCGCACGGCCCCCTCCCTTCACATGCACAGCCCCGGGAGGTGGTGGTCCCGGGGCTCGGGGGTCCGTTCCGGACCCCCAAATTAGCATTTTTTTTAGTGCCCCGGGAGGTGGCGGTCCCGGGGCATGTGGGGGCTCGAGCCCCCCACACAGGTGTATTATTTTTAAAAAAGAAGCCCCGGGGGTGGCGGTCCCCGGGGCTGCCGGAGGGCCGAGAGCCCTCCCGCACCATTATTGTTTTAAAGCCCCGGGGGGTGGCGGTCCCCGGGGCTTGGGGGGCCTTAGAGGACCCCCCATATTATTAAATAAACCCCCCATGCCCCCGGGACTTGGCCCACCCGGGAGCCAATTAACTACAAAGCGCGGGAGACCGCGGTTCGTTTTTTTTTTTTCTCGGCAGTGAGCAGGCTTAGGGGGTCAGGGTGTTTCTACCCTGCCCCCTTTTTGCATTTTACGCAGGAACAATATGGCTGCCAACACTTCCTGGTTTGGGGTGTTGACAGCCAATTAGCATGCAGCTCGTGATCGGGAGGGTGCGCGGATCCACCGCGGCCATAGATATCTAAACTTTTATTTTGGATTTTCTCAGCAACTACTGAACGGATTTACACCATTTTTAAAAGCGTGCTTTCTGAACCAAGCACTACCTTTTTGCCAAATTTGGTGTAATTCCGTTCAGCAGTTTTGGCTGTAGTCTTGCATAAAGTTTCCTATGGGAAATTGATTTTTTCACTCTTATTTTTGAATTTCTCCGCAACTACTGAACGGATTTACACCATTTAAAAAAAGGTCGCTTTCTGAACCAAGCGCTACCTTTTTGCAAAATTTGGTGTAATTCCGTTCGGCAGTTCGAGCTGTAGCCGTGGCTAAAATTTCCTATGGGAATTAACATGGAGAAAACACGTTTTGGGACCCCCCTTTTTTCTCGTCCCCCGCTTGATGAATCTCCCCGAAACTTTCAAGACAGGAGCGGACCGGAGCGCCCCACTAGTTTTGAAAATTTCGCGATGATTCGTCAAACGACGCCAAACTTATTGGGAATAGAATGTTGCGGATTTCCTATGGATAAAGGTCCTAACTATAACTATCTACTGGCGACCGCCAGTAGATAATATACCAATAACAGAAAATCTTTAAAAAACAAACGATTCTAACTAAATTTAAAAAGTAAACAGCTTAAAATTTAGTGCAAATATTTTACACATTAAAAACAATAATTATAATATATCGGGTCAGACTATGGTCCACACATGAATTGGCACCTTATTGAGAGTGTGTGAAAGACCTTCTGGCCCGCGATAGAAAAGTGAGAACACCGTGGCTGAAACATATACAAGAAACAACACTTAGAATAAGCTTGAGTGATACCCTGCGCTAAACATTACCCCGCTTTGCTTCAGTCTTGAGTGAGTTGTGGTCAGCCCCTGGCTCAATAGTAAAAGGAGATGCCTCAAGGGTCAAACAGTTCTATTAGGAGGCAGTCTTAGCCCAGACGTGGGAAGTGCACCAAACCAACACCCTCAAAGGCAATTTCATGAACCACAAGAGCTCACCAGGGTTTGAAACATACATGAACAGGATGTATCCATATCAATTAAAATGTTTGTATGTTCAATACAGGTGCGGGGTGCTGCCCCTGAGATCACATACTTTTAAATGGGCAAATGTATCCCCCAGACCAATTTCTGTCCAAACTGCCCAAATATAGTGGAAGTGGAATCCCATTTTATGTTATTCTGCCCCCTTTACAGGAAGGCCCATAAAAAATGGTTGTTGGCCGCATGTAATCTTATGGGTATCAGACATTACGGGGAAGCGGAGAGACTTTTCAAGTGCGACACTAGATAACTTTTAGCTCTTGCGATCTCCCAGTATTTGCATATTGCCTGGGTACTAAGGAGGAAGGCCATTCTCAATCCCAGAGCATGACAGAGAATGGATAAATACTAGCCTCGCTAGGATACCTTGTGCTTTTGTTGGTCCTGCCCTTATCCCCCTCCCATAGATTTATCCTTTCATACATTCAAATATAAGATCATGAAATGATGCATATGTATATATTTTCCCTTCCCTTTTTGTTATCTCTCTCCTTAGCCCACCATGACTGCCGATTTGCACATTTCCTTTGCTGTAAATATATGAATTTTCTCCGATTGGTGGTAACTGTACCCGTCTAATTGTACAATCGGTTGCTTCGTCAGACCTACAACTTTTACAGGTTGGCAATTGTACCATGATGTTTTTATGTTTTTAAATTGCGTAACTTCTCAATGTATTTAAGAGTACTCTTGCTGTATCAATTTTTTTGTGTTTTATGGGCTGTGCCCGAAATAAACGGTTTACTACTACTATAAATATTATGACTTTATCTAACAAAAACATAATAGTATAAATGATAACAATATAAAATAAATTATAAAAGATATCATTTAATACATATACTATTCCCACTACAATTTATACAAAACTACGCAAACTTTTATAGTAAATACGTAAAAAATGTACTACTCCCACTTTACGCAACACAGACATAATAAAACTGGGTAAAATGTACAAATCTCCCTTCAGTAAATGCAACAGTAGTGAAAATGCTGGATTACAGATAGGTAAAATGTATTAATCCCAATCTAGCCAGTAAAACAGTAGGTAGAGTATTGGATTGTAGAGGAGTAAAGTTTACGTTTCCCAGTCCAGTCAGTACAACAATAGGGAAAGTGTTGGATTGCAGAGGGGTAAAATTTACTATTCCCACTCCAGTCAGTACAACAATAGGGAAAAGTTTGGATAACAGAGAGGTAGAATTTACTATTCCCACTCCAGCCAGTACAACAGTAAGGAAATTGTTGGATTGTGGAGGGGTAACATTTACTGTTCCCACTCCAATGAGTGCAACAGCAGGGAAAGTGTTGGATTGCGGAGGAGTAAAATTTACTAATATCACTCCAGTCAATACAACAGTTTGGATAGTGTTGGATTGCAAAGGGGTAAGATTTACTATTCCCACTGCAGTCAGTACAACAGTAGGGAAAGTATTGGATTGCGGAGGGGTAAAATTTACTATTAGCACTCCATTCAATACAACAGTAGGGAAAGTGTTGGATAGCGGAGGAGTAAAATTTACTATTCCAACTCGAATAAGTGCAACAGTAGGGAAAGTGTTGCATTGCAGAGGGATAAAATTGACTATTCCCACTCCAACAAATGCAACAGTAGGGAAAGTGTTGGATTGCGGAGGGATAAAATTGACTATTCTCACTCCAGTCGGTACAACAGTAGGGAAAGTGTTGGATTGCAGAGGGGTAAAATTGACTATTCTCACTCCAGTCAGTACAACAGTAGCAAAAGTGTTGGATTGCGCAGGGGAAACATTTAATATTCCCATTGCAGTAAGAGCAACATTAAAAACAAACAAAATATCTTGAACAAAATAAAATTATTTAAAAACAAAGTAAATAAAGAAAAATATAAATATGTACAAAAAAACTACAATATATATTTAATATTATAAACATATTACATTGTTAAATACATATTACAAATAACTACAAATATTATTATTAATAATATATACAAATAATTTTTATACAGATAAATGTTTTGATTTAGAAATGATTTAATAACAAAAAATTATTTCTTACATAAATCTTATTTAGTTACTTCCCACCCTATAACCCCAAAAAACTCACAACCTGCAAAAGTATTTGCACCATTAATATAAATATTCATCAACAAACTAATGATCATTAATTCAATAATAATTATTAATGTAATATTTATTATTTACACAATTAACACAATTAATTATCAATTTAATATTTAATATTAATTTAAAACATGATTATTAATTACTAAAAATGTATTTACTCCCCACCCCATAACCCTACAAAACCCACAATTGCACAATTAACATAATTAATTATCAATTAAACAAATATTATTGATTCAAAGCTAAGGGGATATTACGATGTCGGACAGAGACAACGTAGCGGACTGGAACTGCCCGACCATAGGTTAGCAGTTTCGACCACACAATTTGAATTCAACCGCCCTATGGGTGGTCGGAAACATCCGTTTTACAATGGCAGCTTGTGCGGAGGGCAGAAACGGCCCGCAGTACAATCTGCCATTGTAAAATGGATGTTTTCAAACATCCCTGCACTGTGTGAGGTGCCTTCCACTCAGGGCAGGGATGTTTGGGGGGCACCATAGAGTCGAGCTGAGGCCACGGAGGCTGCTGAGGGATGGGGGCCCTGCCAGGGGCCCACAAAGTCACTTTCAAACAGCCTTTGCATGTTGGAAAGGCTGACATGGAAAGGCTGTTGGAAAGGGACATCATAATCCCGATGGCGGAGCCGAGGCTGTCTCCACCATCATTATGGGAGGGATGTGTTTCTGACGCTCCCATGGGCTCCATGAGCCAGTCGGAAGCGCAGCAAATGGAACCCCACAACTCGCACCTAAAAAAAAATAATACACAATTAACATAATAAATTAACAACACATTATTAGTTAATTAAAACTAAATTACTTCCCACCCTCTACCCCTATAAATCCCACAACCAGCAGCTAAAGAAATAAATAAATTACACAATTAACATAATTAATTATCAATTAATTAATTAATAATAATTAACAACTAATTATTCATAAATTAAATATAAACTAGTCCCCACCCTTTACCCCTATAAACCCCACAACCTGCACATAAAATATACATTAAAAAAATAATAACACAATTAACATAATTAAATATCAATTAAATAAATAATATGAAATAAAAATAGTCATTATTGTATTATAATTAAATTACTTCCCATCATATAGCCCTATAAACCCACCACCCACTACGGCACTAAAAATCATAAAAATTCCATTAAATTTAATAACTACTAAAAATTTAACAAATATATTGAAAAACATAAATAGTCATTATACAAAAAATGTACATCATATACATTTAAAATATATACTAAAATACATAACAATAAAAAAACGAAATTTTAAACAACTATATCTTTGCATACGATTTTAATGACGTCGATATTTTTAAAATCAATATTACTTACGTTAAAAATGATATTCCTGACAACCATATTCTTGCTGACGATATTTCCATATCAAGATATTTTGGACATGATATTCTGGTTAGGCGGTATTTTTTTTCTCTATATTTTGCCTGAATACTCCTGAGCCCTGCTAGCCTCTGCTGGAGTGAGTTTCTGATCTCCAAGAGGTGTCTCCTCTGGTCTTGGACACTTGGCTGGCATTAGCTGAACTGTGAAGGAACGTGAAATCCTGATGTTTTTGGCTATTTGCGACCACAAACAGGCCCATTCGACAGTCTACGCAAAGCTCAGATGTACCCGTATCTTCGCACAACAGCGACCGCCAGCGACATCCGTAAACATAAGATCTGTACTTCGTGCTACAGCAGCAACAGCCCCTCGTGATGCCAAAGCGAAGCTCCAGCAATGAGTGCCTGCAACGCCTGTTCGGCTCTTCACGCTACAGTGATGACCATCCATGACGCTCTCCCTGCTCCCTGAGGCCTCCTCCACCGCAAATGGAACTCTTTGAACTGTTTCAGCATGCCTAACCTGGTCTCTGTATTCGACCTGCACTCCATCACGGTCGGCCTGAACTTGTGACTTTCAGCTGGTCTAGCACAACTAGAAGTTTGCAAGCAGCGCTTTGTGCTTTTAGGCGCTATATCTATCTAAAACTTTGAAACTGCATGTCTCTGGTTCTGCTGACTAGAGTTTGGTCATCCTGGTAGCATTTTATTTATTTAAATGTACTCTATTTGTTAAAATTGTTTTTGAATTTTTCTTGTGTTTTCACTTTAACTTTAATACTGTTTGTGTGCTGCATAAATACTTTGCATTTTGCCTCTAAGTTAATCCTGACTGCTTTGTGCCAAGCTACCAAAGGGATAAGCATGGGTTAATTTAGTGAGGATTGTGGTTGTTGCCTGAGTGGGACCTCCAGCCCCATCAACCAATGATCCAATTTCTTTCAAACATTATTGCCAACCCGGAAAATTAAAATCTCCACCAGCGGTACCTTCCTTAGATGCTATGAAAACTTGTGATCATATAAATTGGCAATATTTGTATTGGCCCTAAAGTCATCTCTTTTTGTGTAGTTATTAAATTCCAAAACCGAGTCAGTATATTTGTTAATGGTTGTTTTTCCTCCTACATTGATTTGCATCGAGGCACTGGACAGGGCTGTCTTTTGTCTCTTTTTCTTTTTTGTTTTATGCTTAGAACCCTCCTGGAAAGACTTTGGGACCAATATAAATGTTGAAGGTGCGTATACTGAGTCCCAACAGAGAATACATACCGCCTACATAAAGGTACGTCCACCCAATTTAAATACGGGCAGACCTTCAGTTTGACTATAGTGATGACCTCCCCATAGCCGAACCTCTCAGATGTCCCAACGGATTAAAAAAGGCAGTCGGAGAAATGGCTACATGTCCACCAGTCAATCAGGATGGGTGGACATGTGGCCATTTTTTTTACTGAGCATCACCGCAAGGCAAACCCTGGCATTGAGGGATATTAAAAAGCAAATAATGCTACCCCGTCTTTGGGAGATGACTCTCATGGCAAGGGGAGCATTACTTTGTTATTTTAAAAAACAAGATCCTGTTTCAGAAGTTTCTTTTTGAAATTAAAAAAGAAAACTATTTGGTGCCGTGTTGTGTCATGCTGATACACACCTGCACCAAACAGTGACATGCATTGACAGTAATCACTGGGACAGCGGATCCTGCAAATGCATTATAAATGACAGCCTGCTTTGTGGGCGTATATAAACTAGACAAGATGTCCCTCTGTCATGGGGATGGAGAAATTTACTCTGTGCCCCATGGCAGAACAGCAGGCCATTGTTAAAAATGAAATCAGGCCTTTTGTGGTGACCAGAAGATATCTGGTTTTAAACATGATTCACAGGAACTTACGTTGTCTGCCTATGCTGGTGACATTTTGATATACAATCTCCCTATGTCGCTAAACCCATACCTACAGGAGATTTAGTTTTATTTCAGTGTCTCAGACTATAAACTTAATTTCATAAACACTCAGATACTGTCATTAAACTCTTTCTGTTTTTCAGGTTCTTGGTTATTTAAATTTACCCCTCTTTTTCCCAGGGTAGGGGCTCATCACCAAGTATGCACCATCTACAGGTTTACCAGCTCCTGGCAAGACACTTAGCTCAGTCTGTGACAAAGTGATTGATGTTGAGATGTTGTTTGTATCCTGCAACTCATGTGACCCCTCAGAGACCTGTTGCCTTTCCACTGTCTGAGCTGAATGGAGATCCCTGATAACCGTTACCCCTGTTAGTATAATCTTCTTTATGGACCAAGACCCCCAGGGCAGCTGGTCTTAGCCCCGAGGGATCTTCTGTAGCAGGGGAATCAGGCATGGTGCTACCTCCTTTCAGCAAGTTTACAGTATCAGGATGAAGCGTAGATGCCGCTGCAAGCTGACTCCCGGAGGGATCATCATTAGGTGTAACATTGTTGCCTTTAATAGCACCATTGTCGACGATTTCCACCAGCGTATCCCTCGCATCAGGTTGCATCATTGTATCCATTGTTAGTTGCTCCTTCTGCGAGCCCCCCGCCGTGTTTGCCATTTCAGTGCGCATCGGCGGTCTTAATGGGCCCTTAAATTTGCCGCCGGGGATGCCCTCTCGGCCTGCAGGGGTTGCCACTAGCACGGTGTTGAAGATCCTGTCCTCAGTGGAGGACTCCGATATCTCCCCAGATTGTAGAAGGTACGCAGCTCCGCCAGATTGCAGTAGTCTCAACATTGACTTCCTCACTTGAGAAGGCGCCCCTCTCAGTGCTGCGCCCTTCTGCCAGCTCACCGAGGAATCATCCGCTGTTGCTGTGATTGCTCCCGATGTAGCAGCCAAAGAAATGTGGGAGGAGCGTCCTCCTCTTGCCGCTGTTGGTTTTGGTGGAGTCCTGTCTCTGATCGTAGACTGAACCAGGAATGAAGTCAGGCCAAACCAGTGGATAGTAGAGAGAAGCGAGGCAGAAGGACGACCCGAAGTACACCAACGCGTGTACTGGGTCAATAGCCAAAGCTGCCTGAAGAGCCGCATAGCAAGGAGAAACATCCAAGGAAGCTCGTTAATAATCAGGTCAGCCGTAATTCAGTTTCCGCTGCTTTTCACTACTGTCTCTTCTCCCCTTTCACCCTCGTCCCCTTGTGTTAGACCTGGCATCCTTGGCGTGGGTCTCCCTTCCATTTTTTCGTAATGCCTCCACTGTTGCCGATATGTTTTTGCTGGACTAGATGCTCATGGGCACTTTGCCGCTGCTAATCAGTGCCAAAGTGCAAGTGCTCCCTATCGTTAATTGATATATGTATTAGTGACTCCATGATTGGATGATTGGTTTACTTGTCAGTCCCTAGTACAGTGCACTCAGTGTGCCCAGTGCTTGTAAGTCCAATGCCGCTGGTGGGCTTGCAGCACTGGTTGTGCCACCCACAGAAGTGGCTTGTAAAATGTGTCTAAGGCCTGCCATCGCAGAGCCTGTGTGCAGCCTAGGGCTGCCATGTCGACTTGGTGAGTACACCCACTTACCAGTCCCTAAACCTTCCCTTTACTGCATGTTGGTCACCCCTAAAGTAGGCCCTAGGGCAGGGTGCATTGTAAGTACAAGGTAGGACATGCCCTGGCGTGTGTGGCATGTCCTAATAGTGAATTACAGCCATTTTTGTTTTTCACTATTGCAAGGCTACCTGCTCCCCATAGGCCAGAATGAGCAGACTGACTATTACACCTTATAGTCAGAACTGACCCAGGGAACATGGTAGAAAAACGAATTTAGTATGCCTGAACTCAGGATGATAAAATACATCTTTTAGTGAAGTTGGTTTTAACATTCTGTGTTCGAAAATACCACTTTTAGAAAGTGGGTATTTTCTTGCCTAACTATCCAAGCCTGCCTCTGCTAAGTTGTGTGTTCCTTGTCTGGAGATTGAGTGACAGGGGCTAAGGGTGGCTACAGGAGACAGGGTGAGTCAGCGCAGGGCTGAATAGAAAGATCTGCATCCAGAGTGGAGGGAGGAGTTGCACCTGGGTCTGAATAGGGCTGTGCCTACCTTCCACAATGCTGGCTCCACCTCCTGCCGGGCGGCTGAGCACTCTGCCCCACATTCTGAAAGGAAAGAAGGAGTCAGAAAAACAAAGGTGCTCCAGGACTGACCAGAACTGGTTTTGGACTAGGCAGAGGCCTCTCTGCCTCCAGAGAACAAAGAGAATCAGGGTATAAGAGGGGCACCCAGACCCCAGGAAGATTAGATCACTTTTGGGAACAAGAAGAAACCTTTGCTGAGGAGCGGAACCAAGAAGAAACTGAGGAGAGACTATCCCTAAGCCTGAAGTGCTTCTTGGGGGATTGGCCTGCAGTGGTTTGCCTGACTGCCAAAGAAAGGAGAAAAGAACTTTTGCTTTGCTGTGACTTTCATCAACTTGTGAAGGATCTCCAAGGGCTTGGAAGAGAGCTTGCCCCCTGACCGAAGTCCCAGGACCATTGGACTTCACCCCCTTTGTGAATTGCTGCTGGAAACTCTGTTTCAGTGGCTACAGAGGTAGGGAGCTGTGACCGACTCTCACGACCGACTCGGAGTCCTGTAAGCACCGCATCGAAGCACCGTCTCGCCCTGCAACGCATGGCCCTGGTCTCACCGACTCCGTCAACGAGCCGCTGCCTGCACCGCATCGAGGGACAACGCGTCCTGCAACGCTTCGCTACACCGAATCGAACTGGTCCGACCGACACGGTCACTGCTGCTGAGTTCGAGTCCTGTGACCGCACCGGAGTTGGGCACCGCTCGCACGCTTTGCGACGCACCGCCCGACTCGCACCGCTGTCCGGACTGATCGACGCCAGCTCCTGAATCCGGCTCCATCGCCGCACCGCAACCTGCCAGCACCGCATCGAAGCACCGTCTCGCCCTGCAACGCACGGCCCTGGTCTCACCGACTCCGTCTCGACGACGTCAACGAGCCGCTGCCTGCACCGCATCGAGGGACAACGCGTCCTGCAACGCTTCCATTTCTGCATCGCGACCGCGACGAACAGCCACCCGGCTCGCACGCCCGTGCCTGCCGCTTCAAGTAAAAGGTACTGTGACCGAGTCTGTCTACGCTGTGTTGGCCCGTCTCGACGCGGTCAGCTGGATTTGTTAGACTCTGTTTGTTCTTAACATCGCCGTAGCCGGAGGAGGCTACCGACTCACACAGAACCTTGAATTAAGCCTTTTTGATCAGAACTAAGCACTCTTGACAGTATTGTGGATTATTTTTGTCGTTTATGGTCTTGTGATAAATCTATATAAAGTATACCTATTTTTATAAATATATAACCTGTGTGGTGTCCATTTGTAGTGTTGTCACTTGATTACTGTATGTGTTCACAAATGCTTTACACACTGCCTCTGAACTAAGCCTGTCTGCTCGTGCCAAGCTACCAAGAGGGTGAGCAGGGGTTATTTCGGGAGTGTACCTACTTTCCCTGACTAGACTCAAGGGTCCCTATTTGGACAAAGGTACATACCTCTGCCAACTAGAGACCCCCAAATCTAACATTGGTGGTCAGCGGTGAGGATTCTGGACTTGCATTTGTGACTCATGTACAGTGATTGGTGAACACTACTTAGTAAGTGCAGACCAAAACGCAACCACATACTTTTATAGCATTTTTTCTGGGATTTCCTATTTTTGCAAATGCCAAGTTCAGTCACTATGGAGAAACCAGCATCAGTAGCCTCTGTTGAGTGTGATTGGGAAGAAGAGAGGCTAGAATGCTACACCCTCAAGCAGCTCAGGCAATTCTGCAAAAAGTTGTCCATGACCGGGCTCTCCAGGAAGGAGGACCTCCAAAAGGCGCTGAGGGCCTGGGTCGAGTCAAGGAGTGCCCCTGTGGAGGGGGCTGAGAATGCAGAAGGGCAGCTGGAGGGGCTATTGGGTCTAGGGGCTGGAAGACCACCTTCCCCAGTAGGTAGCAGTGTTTCTGCCAGAGGACTGTCTCCAGAGGAGTTGGAAGACAGGAAAGAGAGTAGGATGCACGAAATGGAGCTGACCAAGCTCAAGCTGAATGGGCAGTTAGAATTCCAAATGCAAACTAGGAAATTGGCCCTAGAGGAAAAGAAAATGCAGTTTGAACATGAGAAAGTTTTGAGGAGTTGGAATTGAAGGCCAAGAGCTTAGAGATTACTCCCTCTGGTGGCAGTGTACCGCCTGTGCCTGTTGAAGCTAGGGTGTATATTCCAAAAGATGTGGTTAAGGAATTTTTTTAAATGATGACATAGGGCAGTGGTTCAAAGCCTATGAGGTAGCCATGTCTTCCCACCGGGTCCCTGAGAAGGATTGGGGAGCGGGGTTGTGGGGACGGTTCCTCAGTGAAGGGCGGGATACCTTGTTGGATTTGCCCTCTGAAGTCTATAATTCGTACAGCCACATGAAGGATGCCTTAATGACTAGGTATGGTTTGACCCCTGAGCTTTATAGGCAAAGGATCAGGAACTGTAGTAAGATTGAAAGCAGTACCTGGGTTGAATATGTGACCTTCTTTTGCAGAGCCTTGGATGGTTGGGTAAAGGGTAGCAAAGCGACTGATTTTCAGGCGCTCTTTGATTTGATTGCCTGGGAGCACTTGTCCGGTAATTGTTTTCCTGAGCTACGCCAGCACCTGATTGATAGTAAGCTGACTAACCCTAGGCAGCTTGCTGAGGAGGCGGACCGCTGGGTGAGTACCCGGGTCCACAAGGGTCACGTGGGAGACTCCGCCAAGGGTGGGCAGGGTCCCCAGCAGAAGAGTGGGGGACAAGGGTAAACAGAGGGAGTTCCATAAAGGGCCCCAAAGTAAACCCCAAGGGAACCAAGGGAAAGGTTTCCAGCCTCCCCTGAGAAGAAGCCAGTGGCCCTGACAGGCCCCCTGTTCCCCAGGGACCACTGGTGTGTTACAAGTGTGGCGCCCCTGGCCACAAGGCAAACGATCCTCGTTGCCCTTTGCATGGAAAACCAGCACCCACTAGTGCAGTCCCCCGGCAGTTGGCTAGTGTAGCCCTGGGGGAGGAGTTGGGTGCCCAAGGTGGGGGGGATCCCACAGTGTTTTCCCTTGTCTCATTAGGAGACTCTGAGATGGTCCCTAGAACCCCGCTGCCTGAGAACACTAAGAAATACAGGCAGTGGGTGACCATCAATGGCCATAGGGTGGAGGCTCTGAGAGACACAGGAGCCAGTGTGACAGCTGTCAAGTGTCACCTGGTGTCTAACGAGCAGGTTATCCCTGATGCATTCTATCCGGTTGTTGCCGCTGACAACACAGAGAGTCACTGCAAGGTGGCTCAGGTTCCCTTTGAGTGGGGGGTCTCGGGTACTCTTCAAGTAGCTGTGAGGCCAGCCATGCCTGTTGACTGTTTGTTAGGGAACGATTTGGAGAGCTCACCTTGGGCTAAGGTGGAGCGGAGTGCGCATTTAGAAATGTTGGGCTTGCCTGATTGGGCATGTGTGACCACCCGGTCAATGGCAGCTAAAGGTGTTCAAGAGGACCTGGAGCCTGAGAGGGAGGCCCAGGTGCCTGCCGGAGAGAGAGGAGGAAGGGGGCGCGGGAAACCGGCCCCCGAAGTTCCCACGGTCCAGGAGGAGGCAGACCCTGAGGGGGATGCCCTGGAGCCTACAGGGGAACAGGTAGCTGAACTGGGGGACCTACCTGAGCTGACCCATTGGCAGCAAGAAGGAGGACCCTCCAGGGAAGAGTTCTGCGTGGAGCAGAACGCATGCCCCTCTCTCGTGGGTCTGAGGCAACAGGCCACAGACCAGGCAGCAGGTGATCAGTCTGGATCACATTGGGTTTACTGAGAGAATGGTCTCCTGTATTCAGAGCCTAAGGTTGCTGAGCCTGGGTCAGCCCGTGTGCTGGTGGTACCCCAGCGCTTCAGAGCCTTCCTACTGGGGTTGGCTCATGATGTACCGTTAGCAGGACATCTGGGGCAGGACAAGACCTTTGACAGGCTTGTTACCCATTTCTATTGGCCCCAGATGCGCAGGAGTGCCGCCACTCACTGCAGGACATGCCAGACTTGCCAGGCAAGTGGAAAGAGTGGGAGGAAGCACAAGGCTCCTCTCCAGCCATTCCCTGTGGTCAGCACCCCCTTTGAATGGGTGGGGATTGATATTGTGGGGCCACTGGACCCCAAGACAGCCATGGGCAACAGGTTTATCCTGGTCTTGGTGGACCATGCCACCCGGTACCCTGAAGCCATCCCTCTGAGGACAGTGACGGCCCCCGTGGTGGGACGGGCACTGATGGGAATTTTCTCACGAGTGGGATTCCCTCAAGAGGTGGTGTCTGACAGAGGTACCAACTTTGTGTCCAAGTACATGAAGTCCCTGTGGCAGGAGTGCGGTGTAACTTACAAGTTCACCACTCCTTACCACCCTCAAGGAAATGGGCTGGTTGAGAGATTCAACCGGACCCTCAAGGGCATGATTATGGGTCTGGAAGAACCCATGAGGCGTAAATGGGACGTCCTCTTACCATGCCTGTTGTTTGCATACCGGGAGGTGCCACAGAAGTCTCTAGGGTTCATTCCCTTTGAGCTCCTCTATGGACACCCGGTGCGAGGACCTCTGAGTTTGGTCAAGGAAGGCTGGGAGCAATCTCCCAGGAAACCTCCCCAGGATGTATACAGTTACATGCTGGCCTTCAGGAACCAGACTAGGCGTTTCAGAGAACTTGCTGAGGCAAATCTGGAAGCCAGCCAGGAGGAGATGAAGCGGTGGTACGACCAGAATGCCACTCTGGTAGAGCTTCAGCCTGGTCAGAAAGTATGGGTCATGGCCCCTGTGGAGCCTTGTGCGCTCCAGGACAGGTGGACTGGCCCTTTTACGGTGGTGGAGCGCAAAAGTCCAGTTACCTATTTGGTGGACTTGCAGTCTCCCAGGAACCCCTTGCGGGTCCTGCATGTGAACCGCCTGAAGCCCCACTTGGAGAGGTCCCAAGTGGGCATGCTCTTAGCTACAGATGATGGAATGGAGGAGGAGACCGAGCCTCTTCCTGACCTCCTGTCAGCCCGAGAGCAAGATGGATCAGTGGAGGGAGTAAACCTCTCTACCTCCCTGACACCTGAGCAGCAGGGTGACTGTCGCCAACTGTTGGGACAGTTCCCTGACCTGTTCTCCCTGGTTCCCAGTGTCACTCATTGGTGCGTCCATGATGTAGACACTGGGGACAGTCTTCCTGTGAAGCACAAGGCTTACAGGGTGACTGACAGGGTCAGAGCCTGCATCAAGGAGGAGGTCTCCAAGATGTTTGCGCTATGGGTGATTGAGTCCTCTAACAGCCCTTGGGCCAGCCCAGTGGTCTTGGTTCCAAAGGCTGCCGCGCCTGGTGCCACACCAGAACTCCGGTTCTGTGTGGACTACAGGGGACTCAATTCCGTCACCAGGACTGACGCCCACCCCATCCCCAGAGCTGATGAGCTCATAGATTGGTTAGGGGCTGCGCGGTACCTCAGCACGTTTGACTTAACGTCTGGGTACTGGCAGATCGCCTTGACTGATGGGGCAAAAGAGAGGTCAGCATTCTCCACACCAGATGGGCACTACCAGTTCCGGGTGATGCCCTTTGGGATGAAGAATGCCCCTGCCACCTTTCAGAGGTTGGTCAACCAGGTGTTGGTTGGACTGGAGGATTTCAGTGCCGCCTACCTGGATGACATCGCAGTGTTCAGTGCCAGTTGGGAAGAACATCTGCGTCACCTCTGGGAAGTGTTGATGGCGCTGCGGAGGGCAGGCCTCACAATCAAGGCGAGTAAGTGCCAGATTGGGCAGGGTTCTGTGGTGTACTTGGGACACCAGGTTGGGAGCGGCCAGGTGGTGCCCCTCCAACCGAAAATTGATACCATTCTGGCTTGGGAGCCCCCCAAGACCCAGACAGAGGTGAGAGCCTTCCTAGGACTCACCGGGTATTACCGGAGATTCGTCAAGGGGTATGGCAGCATTGTTGCCCCCTTGACAGAGCTGACTTCCAAGAAGCAGCCATAGGAAAGTGATTTGGACTGACGCCTGTCAAAAAGCTTTTGACACCTTGAAGACTGCCATGTGCACGGCGCCTGTGCTCCAGGCACCCAACTTCTCCAATGAGTTCATCGTTCGTAAGGACGCTTCAGAGCATGGTGTAGGGGCTGTTCTATCACAGATCAATGAGGAGAGCCTAGACCAACCTGTAGCCTTCATCAGTAGGAGGTTACTTCCCCGGGAACATAGATGGAGTGCTATTGAGCGTGAGGCATTTGCTGTGGTCTGGGCACTGAAGAAGCTGAGACCATACCTGTTTGGGACTCACTTCCGGGTTCAGACCGACCACAGGCCCCTCAGATGGTTGATGCAGATGAGGGGTGAGAATCCAAAGCTGTTGAGGTGCTCCATTTCCCTACAGGGGATGGACTTTACGGTGGAACACCGCCCTGGTACAGAACACGCCAATGCTGATGGACTGTCCAGATGTTTCCGCCTTAGCGATGAGAACTCCCTAGGGGTAGGATAGTTCTCCCCACATTTCAGCTGGAGGGGACACGTGTTAGACCTGGCATCCTTGGCGTGGGTCTCCCTTCCATTTTTTCGTAATGCCTCCACTGTTGCCGATATGTTTTTGCTGGACTAGATGCTCATGGGCACTTTGCCGCTGCTAATCAGTGCCAAAGTGCAAGTGCTCCCTATCGTTAATTGATATATGTATTAGTGACTCCATGATTGGATGATTGGTTTACTTGTCAGTCCCTAGTACAGTGCACTCAGTGTGCCCAGGGCTTGTAAGTCCAATGCCGCTGGTGGGCTTGCAGCACTGGTTGTGCCACCCACAGAAGCGGCTTGTAAAATGTGTCTCAGGCCTGCCATCGCAGAGCCTGTGTGCAGCCTAGGGCTGCCATGTCGACTTGGTGAGTACACCCACTTACCAGTCCCTAAACCTTCCCTTTACTGCATGTTGGTCACCCCTAAAGTAGGCCCTAGGGCAGGGTGCATTGTAAGTACAAGGTAGGACATGCCCTGGCGTGTGTGGCATGTCCTAATAGTGAATTACAGCCATTTTCGTTTTTCACTATTGCAAGGCTACCTGCTCCCCATAGGCCAGAATGGGCAGACTGACTATTACACCTTATAGTCAGAACTGACCCAGGGAACATGGTAGAAAAACGAATTTAGTATGCCTGAACTCAGGATGATAAAATACATCTTTTAGTGAAGTTGGTTTTAACATTCTGTGTTCGAAAATACCACTTTTAGAAAGTGGGTATTTTCTTGCCTAACTATCCAAGCCTGCCTCTGCTAAGTTGTGTATTCCTTGTCTGGAGATTGAGTGACAGGGGCTGAGGGTGGCTACAGGAGACAGGGTGAGTCAGCGCAGGGCTGAATAGAAAGATCTGCATCCAGAGTGGAGGGAGGAGTTGCACCTGGGTCTGAATAGGGCTGTGCCTGCCTTCCACAATGCTGGCTCCACCTCCTGCCGGGCGGCTGAGCACTCTGCCCCACATTCTGAAAGGAAAGAAGGAGTCAGAAAAACAAAGTGCTCCAGGACTGACCAGAACTGGTTTTGGACTAGGCAGAGGCCTCTCTGCCTCCAGAGAACAAAGAGAATCAGGGTATAAGAGGGGCACCCAGACCCCAGGAAGATTAGATCACTTTTGGGAACAAGAAGAAACCTTTGCTGAGGAGCGGAACCAAGAAGAAACTGAGGAGAGACTATCCCTAAGCCTGAAGTGCTGCTTGGGGGATTGGCCTGCAGTGGTTTGCCTGACTGCCAAAGAAAGGAGAAAGGAACTTTGCTTTGCTGTGACTTTCATCAACTTGTGAAGGATCTCCAAGGGCTTGGAAGAGAGCTTGCCCCCTGACCGAAGTCCCAGGACCATTGGACTGCACCCCTTTGTGAATTGCTGCTGGAAACTCTGTTTCAGTGGCTACAGAGGTAGGGAGCTGTGACCGACTCTCACGACCGACTCGGCGTCCTGTAAGCACCGCATCGAAGCACCGTCTCGCCCTGCAACGCACGGCCCTGGTCTCACCGACTCCGTCAACGAGCCGCTGCCTGCACCGCATCGAGGGACAACGCGTCCTGCAACGCTTCGCTACACCGAATCGAACTGGTCCGACCGACACGGTCACTGCTGCTGAGTTCGAGTCCTGTGACCGCACCGGAGTTGGGCACCGCTCGCACGCTTTGCGACGCACCACCCGACTTGCACCGCTGTCCGGACTGATCGACGCCAGCTCCTGAATCCGGCTCCGTCGTCGCACCGCAACCTGCCAGCACCGCATCGAAGCACCGTCTCGCCCTGCAACGCACGGCCCTGGTCTCACCGACTCCGTCTCGACGACGTCAACGAGCCGCTGCCTGCACCGCATCGAGGGACAACGCGTCCTGCAATGCTTCCATTTCTGCATCGCGACCGCGACGAACAGCCACCCGGCTCGCACGCCCGTGCCTGCCGCTTCAAGTAAAAGGTACTGTGACCGAGTCTGTCTACGCTGTGTTGGCCCGTCTCGACGCGGTCAGCTGGATTTGTTAGACTCTGTTTGTTCTTAACATCGCCGTAACCGGAGGAGGCTACCGACTCGCACAGAACCTTGAATTAAGCCTTTTTGATCAGAACTAAGCACTCTTGACAGTATTGTGGATTATTTTTGTCGTTTATGGTCTTGTGATAAATCTATATAAAGTATACCTATTTTTATAAATATATAACCTGTGTGGTGTCCATTTGTAGTGTTGTCACTTGATTACTGTATGTGTTCACAAATGCTTTACACACTGCCTCTGAACTAAGCCTGTCTGCTCGTGCCAAGCTACCAAGAGGGTGAGCAGGGGTTATTTTGGGAGTGTACCTACTTTCCCTGACTAGACTCAAGGGTCCCTATTTGGACAAAGGTACATACCTCTGCCAACTAGAGACCCCCAAATCTAACACCTTGCATCTAGCGATACGACATGGAGGGTGCGGGGACTGCTCCGGGTGCCTGTTCTCCTTGGCGGAGTCAGTCCGCCATCTTCCTTCTCCTAAAAAAAAACCAGACTGCCATCATGGGTACACTGAATGCTATGGTAATCAGCGACATCGCAGCCCTGCTATCCGAACAAAGGCTCCCTCGGATGGCAGCTCTTGCGAAAATGGGTTAAAGCAAAGGGCAAGGTGAAAGCTATTATTTCACTGCTCTCAAGTTCAGGTATTGGGTGCTGCTCAGGCCTTAGCCTTGGCCCACTTGACCAATCTTCCTCGCAGTTACCAAGCCCCGATGGCCCCGATGGCCCTGGCTATGGATCAAGTTCTGGCCTTCCTGCAGGGGGGCATCTATGGAAATGTTGCCTTCGAAGTTTACATAGAGTGCTCATGAGCCCTCACTTTCTCTAATCCTCCAGGCTCTGCAGGACCAAAGATTGGAGGCCCAAGAGCATTACGCACAGGCCAGGGCAGACAACCTATTAATCCAGCTGTCCCAAGGAGAAGTGACAAGCAAGGTTGCCACACTCACGAGGGACATAGTGGAACTGCAACAGCGGGTCACAGAGCCAGAAGAGGTTACTACTTCTACTACAAGAACAGTACAAATACACGATGATCAATTACTCTTCTTGCAGACAAAAGTGGAAGATCTAGAAAATTGGCAACGCCGTAATAATTTAAGGCTGTTCGGACCCCGGAGCTTTTGTAGTCCAGCTTATCCAAAAGGCCTTCCGTGACCTTGCACACTGGGACTGGGACTACCAGATACAGCAGGCCCACGATTGCCACTTTTTTCAAATAAGGCGAATTCCCGCTACCCTAGACTGCTGCTAATTCTTTGGGGTAACTTTCTAATGAGACAGGCTATATCCATTAAAGCCTGCCCGGGCACCCCTATATCGGTTGATTCTTTCTCCATCTTTGTCAGATCAGACTTGTGCAAAGCTACTATGTATAGACGTTGGAAGCTGCGGCAGGTCATCGACCCCCTGAAAGCTGAAGGCGCACAGGTGGATGGGGGACACTCTGGGTGTCTTGTCTCCTGATGGCTGCCCTTTCCAGTGGCAGCCTTTAGGGGGGGTGATTCCTTTTTCTTTGATACGGGGTGGGGTGGATATCCAGGGTATGGAGGGGTGGGGCGGCTGGAGAAAATGCCAAAAGGGGTGCTAATAAGTGGACAAACAAAGTGGCACAGAGCTGTTTTGGAGAATGCACGAGGGGATATAAGGTTGATTGGCATTCCAGGGAATATGTTTTCTTTAGGAAGCACAGGCTGGCATCTAACAATTTTGGCTATGTTATTACATACGGACCTCCATGGGGCTAATTAGATGTGTGGCCTGGAATGTATCTGGCCTGAATAATACAAGCAAACGACAGCTAGTGAGGGAGGAACTTAAAATGTATCGGCCCCATATTGTGCTTCTTACTGAGACCCACTTGGCCTACAAGGATCGGGGGCTTTTTAAGCAGGTTGGTTATCAAATAACTGTTTGCACTTCTCAGAGTGCTTCTATAAGAGAGGTGGCCATATTAGGGATTAAGACATTTGAGTATAAAATTCTCAAGGTAGCGGCTGGCCGTTGAGGTAGATGGGCAATTGCGCAACTAGAGAATAATGGTACCAAGTACGTGTTCTGCACAATATATGGGCCCAACGCCGACGATCCTGAGGTCTTTGACTTTCTAAATCTAGAGCTGTTAGAATGGCAGGGGAATGTCTAATTATTGGGATTTTAACTGTGTTATTAATTATGCTAATGACTCCAATAACCGCGCTGCGGCCTCAATTCTCGAACTGGGGCGGTTGCATTGCCTAAGGGATGCATGGTAGAATCTCTACCCGACTTTCCCAGGCTATACATACTACTCGGCGCCACACAAACACTATTCTAGAATTGATATGGCCTGGGCAGTGCATGGCATACTGACAGGTGCAGATATGAAAGTATGCCCAAGGATTACCTCTGACCACAATCCTATTATGGCTTCTTTTCAGCCACTTGTCACTAAAAATGTGTCTCGGTCTTTCTCGTTTCCACGATATCTACTAGCTGATAACGACTATTTAACCTTTACACATGAAAACCTTGGCAACTTCTTAGAACATAATGTGGGGGCAGCTTCTCCTTGCATGGAGATTACTCAGCAGTTTATCTGGCAGCAAAATAAAGATAGGGAACGCATGACTAGAGCTGCTTGCCAAGCTCTTTCTACAATGGAATTTCTGCATGCGGATTCAATTCGATGAGGGGCTCATGATCAGGAGCAGATATATCTCTTATTAATAGATAAATGCCTCTCCCTGAGTAGGACTCTTAAGGAAAAAATCACAGTGAGCTACAAAAAGCAGCGTTCTTTGCAGTATGAATATGGCGAAAGTATTGGAAGGGTGCTGGCTTATCAACTAGCTAAAAACAAAGCTAAAAAACAAATAAAGGTTATCAAAGGGGAGAACAGTATATTATATACTAATTCGCAGGCTATAGTCGAACAGTTCTCTTTGTTTTCAGTAGATCAGGATGGACTCCAGAATTACTTGAATAAAAACAATCTCCCCTCCCTGAGCAAAGAGGACTTGGCCTTACTCGATTTAGAAATTTCTGAGGATGAAATCTCTGAAGCTTTGTCTATGTTGCCATCTGGTAAAGCTGCTGGGGAGGACTCAATACCAGCTGAGTTCTATAAGACCTTTAAGAGGACTATCATCCCACTCTTGAGGGAGGTTATACAGGATGTTGGGGCTAATGGTATGGCTCCTGAGTCATGGAATATGACGAATATTGTTTTCTTTTAAAAAAATAATAAGCCATCAGAGGAATGTAGCTCTTACCGACCACTGTCTCTTATAAACACAGATGCCAAGATTTTTGCTAAAATCTTGGCTACTCGACTTGCACCAAGGATGACTGGATTAGTATCCAGACAGCAACATGGCAGTTTATTCAGAGAAGGGATACCACGGCCCATGTCAACACTGCAGTCATGGCTTTTGATCTGGCTAGGAAGACAGCAAGGCATATCGGGGTGATCTTGCTCGATGCCGAAAAGGCATTTGATCGGGGAGCCTGGGGCTACCTGTGGGCATCTTTCATCATTCGGCCTGGGTGAAAAATATATTAAATGGATACAAGCTTTGTACAATAACCCACAGGCAAAACTGCAGTATGCCACTTTACATTCATCTTCTTTTCCAATACGCTGTGGTACCAGACAGGGATGTCCTCTTTCCCCTCTAATTTTTGCTTTATATATAGAGCCATTCATCCGGGTGCTGCATAATAACACTCAGATTCTACCTTTGACTTCAGAAACATGTCAGCTGAAAGTTACCGCTTATGCCAACAACATAGCGGTTTTCACAACAGATTCTATATCTGCAATAGATGTCATCAAACTCGAAGCTAGTACATTTGGCTCATTCTCAGAATATAAGTTAAATGTCAACAAGACTCAGGTTCTTCTTAATTTTCGGCCTGATACACCGGTCCCGGGCGCTTGCCCTACAGCCATCTATCTGGGGGTCTATATTTCTCCACAGATCGAACATATATTAACACGAAATTATGATCCTTTGCTGCAATCCATTACTAAAAAACTTCGTAGTTGGCATAAATTGCCAACAGGCATAATGGGAAGATGCAACATCATTAAAATGAAAGTGCTCCCAATGTTTTTATATCTATTTCGATCTATTCCCTTGCAGGTCCTTAACTTTTTCTTTAGGAAGCTAGAGAGGGGTTTAAGTAGCTTTATATGGGGTTATAAGAAGGCACAACAAGCAATTGGACTTATGACACTCCCGTATAATCAAGGGGGGTTAGATTTGCCCGATTTTAAAATGTATTACTGGGCAGCATTTGCCAGCCGTATTCATAGCCTCCTGACCTCAGTAAAACAAGATTTTTGCCATCGCCTCGTGCTAGATAACGATAGTGGAACATTTTTAAACAGAACTAACAACCCTAATTACTTTAAATGAGTTCGCTTTAAGACTAATAGGGATATAGTATACATATGGCGTGAAATTATGACTAAATGCTCTCTGTCTCTCATGCATGATAAGCTTCCACTATGGGACAATCCGTTGTTTACGGAGGTTTTTCAGGATCCAATTGCTAGGCAATGGGCTAGCTATGGGATCGATAGTCTGTGGCACTTATATGATCATAATGGGTTCCGGTCATTTGAAAGCGTACAACTTTCATTCGAACTCCCACGCCAGATGTTGTTTAAACATCTACAGCTCAGGGATTACTTCTTGAGATCTCAGGCTCTAAAGACAGCGGAGAGCTCTGAGGTGTGGACATGTCTACATGGGGATACTCGGAAATCAGTGATTAGCACCATGTACCGATGTTTGTGCAAGTTTAGGACGGATGGCTGTGAACATCTGGCAGTAAAATAGAGCAAGATCCTGAGCTCGGACATTGCTCCCACAGCAGTTACTCGTGCATTGGAAACACTAGACAGATCAATACATTCTGTTAGTTTAAAGGTGCAACAGTTTCGCACGATCTGCATGCTATATTATACCCCAGATAGAATCGCTAGCTGGGCCCTCAAAAGGGGAAGTCGGGCTGGAGATCGGGACAAATGTCCAAAATGCGGCCTGTATGCAGCTAATATAGTCCACATGTTTGCTGCTTGTCCTGAGCTGGAGACTTTCTGGCACCAGATAAGGTATAATAATTCCATGAATCTACGTCTGTGGCTATATTATACCCCAACAGTGTCTGAAATCATGTTGAGATATAAAGAAGCGAGCCCGGGCCTGAGCTCCCTGTTCTCAATCATCCTTGGATCTCGTCAAAACCTCCTTGTTGACAGAATGGTTGGCGATTGTGAGGGAAACCCATGAAGGGGAAAGGGCTCTGGCTAAAGCTAGAGGGGGTCGCGCTCTGAAGAAATTCGATTCTATATGGGATAGATTTACACCTATACACGAACTCTAGGGAGGGCTAGGTAGAATACAGATAAGGTTTAGCAGAAACAGATATTGATTTTGATATTAAGATTGTACTAGTTGTACTATTATTTTTCTACTTTATGTAACCTATGTAATCCACATGTATCATTATTTTTTCTGTGATGCCTCATGACAATGGCCAAAATGCAATGTTTGCTCCCCTTTTGACAAGTAAAACAGAATTTAAAAAAAAAACTCTAATTTTGCATGATGTCCCTCCAAAATCAAACATCTTTGAACCTGATTTTCCTCAAATATTAAAGAAATGGGTAATTTAACTTTGGATTGTTGAAATCCAAAATACAAAACAAATGTTTGCTTGGTATCCTCTCCATTGTGGTGGGGAGGACTAGATGCTACTAAAATGATGATTTAAAAAAAAAAAAAATCCCATTCCTTTATTCTGGTTTTACAGGGAAGAGAAGCAAATAATAAGGTATACCAAACAGTACAATGCAGTGGCAGCCCGCAGAGACCATTACACACATGGGCACACCTGCCAGGTAAATGGGACACAACATCGCAGCAGCGCCAGGGCCTGAATCATCTAATGACAGGCAGGAAAACCAGTGACAAGGGGAGGACAGGGTGAAGCCTATGGGGAGTGAGGGGGGCCCTCAGACCTGGGGGAGAAAGGGGCAGGGGCAAGAGGAGAGTGAGGAGAGGAGGAGAGTGAGAGTGAGAGAGAAAAAAGAGAGGAAGGGGGAAGAAAAATGCAGATAAGTGAGTGATGGAAGAAGGAGGAATGGGGGGAATCAAAAAGGGGTGGTAGAGACCAGAGGGAGGTAGAGGAGTAGGAGGAAAGGGAAGAGGAGCGCAAGGAGATGGGGAGAGCGAGGGCCCAGTGGCAGGCCCGTAATGATAGCAGTAGCCCAAGGAACGACCCGCGGGGACAGGACCCAAGAGTATGGAACCACAAAAGCCCAGCAGGCCCACCCACGGTTCAGCCATTGCCGATCTCTCAATGTCCCCAGTCCTGCAAGAAGGGTGCCCAGGTTTGGAGGAAGGTCTCCACTTTGTCCTGTAGGTTATAAATGACTCGCTCATATGAGGCAATTTGTTATATGGCTGAGAGCCACTCCTCATGTTTGGGATGTTGGGGTGAGTGCCACTGTCGGAGAGCGCAGTTCTTCGCTATCGCAAGCGCTGTATGGAGCAGCCGGCATTCATGTTGGGACAGGGTTGGAGAGTCTGTGAAACCATGGAGTAGGATCAGGGGTTGAGCTAGTGGCACAGGGATTGCCAGGACCTCACTCAGCGTAGCACCAACAGCCCCCCAGATGGACTGGACAGTGGGGCAGTCACAGAGGATGTGGACCAGGTCACACTGTACACTGTTGCAGCACCAGCATTTGGAGTGGGGCAGCAGCCCCACAGCCTGTAGCTTCACCAGGGTCCAGTGCCAGGCAAAACTTCTGCCCGACTTCTCTGGCTCCACGGCCTAGAGCCTCTAGTAGTTTCCCCTAGTCCTCTGGCTCATACTTCACCTAAAGGGGAGTCTGCCATTTGGTGTGCAGGCTGTCCATCAGGGGCAAAGAATACAGATGACAAGTCAGGAGGCTGTAAAAGCCAGACATCACCCTCCAAAGTGCCCCAATGCCTTAAGCTAGGAAACCACTGCTGGGGGGCAAAAGTAACCAGTGCTAGGGGCCCAGGCAGTGGGCAAGACACCAGTACCACCAGTATTGGTGAGGCACCTGGGCAAGCACATGATGAAGGGTGAGGATCCCAGCACGATCCCAGCAGCGCACCGCATGCCTCAATGGAGCACCTCGCCACAGATGCAGAAGCCTGTATTGACCCACAGGGGCACCTGGTTATGCAGGCGGGTGTCCACTGTAAAGAGGCAGTGCGCACGCAACCACGATTTAGCCATCACCTAAAGCATCAGATTCTTTGAGCCAGGGGAGGAGGCATCATGCCGATAGATATGGTACAGTCCCTGAGGGCACTCCAAGATGGTCTGTTTAATTGTGACCCACATCTAGGAGTCCAGGGTCTGTGGGAGCAAGTAGGCAAGCTGTGCTAAGTGCAGGGCCAAGGCATATTGCACAACTGAGGTGAGGCCCAGCCTGCCACACGAATCGTGGGCTATGAGCCTGCTACTGGCCAACCTGGGCGAGATGACCGCCAGATGAAGCACCTTATGTCCCTGTCCACCGACCTTAGGAGTGAAAGAGGCATGGGTAAGGGGAGCACATACAGAACATAGGCGAATCTCGGCAGGGGTAACCATCCAGACCACCTGCGTCCTGCCCCACAGTGAGAGACTGATTTGGGACCACCTATTGCATCCAATCTCGTGCATGACAACAGCGGGTCAAGGTTGTCTCCAATCATATGGTCCAGACCTTAGTTGATGTAGATACCCATATATTTGAGACAGGAAGGTGTCCAATGAAAGGGATAGGTGGACACGGTTGCTCGAGTGGTCACTCAGGAAATCAGTAGAGCCTCACTCTTGCCCCAGTTTATCTGTATCCCGAGAGCACCCTGAAGTCAAAGATGATGTCCAGTAGAGCTGGGATGAAACGGGGAGATCCGAGAGCATGAGCAAGATGTCATCCAAGTAGAGATAAAGGGCCAATGCCCCCCCAGGGGTAGGGATGCCCGTTACCCACAGGGACTGGCAGAGGGATGCAACCAAGGGCTGCATGGCCAGGAGGAAGAGAAGGGGTGATAACGGGCAGCTTTGCTTAGTTCCCCTGCGGACCTGGAATGGTTTTGAGAGAAAACCCCCACAATTGACCTGAGCATGGTGAGAACGATAGAGCCAACAGACCTTGGCTATGAAGTCCTCACTGAAGCCGAATCACTGCAGCATTGCAAAGTGGTAGCCCCAATCAATCCTCTCAAACACTTTCTCAGCATCCAGGGAGAGGGCCAAGGAGTCCTCAGGCAGGTCCTTAGCAGACTACAATGCATGGGCCAGTATGCGGAGGTGATTCCAGCATAAGCATCCAGGGACAAACCCCACCTGTGAGTGATGGATCTGTATCGAGATCACCGACCGGAGTCGAGCCACCAGAACCCCAGCCAAGATCTTGTTATCTCCATTGAGCAGAGAGATGGGCTGGTAGCTGCTGCAGAGGAGAGGATCCTTCCAAGGTTTGGCTAGAACGGTGATCAGGGCCTTATTCAAGATAGAACCTAGGGACCCCATGTGCTCCACCTCCCGGAAGGCCTCGTAGAGGGAATCCACCATCTCCTCCCCCATTCTCTTGTAAAACTCTGGTGGAAAGCAGTCCTCCCCTGGGGCTTTGTGGTATGGGAGGTTAGAGATGGGCTGTGCTATTTCTGCTTTAGTGATCTCTCTTTGGGACATGTCCCCACCCAACTCATTGAGGCGGGCAAGTGCACCGCATTGCAAATGGTGTCCAGTTGGGCAGGGTTTACCACCACCTACAGGGTGTACAAGTCTTGGAAGGAAGCCACAAACTCGATCACATTGTCCTGCCATTGGCTGAGGGTGTCACCCGCTATGTACCTGATGAATGCGATAGCCAATGCAGCCTTCTGCTGGTGCAACTGAGCTGCCAGTAGCCTCCCCACCTTCTCACCCTCCTCGTAACACCAGCCCTTCAGCCGTTGCAGTGGGTACTCTGATTTGGAAGAATAAAGCACATTGAGGTCATAACGGACCTTCTCCAGGCAGCTCCATAGGGGGACCAAGGGGATAACAGTGTGAAGGTGGGCGAGGGATGCAATGTCATTCTCCAGGGTCCTCTGCGGCATCACCCTCTGTTTGTTGGCGAGGGCAGTATCTCTCATTAATTGGCCTCAAATGGTCGACCCCTGGTGGTGCTCCAAATAATGGGAAACATGGGACCGGAGCTGAGTTTTTCCCAGAGGAGACTGATAACAGGAGATATTAAGGTGCCATGGTTTGTGTCTCGGGTTGAACAGCCCCAGGTCCAGGGAATGTAATATCATGGAGTATTCTGAGAGTGCGCCCTCAAGGATCCACAACATCATGCGCAAGGGCAACCACCAGCTGGGAAAACAAGAAGTAATCTAGAAGGGATTGAGTACCATGCACCAGAGAGAAAAAAGTGAACTCCCTATCTGTGGGATGCACGATGATGGCATCCAGGAGAGCCCGGTTCACGTTGTTGCCCACATTGAGTGGCCAGTGCAGTCCGACACCACAACCTGTGCCAGATTCCAGTCCCAGCTCATGAGCCAGTGAGTGGCATCAATTTCCATCAGGAGACAGTTGAGCTGCAGGAAGAACTGGTGTTTGGGCTCCATCAGCGCATATACAAACCCCTCACAAAGCATCATGTTGCTAAGTTGGAACTTGACAAACATGTATTGACCATCCAGGTTGATCCTCGTCTTAAGGATGGTAAGGGGCAAGGACATACACAGGAGGATTGCAACGCTGCATTTTTTAGACTATCCGGTCCTGTCAGCCACCGCGGGTAGCGTCTGCCATGAATCACCCTCCCCACCCAATTGCATTGAAGTTTCTCCACCTCCTCGGGTGAGAGGTATGTCTCCATGAAAAGAGCCACATCAGCTCAATTGGATTGGAGGTACTCTAGTACCTTCTTGACCTTGAGAAAATATGTGAGGTTATTCACATTACAGGAGGGTCTTGGGGAGGCAGAATGCAGTAGAGGCTATTGAGGAGTGGTAGCGCTAAGGTGGGAGGGAGGAGAAGGGGAAGAGAGGGAAAGAAGTGAGTGTAAGTAGCACAAGGGAAAGGAGGGAAAAGAGGAGGAAAAAAAGGGAAGACAGGAACGCAGAATGGAGAAGGGGATGAAAAAGGGGAGGCAGAAGAGCAAAGATGGGGAATGGTGGAACCCTGGGCAGAGGTGAGGGGAAGAAAAATCCTTTTGTGAGGGGGGCTGAGAAGTATTGGAAGAGCTTGGGATGAAGTCTCAAGCCAAGGGCAGGCCTACAGAGTGCAAGTGGAGGGGATAGGACCAAAGACAGACCAACAAGGAACCTATGTTCGGCGCCTTAGTGAAGACCAGAAACCTTGGGGCCGGCAAGGTTCGGGAGGCCCAGGCTTAGAGGGAGGATCAAGCAAGAGCAGCAGAGGAGCTGGAGAAGCCAAGGGTAGGGAAGTCTGGTTAAAGATCACTGGAGCCAAGGAGGAGGGTTGGAAAGCAAAGGCACAAGATGGACAAGGACATGTTCCCAAGCCCTAAGAGGATACTCGGGACCCACGGCATTAAACTCCGGGAACATGTAAGAACCAGCCAGGCTGGAAGACAAGAGAAGGGCACAGTAGCACTGCAGGGAGCTTGGGAGTCGAGGAACCTAGAAGCAACAAAGCACAGACAGCATGCAAGGTACAAAAGCAATAGGACACCATTGAATGCAGTAAAATAACTTGGAATACAATAGAAACACAGGTTGGGTAGGGCAGGAAACAAGCTACAGCCGCACCAGCAACGATCAATAATGCCCAGAAAAGGGCACTAAAGTAATCAAACATAAAAAAAACATTCAGGAGACAGTCAGTTGAGCAATACGGCAATACTCATCCATCTGTCAGAGGGGCACTGGAGGCACAGGCAGGCTGCGGGTGGAGAAGAGGGCACCAGCATTCAGTGGCGAGCAGGACTTGTCATGCGCTTGGTCCTGGGTAAGCTCTGCCATTACCCAGATCACCTTGTCCTTGCCACTCTGGGACCTGCTTGAGCGGTCCTAAAGTCTGTCCTGATAGTGACCTCCCTGGGGACTCCAGTCCTCAGCTGTCAAGCGGAGGGTAACCGCCGGCTGAGCCACCATCGATGACTCCGCAGGGCCTGTGTCCATCCCCTGGTCCAGGAGGCCCTCAAGGGAAGATTGCAATTCCGCCGGAACAAGGAAGTCTTTGGATCTGGAGTTCTTCGTGGGCCACATGTGCATGGGTTCAAAAAGGCAGAATTTGATGTCCAGCTTGCATAACTGTGGCCAGAGGGCAAGGAAGGCTTTCCTCTTGTCCCAGACTAAGAGAAGTCTGCCGAAAATCAGATCTCCTGGCCCTCCAAGTCATGCTGACCGCGGTTACAGGCCACAGTCAGGATTTGCCGAACTTGTTCATGGTGAAAGAAGCAGGTGATGAGGGGCCGCACCCGCCCCGGCGTCAATGTGCACTGCAATCCAATTCAGTGGGTCCACTGTATCTCCAGAGGGGGGGGTACAGCCCCATGACAGTGGGGAGGAGGTCCCTAAGGAAGCCACATATGTCTAACCCCTCCAAACATTCCAGGCAGTGGAAGAAGCGGAGGTTGCCCCTGCAGCTCAGGTCCTCAAGAACAGTGAGTATGTTGCAAAGATATCATAGTCCCAGTCTGGGAGGAGGTTGAGTTGCGCCTCCACAGTTGACAGACACTTCACCACCCCTTCCACCCTGTCATTGAAACAGGTAATACTGGCTCAGATAGACCTCGATGCCACAGTTAAGTTGTACATCTTTGCATCCATGCCCTCCAGGTAGCGACCCTCCGTCATGATTTCCTGAAGGGTGCAGTCCATCATAGGGTCCAGGGAGGTGGCCAAAAAAGGGGGGCTGTCTCTGGACTGCAAAACAACCTCCATGAAGAGCAGCTGACAGGTTGAACTACCGGAAGACATCCCCGGTTCTGTGGATGAGAGGAGGGTAGATGGCCCCTCAGCGGGCCAGTTAGGCAATCTGCACTGGGGTGAGAAGAAGCAGGCACCGAATACCCGTGGCCAAGGTGCGGTGGAGACTAGAGAAGGATCCTGGCATAGCCTCTCTTGGGTGGCCGGTTCTCAAGTCCAAGATAAGCCACATGGGGTGACAGGCTTCAGCCACACTTTGTCTCCAGCACCAGCTGCAGGAGACTAGGTCCATACAGCATCCAACTGTCCTGGGATGTCATGGTTGAATGGGCCATTGGCGAGGGCCCTTGGGCTAGTCCCAGCACCAGTCCAAGGAGGCAGGTAAAGGAAAGGGGCGCCCAAGCCCACACCAAGTTGCAGAGGGCCAGAGAATGAGGATGTAGGTAGAGCTAGTGAGGCCAATGGAATCCAATGGGGGGGTCCAGCCACTAGTGCATGAGGGAGGTCTGATGCAGCTGGTGGGAGAGCATAGGCCTCCCCCATAGTCACAAGGAGCCAGCGGCCCCACTCCACAACTGGCCAAAAGACCACTGGAAAGTGGCAGGTGGGTTGGCAGTCCCAGCAATGCTTCACAGCCACCACTGCAAGAGTACCGGCCAGGCCAGCTCACACCACAGTCCAAATCAAAGGAGAGGGAAAAAGGTGACAAAAATGGCAGTGAGCAGAGAGATGTGGAGGGCAGGCAGTCATCTCCATGCCATGATACTGAATGATGGGCTCACAGGCCATACTTCAGCCCTACAGTTAGCTCAGATGTGGCCTCCCCCTCCCTCGAGCCAGGACAGGCCTGCCATGAAACTCGCCACCTCCCACTTGGCACAGGTCCTGTCAAGCAGTGCGGTATTTAGAGCAATTGGTCCTGGGCGCAGCGTGGAGAGATAGCCGGACCCTCCACAGATCCAAAGGCTCTGATAATGCCGCTGCATCCCCAAGGCCTCCCAAAGCAGTGGAGCCCTTCACTCAGGTGGCCATCATCATCAGCAGCCAGATTCTGCCCCCTTCTGCAATGAATACTGTACCTTATATTTTATACAGCATCTCCATGCTGCAACTTAAGATTCCTAACTACTCTTTTAAGCATCTTGATTCTATTTGTCTAAAATATTTATGGAATAACGAGACTTGCCGTAATGCTCTCTCCAAACTAATAAGACAAAAACGGATGGAGATGTTAGATTCCCTGACACATTATATCATTTATCTTTTATAATGAGAACATTTTGTGCCTTGACACATGAATTTCATCATACGCCTATACTCTCATGAATTGTTGTTATTTAATGTTTTGTTTTTAAGGATACTATTTTTATGTCTAATTGTACTTTTATACCTGAATGTCCTATTTTAAAATATTATCACTTTTTACTTCATAGAGCATTATTTTATAATCACTCACTCCAACAATGTTTTTGAATTTTTATTTGGCATAATACGTTTATTAAGATTCACAATAGATCATTTTATTTTAAACATTGGAAAGAAAAAGGTATTGCTTATATTTATCAAATTTGGAAAGAAAATAACATTGCCACTTTTGACTTTATGCATAAGAAATATCAATTGCCTAACTCCTTTCTAGCTGAATATATTAAAATGTATAATTCTCTCCAGCATTTTATTTCCAAGAATCCTATAAGTTATGATTCTCTGTCACCTTTACCAACTGTAAATCTGAATTGTCTTGAATGGATCTCTTCCCAAATATGTTTTTATATATTGAACCCTATTATCCCCTAACTCATCTATACCTAAAAGTGCTATGGAACTCCTGTGGGAAGACCTGTTGTTACACCTGTACATATTACCACATTTAATAATTATACCTCTCCTCTTTGTTGGTTCTGTACTCATCAAACTGGTTCATCAATTTACTTGATATTTGATTGTCAACATATTAAACAGTTTTAGACTTTTAGTGTAATGTAAATAGTGTAAATATTTGCAAATGTTTAGTTATAATGTACCTAACCACCTGAGTCCCAGAGTAAGACTCCGGAGAGGGAACAAGAGGCCTGGGGTCCTAGGAAATGGCAGCCTCCAACATAACTCTATCCCACAAAGAGCCAATCCTAGTGTGAAAACCTAAATGTCTCTACATGTGTACTGAAAGATCTGGCATCTTACAAAAAGTGTAAGACTGGTCTCACACACCACCTGGTGTCATGCTTCATCATTGACCAGTCCTCGCCCCCTAAAAACTTGGTTTGATAAGGGGCGGGCATACACCTGACGACAGGGATACACTTCTAACTCTAAGTGGGGGCCCTTACAAAAGAAAAGTGTGATTAAAAATCCATTGCAGGTAGCAAATTAATTTTTAATGTGAGAGATACCTGCATGGTCAGTAAAAACAAAGTGTGCGGTGAAAATGAGGAAATAAATGTCCTCCCACCGTCATGTACTTAGTCACCATGTTTCTGCCCTTCGGCCCAAAAGGGTCCATGGCATTCATCAGGACTTTAAACTACTAGGGCTACACCCTTACCAAAACATTGGAAAGGGAATCCACTAGGTGGGGTGAAAAGTCACCCTCTACCTTCAGGGGGTAAGATTTTCAAACCTGTAAGAAGAGAAAAAATAAAGAAAGAAGAAAGACAGAGACATAGTGTAATATGCATTGATATTACGGTTGTCATGATAGTTATACTGCCTTGGCTTACAGAACGTGGCTTGGCTTACAGAACGTGGACCATTAATGTGGTCATAGCGATATTTCGCAGCCCCCCCAGATGTTTGTGCCACCTGTAAATAACATCCTAGCGCATGCTTCCACGAGCCGGTGCTCGCATTAGGCACTTTTCCAATATACGCATGCGCAACCTCAACCGCATTGGGCAGTGTATTTGATTACGGCACTCTCATCTAGACGCATGCGCGTACCACTAATCACTACGGGTTCGCTGAGACACTTTGACTTTAAACTACTAGGGCTACACCCTTACCAAAACATTGGAAAGGGAATCCACTAGGTGGGGTGAAAAGTCACCCTCTACCTTCAGGGGGTAAGATTTTCAAACCTGTAAGAAGAGAAAAAATAAAGAAAGAAGAAAGACAGAGACATAGTGTAATATGCATTGATATTACGGTTGTCATGATAGTTATACTGCCTTGGCTTACAGAACGTGGCTTGGCTTACAGAACGTGGACCATTGATGTGGTCATAGCGATATTTCGCAGCCCCCCCAGATGTTTGTGCCACCTGTAAATAACATCCTAGCGCATGCTGCCACGAGCCGGTGCTCGCATTAGGCACTTTTCCAATATACGCATGCGCAACCTCAACCGCATTGGGCAGTGTATTTGATTACGGCACTCTCATCTAGACGCATGCGCGTACCACTAATCACTACGGGTTCGCTGAGACACTTTGATGCCTTTTCCTTACCGCATGCACCACACTGAATGACCGTAAACCACACCCAGCGGGCCATGAGCTCACGTGATGTTTTTACGCGTATGCCAGGCAGACCAGGCATGAGTTAACATCACGGTCGTCACGACTACGGAAACATCACTCCCATTACCGGTAATTAGCATGCACACCTGCACGTCCTTGACGGAATGTAGACGCTACATAAAACCCTATGCCGCCTCGTCTTAGTTATCTACAGGGAGACGAACCGTGCAGACATAGGTGCAAGGAGCAGAGGAACCGCGGTCACAGTAAGAGTATGGTTGTGCATGTGATTAGACTGGGTCCCCATTTGGACACTCTAGTGTGTCCATTATGATCACTGGGATCATACTTCTGGAAAAAGCCACTAAATGCCTGTATACAGTTGTGAGATTATTACCGCCAGAATAACAGCTTTTGCTTCCTGTCTCATTTTTAACAGCTTATGATCTGTTTTTAACTTCCGTCCATGGCCTCCTATGGGGCCAGTAGATCCCCCAACAAGGGTAAGGAACATGGGACACTGTCCCATGGATTCTATTATATGTTGTGCACAGATGACTGACACGTATGTAGCACACCTAGCCACTCACCTCAAATTGTACGTGAAGATGACTGTCTGAATCATGACAACCGTAATATCAATGCATATTACACTATGTCTCTGTCTTTCTTCTTTCTTTATTTTTTCTCTTCTTACAGGTTTGAAAATCTTACCCCCTGAAGGTGGAGGGTGACTTTTCACCCCACCTAGTGGATTCCCTTTCCAATGTTTTGGTAAGGGTGTAGCCCTAGTAGTTTAAAGTCCTGATGAATGCCATGGACCCTTTTGGGCCGAAGAGCAGAAACATGTTGACTAAGTACATGACGGTGGGAGGACATTTATTTCCTCATTTTCACCGCACACTTTGTTTTTACTGACCATGCAGGTATCTCTCACATTAAAAATTAATTTGCTACCTGCAATGGATTTTTAATCACACTTTTCTTTTGTAAGGGCCCCCACTTAGAGTTAGAAGTGCATCCCTGTCGTCAAGTGTATGCCCGCCCCTTATCAAACCAAGTTTTTAGGGGGCGAGGACTGGTCAATGATGAAGCATGACACCAGGTGGTGTGTGAGACCAGTCTTACACTTTTTGTAAGATGCCAGATCTTACAGTACACACGTAGAGACATTTAGGTTTTCACACTAGGATTGGCTCTTTGTGGGATATAGTTATAATGTACCTCTTACTTTACTGAAAATGTTGTTAGGCTCCTTATCAGCTGATTTTTATTATCTCACTAATAGACCAACTTTGTTAGACCTCTTAAGTGCCCTTATGTGATGATGGTAGGATACATCCTGTTTCTTCTCTTAGTCTTCCACAAAAGAATACATCTGATTTATTTTGCTTACCTCTTATGAGTTTTCTATCCTCATACGCATCTCAATCTCACAATTTTGTAAATATTCCTTATCTTTTTCTTCTTCCTCATCTTTCCTTTCTTCTCTTTCTTTCTTTTCTTCTCTTTATATAAAATCTTACTATTTTTTTTAAGTTTTCTTCCAGCAATGCTCTATTTTTTTTACCATATACGAATGTGACTTTATTTATAACTTGCATTATTAATTTGCAAAATTAAAATGTTTAAACTAAATACTCCCAGGGCTGTCTTTTTAGACTCAGGGCTTTGGTAAGTATGGGCCTTTTTTTCTAGTTACTTTGAGTTTGTTAGGCAACCTGGGAAAATATAAAAATGTGCACTGTCTGCTGTTGCTAGCATGATAAAGTGCATTGCTATAATAGCCACATGGTGAAACTTAAAATAAGTGTACATTTTTGCTACCACCTGCAGATTTCTTTCTGTATTTCTTGCATTTTTACATTGCATAAACTTGGTCCAAAGGTATTAGAGTACTACAGTACATCACACATTTATGAGGCGCGAGGAGATTAAATAACTTGTGCAGAATCTCAGGATGTTGAGCCAAGTCCACGACTTGAACCTGGTTCCCCAGTTCCAAGTTCAGGAGCTCTGGCCTTTAAGCCACATCTCCTCCACCATTTATGTTGCTGAGATGTATTTATAATTTTTCAAGGCCTTATGTTCTGCCTTTAATTGTCTGGTTACATCCTTGACTATGCCAGTAGGCATTCTTTTTTATGAATGCATAACTCATATTTGCTTATGTATATATGGGGGTATTGTAATGTTAGGGGCTAGATTCTTCTGGGTGTAAACCATTAAAGGTGGATCTGACATAGGGGATCCTGTCTACATTTAGCGGATTATTAGGTGACAGAGACCTTTCCTTGTCGTTCTTCCCCTGTAGTTTGTGTGCCATTTAGCAGGTGTCCTAAATGATATTTCTACCTGCCTTTGGTAAATATTTGTAATATTTAGTTTTCCATGTAGTAAAGCACTTTTCTAATTTTAAAAGAAAAATTACTCATTGCACATCAATGTATTGTTTGCTGCACTGCTGAGTTTTGAGGCTCTAAGCCACAGACCCTCCCTGAATTAGCGAAGGACTGCTCTACCTCGCTAGTGTGAGAGTCAAGTGCAAACAGTGATACTTGGGAGCATATTTATTAAAAGTTCATGCACTCAAGGGAGAATGCAAAGTTGCTGCACTGCATTGCATTATTGGGAGAGAGCTGAAAATGGCCATATCGACCTTCCTACACAAAGACAATCCAAAGCGGCATATTCGTCTCTATGCATGATGCACAATGCATCAGGCATAGAAAGCAAATGTAACGAGGAGAAATATATATATTTCCCCTAGTTATGCCTCTCTGTGGTAGACATACCGATTTCACACAATTGCAAACCGTGGCAAATTTGGAATTAGATTAAATCTATAGGTGAATGCACAGGAATGCCAATGCCCCATTCATTCTTTGGTCGCGGATTATTCATGAATCTCTCCTGCAGGGGAGCATCACTGATTGCCTCAAAATTGGGCAAGTCACTCCCATCCCTAAGAAGCCCAACTCGGATTTATCTGATCCCAACAACTTCAGACCTATCACTAACATCATGATGTTAGCCAAACTGCTCGAGAAATGCGTCCACAAGCAGCTCTGTAACCATATAGAGAAATTTCAACTACTGGACCTGTAGCAATCCGGTTTTAGAGCAGGGTATAGTACTGAAACTGCACTAACGCACACTGTGGATGACTCCCTGAAATCCCTTGATCAAAATGTCCCTTGTCTTCTGATCCTTCTGGACCTGTCTTCTGCATTCGACACCATCAAACATAAAACCTTGATTAATCTTCTTCAACGTAGGATGGGCCTAGCGGGACCAGTCCTAAAATGGTTTACCTCTTTCTTACATAACCGCACACAAAGGATCAAACTCAACCAGTCCCTTGCTTCCAGTACCCAGGTCAGGATTGGAGTTCCCCAAGGATCCGCACTCTCGCCCATGCTCTTCAACCTTTTTATGGAACCTCTCACTGTCATTCTGAACCAGTCTAACATTCATTACCACATGTATGCAGATGACACCCAACTTTACTTGAAGATCTCCTCTCTAGATGACATTAAAACTTTAAATGAGGCTCTTTCGCAAACTCAACAATGATTAGCCCAGAACCATCTTTTATTGAATACCCTCAAAACTGATTTACTACTGATTACCCCCCACAATCACTCTGCACCTACCCTGGACTGGCTAAAGCAACTCACAGCCCTTAACTGCATCCCTCACGTGGTTGATTCCGCTAAATCGTTAGGCATTACCTTGGACAAATACCTTAATATGCAAGCTCACATCAATGCCACTATTAGGCGTGCCAACTTTCATCTTAACACCCTCAAGAAAATCAAACCTTTCCTTCCGACCGAAGACATACAGCCTGCAGTACAATCCTTGGTGATCTCACGTCTTGAATATGTCTGGTGACCCTTGCGGGGCTGCCTAAAGCGAGCTTGGCCCCTCTCAGAGCCACTCTCAATGCTTCGGCCAGGCTCATCACAGGCTCCAAAAAATACGACCACATTACACCTGACCTTTTGCAGCTTAACTGACTGTCTATTGAAGCGAGGATTCGTTTTAAAATAGCTTGCGTCACGCATAAAGCCTTGCATTACAACTCTCCGGCCTATCTGGTGAACAAGCTCGTTCTTTCCGGCTCGGGTCGGAACTTAAGAAGTACGTCCACACGTCTCTTGAAACCCCCCAAATTCAAGAAGAAAAGTACGTACAAACGTGCTTTCTCCGGCCTTGCGCCTAGAATTTGGAACGCTCTTCCTACTGTGATTAGAGCCAATCCTTCCACTGCCTATTTCAAGAAACAGGCCAAATTGATTTTCCTGAGTGATCATTAACTGCATCATCGTGTTCTCTTTTACATGTCCCCATGCTGACAGTCTTGACATTTATCCCAACATATCATTCTCCATTTATTTTAGGTTTGGTTGATTATTGTTATTTTACCCTAGGGCCCGCACCCTACAGTTTTGTCACTTATTTTATTATGTTGTGTCGAGTTCACTTTTGTTTGCTTTGCTGAATGTTACAGGAAATATTCTACATCCTAGGAGAAATTGATCTAATGTGGCCCACTACCAGTTCCCTGATCTTGATTGTGTACTCCTTGTTGTGTCACTGTGTTGACCTCTATTGTACGGAGTTTATTCATACTTTTGCCTTGTGTACAGCGCTCTTATACCCGCAAGGGTCATGTTTGCGCTTTATAAAACTTTCTAAATAAATGAATACAATTAATATAACGCCTACCACAAGCTGCTGTGTGCAATTCATTTCTTTACAGAGTCAGGCAAGGCCAGGCAAGGCAGGCTTAGCTTGCCTTTGTAAATCCCGGATAAGCCGTTGCGTTGCCGTGTGTCACCTCACGTGATGCAAGTGCGATGCAAAGGCTTGCTAAATCTGGGCCTTGGCACCTATTATGGGTGTTCCCAGTACAGGACCACACGAAACAGGAACAAAAAGAGCCCCGTTGTTACACGTGGTGCACAGCAACATCTAATTGTTCTTGGACATTTCAACCTAAATTTCTCAAAGTGACCCTCCCAGCCTCCGTGGAAGCTTACCATGTAGTTTATTTCACCTTCTTCACATTTACGTCTCACAGCAAGGACCCAGCCTCTGTTGTCATCATTCCCCTCGTCACATCCTACCTTATGAAATGGAAAAACAATGTAACTGGCAGCCATCTTCCGTATAACTCAAAGCTCTCCGGGACACACCTCCCCTTGCAAGCATTAATAAATCACACGATAGTACAATTAATTTGACTTCCTACTGATTGTGGTACAGAGGTTCAGACGATTTGTGAAAACTCCTTCTGTATACTCTCTCTCTCTTTAATTTTATCCTGATAGTGAACATTTATAATATAGAATTTCCACAGTTTGTTTCACAGATAATGTACACGAGTGAAGCTTATGTTTTATCATTTCAATCACACAGATTGAGTTACTTAAATATTTTAAAAAGTGTATTCATCCTGTCTGTTGTTGAATCTAAAGTATCAGTTTTCACCGTTTTGAAATATTGATTATGAGACAATCACTGAGTAGAACAAATGACATTGTGAATGTCAAAATAGCCACTGTAGTATGTGTTTTTAAAAAGAGCAACACTCCTTCTATTTCTCAAGCATGAAGCAGGGGCTTTTCATTACTCGGTGTTTCAGTGACATCTTGTGGTCAACCAATTAATTGTACTCTGTGTTCTGACAGAACAGTATTTTTGTGAATTTTCACATTTTCGCTCCTTCCCATTACACATATTCGAACATTATGCTCAAGCTCTGGAGGAGTTTACTTGCATGTCCAGATTTTCAATCAGATATCGAATAACGAAGAACTCCTATTGCCTGTACTATTAAAAGCCTTCTCTGATTCATAAATATTGTTCCCAAAAATAGAAGGCTTTTACCAACATATATATATAAGTATGTGTATAGTATAAGTGTATAAAAGTATGCGAGTTTCTCATATGTGGAAAAGCTAGCTTCATATCCACCAAGTACTACGCAAATGTTGTTATAGAGAAAGGAGTATTAAGCATCCACTCCAACGAAAGTACAGGGGGGCTTATTTACAAGCCCCTTGCGCCACTTTTGCGTCATTTTTCCCATGTTAACAGTGAAGCAAAAGCGGCGCAAGGGGCTTGTAAATAAGCCCCAGGGTACATATGACAGGGAATTAATACATAGGAAGATGTAGGTTGCAGAATGGATAGAGAAGATTAAAGAATAGGAAGGAGGAATTAAAATCCAGTTGGCTAAAACTCAGAGTAGGTGATTATCCGGTAAATTTATAGGCACAAACTTAGGGGCAGATTTACAAGAAGGTGCAGCAGCGTGGCACCGCAAGCCCTTTGGCTGCGCCACACTGCGTCACCTTCAGAGCACAGGAATGCGACATATTTACAATGATATGTCGCATTCCTGTGCTCTCCTCTGCGCTGGCGCACAAACAGCTGCCATGCGCGGCACAGGCACCCTTGCACCATGGTGCAAGGATGCTCTGCGTCATGGGGAGATTGCTTTTGTGCAGGAAGGGGCACCTTCCTGCACAAAAACAATCACTTCAGGCATTTTCCTCCTTCAATGCGTGCTGTAGAATGCAGCACGCATTGAAAGAGGAAAAAACGAGGGGAAACTAAAACATTTCTCCTTGTTGTGCCTCGCTACGCCACCCCTAGGATGGCGTAGCATACTGACACATTTCCAGGTTTACAAATCCTCGTAAATCTGGAAATGTGTCTTGTTCCATGGGTGTTGCGTGGGAACACCCACAGCAACACCCATGGAACGCCCCTTTCACGCAAAGTGCTGCGTGTAAAGGGGTCAGTATTATAAGGACAGGAAAAGCCACGCAGGGTGGCTTTTCCTGTCCTTGTAAATATGGGGCAGTGAAATGCGCTGCCAGTGCGTCACAAAAAGTGACGTACTGGCAGCGCAAGGGGCTTGTAAATCTGCCCCTAGGTTCCTAGAACTGGAGAACAATTGCTCATCTGGTAATAATAGGTCCATTTCCACAGTTTTACCCAAATCTCGGAAAAAAACGCTGGCCTTTTCCTGTGGCTCTGATGAGGTGGAAAGCTTTAATGCAAAGACCGGTGGGTTTCGAGGAAGGGGTTTGGGGTGTAGAGTGTCTGCTTAGACTTCTTCCTGTAGAGTGGGAGCAATGTTTGCTCTCATTATAGTTGCTGGGAGCAGGCTGGGGGCTCTGGTACTGCTCACGGTATCTACCCATAGAGCACTACAGAGAGGGCTGATGTCTCTTGACCTACAATAATCAGGTCAGGAGTACGTGGACTGATACGTCTGGAACCAGAGGTTTGAAATCGAGAGATTGGAATTTCACCCAGCGTGATCACTCAAGGTGAAATACCTCAACCAGTAATGATGGCCTTGTCTGGCTACTACATTTATTATATTTAAACGTAAGGCCTTTGTATGGGTACATTTGGGCCCAGATTTAGTATCACTCTGCAATACAAAGCAATGAAAATCAGTGCAAAGTGGCATCTGCGATTTGCTGTTCTGCGAGAAAAGGTATTTTGCACTGGAAAGGTGCAATTTCACAGCCATAAACAGTTTTGCTATGCTTTGCATCAATGACGTGTTACTGGAGCAAGTCAGCACAAACATCCATAGGTTTTGATACAAAGCCTGATCTACTATGTTAGACAGATAGGACTTTGCATCTAAAACTAATGCCTACTTGAAGAAGGTGCAAAGTGGAATGGTGTTAAATTCTCAAAAATAATAATACATTGCATCTGTGCTGCAGTGAACAGCACACATCCAGTGTGTAGATATCTTCTGAGTTTTATTAAGCATAGGAATTTGTACTGAAAGTATGCCTCCAGTACAAATCCTATGCTCTAATGCACACACTCAACTGGGCACCTTGGTACTAGACACTACGTCGTGTTACACAAGGCAGCCTTGTTTGAGAACCCGCACAGGGAATGACAGCATCAGATCCATTTTTCTACATATAGCGCTTAGCTGTGTTTCCCTCTTGCGCAATGCAACAGCTTGAATATGGGCGCTGAATGCACTGTGTGACAAATTAGTATATCTGTGCCTTGGTGTTTACAGGTCTGTATAGTGCAAGCAAACTGAAGTCCTACAAGATGGAATTTTTACACATACTCAGTAGATGTAAACAACAACCCGTACAACTCACTGCAGAGACAAATCCTTGGACTTCTATGTCGACTCAGACTTCTGCATCCACATTACCCAAAAGACAAGGACTGCTTGGCAACAGCCGGACTTTCTCCAGTGTGAAAAGCTGCCAACTGGGAACTTCAGAACGGTCTTGCAACCAATGGAACCATCTCATCTCATCTTACCTCATCTCACCCCACCCCACCCCACCTCATCTCATCCATGTGATCTTGGTTGGCATCTCCAAGACCCACCTAGCCTAACTAAAGGGCCTTCAGCATGCAACAGCCCGCCTAACGAAAGATATTCAAAGGTATTACAATGACACTCAGAGAGCATGCTCAGAGAACTCTACAGACTTCTGCTGTGCTTCTGCATTGCATTTAAGGTTTGCTGTATCATTTTCAGGGCAGTCAGACCCAATATCACATTGTACCTGACACCAATATCAAGACCTCTAATGGAATGTAGAAGATTTGTAGCGAGCAATATCGCTCGATTGGAAATCAAGAAGGAAGCAGCATATATTACAAGCTTTTCCCTGCTATGCTCCAAAATGGAAGAACACCATCTCTGTCCGGATTTTTCACATCTCATCCCTTTCCCACTGAAGAAACAAGCCGAAGACACATTTATTTGACTCACATATCCTCTTAGTGTAAGAACTCTGCCACCTCCTTCATGCTCCTCCCCAATATATGTTCCATCCAGAGATAGGAAAGAAAAATGGAAGAAAAAGAGCGTTCCAGATAACGTCATGATAATCAAGTCCCTCTGCACAACATACAGGCAGCTCATCACATCAGCCAAAGGAAAGAACTATATCAACATCATCAATGAAGCCAGAAACAGAAGTAAAACACTCAAGCACTGTATGAGCCTCCTGTCTGACCCTTCTATCCCACACTCCACAGACAAGTACATTGACATCCACCTCTTTTTCAGTGGAATAAATATAGAAGATCTGACAGCACATCGGCAACACCAAGTCTGTTTTTACTCCTATACCTACCCCTTCTCATAAAATGCTGGAATGGTCATCCTTAAAAACGATGGGGCATATTAGCAATGCCTGGCGATAATTATCGCAAAGCGCAATTAGCGCTTGGATAATTATCGCCAGGCATCGCCGGTTTCTATCGCGGAGTTAGCGTGCAATCAGCAATGCTAATCTCCAAAGCGATAGAAACCTTGGAGAACAGTGTGAATATCGCCGGAAAACAGGCGATATTCACACTGTTTCCCAGTTCTGCTTGCTGATAGTGCGAGGGGGACTTAGCCATGTAATCCACCTCTCATTGGATTACATGGCTAAGTCAGGGTGGGACCAGGTGTTAGCAAACCAGAGCTAAACGTGTTTAGCGCTGGTTCGCTAATCACCGCCCCTGCCTCGCTGATAGGCGTTAGCGGCCTCAGCGACTGTTTCCAGTCGCTGTTAGGTTGGGAACGCCTACTTTGCATGCCATTAGCGATAAATATCGCTGGCATGCAAAGCGGCACCCAACCCGGTCGCTATCGCCTACAAGCTGTCGCTAACAGCAGTTAGGGACAGCTTGTTTATAAGGCGATAATATTATCGCCGCTTTAGCGGGAAAAAGTCCCGCTAAAGTGGCGATAATCGCCTTGCTAATATGCCCCGATATCTCTATCAAATCTAGCCAACATACTTAACTCCCTCAAAACCACTTTCTATGAAGATCAAGTTTTACCCTTGTTCATCATCAAAGTTCTCTCTGAGGAAGACCTCTCAACTCTGTTCATCATTGCCTATGCCTCCCTTTCTCAAGGCATCGTCCCAGAAGGTCTCAAGACAAGGCAGATACTCCCACTTCTAAATGAACCTAAACTAGACCTTACTGGTCTCACTAACTACAGCCCATCACTCACTGATCCTTCATAAGCAATTGCATCAAAAAAGCAGTCCAGTCAACTCTAAGATCACATCAGTGCTAACCATCTCCTGAACAACTTCCAATCTGACTTCAGATCATTCTCCAGCATGAGGCTGCTACCCTACTTATTGTAAATATCACCCTGCTGATTGCTGATAAAAATGACCACTGCCACCTGATATTTCTGAAGCTATAAACTGCCTTTGACACAGTCGACCATCCCACTTTCATCCACACCCTGGACTCTAGTTTGGAATTGACTGGCAATGTACACTGGTTTTCCTCCTACATTTCTAACTGACACACGTCCATTCACATGGGCACCTCCAGATGCCAAAAAGTCTTTATCGTCTGCATAGTACCTGTTAGAACTGGGATTCGTGGTTGGTTCAGGTATGCACCAAGGCCAGGCAGGAACAACCACTATAGTCAGGGATAGCCTAATTCACATTAAAAGATAACTTGTGTTCACCCTCTGACAGCTTGGCACAGAGCAGTGAGGCTTATGTAAAGCGGCAATGTGTAAAGTATTTGTGCAACTCACACAATGAATACACTACAAAAAAACTCCACAGTGGTTTAGAAACATAGAGAAGATTTATCAGAGCAAAATGGGACAATCAATTTTTAAACGTTAAATGCGAAAACAGTGCTTAGACGTCACTAGCCATGAAAAGGTTATTTGAGGTTGTGAGGGATCGGTGCAAATCCAAAGATGGAGTGCAGGGCCCATTGAGATAGTGCCTTGACTGGACCAAAGCATTATTGCTGAGGGCATGATGTGTCAATCTTTTCCACGCAGTTGGGTCGCTGCGTCATTGCTGAGCTTTGCTGCGATGATGGCAATGTGTCGTCGTCGAGCCGCACAGAGCATCATCGTCGGGCATCGCAGGCTGTAGAACCGCTGTTGTCGGGCAGCCTCTGCATCAGCATTGAAGGGCGATGCCTCTGTTCCAATCAACACAGCGGTGACAATGCATTGGTTTTGTGGCAAAACAGCCTCAGAACTCACTTCTGAGGTCCAGAACTTGGAGAGGGCACCTCCGGCAAGGGTAGGATTCACAGAATGCAGACTTCAGCAGCACCACCAGAATTGCAGGAAGTATTTTGTGTCCCTGAGACTTTGGAAAACAGGAGGCAATCCAGCAAGCCACTGGAGATTACTTGGAGGGAAGGCAGAGTCCAGCTCTCCTTAAGCAGAGTCAGGGAGCAGGGCAACAATCAGAAAAGCAGCAGTCCTTCCAGAAAAGCCGTCCAGTTGAGTCCTTTAAGCAACGGAGAACTCTTTCTGAAGGTGGCTCAGTTCAAGATCCAGAAGTGTCTGAGTTTAGAGGGTCAGAGACCCAGTACTTAGACGCAATAGTGCCATTGATGTAAGAGGTGGCTTCAAAGCAGCTCTCTGAAGTGCACAAGGATCCCTTTCAACCCAGTTCAGTTTGCCAGGCTGTCTGTACGAGGTAAATCAGTGCTTTGTGTGTGGAAAGGACACTACCTATTGAAGTGTTAGTGTCAGCTCCTTCCTTCTTCCTGCCTAGGAAGATCCATCAGAATGCAGATGAATGCAGACGAGTGCTCAGAATGCAGATGAGCCTCACCTTCCTGTGTTTGTGGCTGTCTACAGTAGGCCTGGGTGGAGTTCGCGGAGTTGCGCTAAGCAGAATTCTGAGAAATGCCCCAAAAAAGCCGCCACAATACGCGGTGTTCCAAAAGCTACTTGGCGCGCCCATTCGCATGATGTTTTCCGTTTTCTCTAACGCAAAGTGTGATCTGGCACCAGAAATCAGACGCAATTGGCACTTTTTTCAATCTTTCTTTAATCTCTTTAATCCCCCACCTAACTTATCTACCCCTTTTTGTTTTTATTATAATAATGTGTGTCTTTATGTTTGTGTATTTTACGTTTTTTGTAATTTTTTGGGTGTTTTTTGTGACTTTTGTACTTTTTTCATTTTTCGCTTTACTTCCTAGTTTTTTTCTTTCTTCCTTCCTTTTCCTGTTTCTATCTCCCCCCTACCCAGCCCCATGGCAGTGCAGGGGAGTGGCAGTGCCAGGCCTGCCCGAACCACCCGCAGCACCAGCCGCCTACCTTGCTGCCAGCGGTGCCATGAAGGGGTGCAGCCCCACACCAGTTTTTTAAAGGTAGAGGCGACTGTGCTAGCATTTTATGTGCAGTGCCACCTTCCCTCCACCCTGGCAGGGGACGGCAGGTCTGGCAGTGGGTATGGCCTCCAGGAGCATTGGCAGCACTGGGAGAGGGTGCACTGAGCTGTGCACCGCAGCTCTGAGGTCCGACACACCCAACAACAGATGACAAACTGGTGGGTCAACATCCTGGACACGGAACAGGACCCGCTCGATCTGCTGGGCAACCTGGCATTGAGGTTGCGGGGTACGGTGAGAAATAATTATTTATTTGTTGTGTTCTATGCTAATATTTTTTTCCCAAATAGCAAGCATGCTGCTCACACTTAGAGGTAAGTTAAGTTTATGTTACAAATATTATGTGATCATCATCTAGCCAGGTGCTCAGTGCTGCTGAATCCTACACATTGGCACTCGCTTGGGCTGATTATTTAAGTCATGCAGAGACTCCTCTGTCCTATCACAAAGATAGTGGTAGTTATTAGTATAGTAAATTAGCATTCTCTCACTTCTCTCTGCCTTTTCTCTTTTGTAGTTCATACAGTCCCAAGCAATCTCCCAATGATGTGTAGTAGGCATGCATCTAAGCATTGAAAAAATGCAGATCGAGTTGGCCCATCAAAGGGGGTTGAGAAATTGAGAATGAGATGAGAAGTAAAGAACATTTATTGCAATTTATTAGTAGTTCCAAAATGTAGCTTAGGAAATTTGTAATAGGGTTAGGTTTAGGAAATTAGAAATAAGTCCACAATACTAGTACTAGAGGCGATCTGATTTAGAAAAGTTCAATGTTACTTTCCCTATCAAAATAGATTTTGGGGAGATTATTAACTGTCCCTAACTTATATCGCTCTACATTTAGAATTATTTTTCCTTTTTTTTTTACTGTGCCGGTCTCCTAATTTTCTTCCAACTCCTCTTTATTCTATCTGTTTCCTAAATTCTTCTTATCCCTGCATTATCCTACTTACTTATTTTCTATATTTCAAGTTTCTGTACTTGACTTCAAACTGTCTGTGCTAGTCCATCTTTAGCTTCCTTTCTTCTGCTATGTCAGTAAGCTTTCTGACTACCCTTATATATCTTGTGGACTAGTACTGTAAGACTCAGAGAACCCATTTTAGGTTAGGTACTCTACTTTGAATATTGCATGCCTGAGTAAGGTATTCTATGCATGTTTGTTGAGAAGGCTTTCTTTTTCTTGCTCATCTTCAAACAATAAAATGAGAGAGTGGCCATGGTTGACCCCCCAATGTTGTGTATGTATTATTATCATACTGTACCAGCAGTTGATGACAGTGCAGAATGGCTGGAAGTATGAGGACAGCCCCCCCATTGCATTTGCCAACCAAGACCAAATGTCCGTCATTGATCAATTATTCCACCCTTTCATTGAGCTTCAATGACTCTGATTCATCATAGCTCTGCCCCTCCATTACAAAAGGTGTTGAATTGGCTTGACTATCTGTCTTTTCAAACATTGCTAACCAACAAAATGCCCAATGTGATATATTGATAGAAGATACTGTAACCGAACTGTAGTGATGTATTGTGGTTGTATTTTGCTAAAGAAAAAAAAAATTAATAATAGGGGAAGGTGCATCTGGCATCTAAACCATGTAATGTTTTTTCTAGTCGCACAGACCACCAATCCTGGGGCCGGCAGCGAGAGCACCAGCGTAACGGATGCAGCATCGGCGGTCGAGGGGGGGGGAGGGTTCCCAGCAGCGGTAGGGATGGGACATGATTGCTTATTGACAATTAGGAATATACTCACTGTAAGGGCGTTGACTCGTGAACACACGAATTTAGCAGATACAGCAGGAATTGAGTAGTTAATGGCCTCGAATATCTGCAACTCAGCAGGCAAAGGTTCATAATAAACTTTAACAATGATGAGTTGATGGAAAAGGGAAAAAAGTATGGAAGGGGAAAGGAAAAAGGATGGGTGAAATGTAATATGAGTAAAAGGGTGCGTGGGTGAAAGGATGCATGTAGGTGGGTGATAGGATGCATGGGTGGGTGAAGGATGGATGAAAGGGTATACGGGTAAAAAGATGCCTGCCTTGGTGGGTGAAAGGATATGGGTGAAAGGATGCCTCCTTGGGTGTGTAAAAGGAATTCTCAGGTGGGTTAAAGCAGGATGGGTAAATGAGTGAATGGGTGAAAGGATGCATGGTTGGGTAAATGGATGGTGATGAAAGGTTTGTTGAGGGTCATTTTTGGATACGTGGATATCTATGGCTGGATGGTTTTCAATGGTGGAAGACTGGATGAGAGAATGTAAAGTTTAAATGGTATGTATCAAAGCCAAGGGTGAAGAATAATAGAACAATGAAATGATGAATGGATAATTGCTTGGATGAAGAAACAAAGGAGCTCATCTGGATAGGGGCATGCTCACCAACTTCATTTGCTTTGAATGGTTTTATCAAAGCTTTGATTCAAATGGGTGAGGTGGTATTTCTGTCTACTCCTTTGACTCACAGTATTTTTTAAGTGAGGCACCCATCATCAATCATCACCTCCCTCCCTACTCATGGCATTTTGCCCTTGCCACCCATGATGACCTAACGGCTGCATGGTTCAATTTGGAATTGCAGTGTTGGGTGTGCAATGTGTGACTGCTTCAGTTAATGTGGCTTTTACAAAAATTTTAATACATGGCAATGCAAAACCAAGGTGTGTTTCTCTTCCCTCCCAGTGCCCACTCAGTCACTTCCTAGTACTTCACTCCTTTATTCTTTCCTAAATTCTGGTCCAGACTTCCCAAAAATGAAAAATCCATTCTTGGCTTGCACCACATATTTCTGGCCAAGTGACATATTTCATCATGGCTTCCATAATGGATTTTTGCCTGTTCAAATTTTTCCCTTTCAACATTTGTCAACCACAGTGATTTTCTAGCCAAAGCTTAGGCACATGATGATGATCAGTGACACTCCACTAATCTGCAGTAAATTGTCTACTTACGCGGCCTAATCCCTCTAATTTACCCTGCATAGAGTAAGTTAAGTTTCCTTTCCTTACTGCCAAGCAAATGTATTTGTTGGACAAAGTCATTTATTATGTGTGGTGGAGGGTGAGGCCAGGGAGTAAAGTGGGACTAAGTAAGTGCCTTGACTTTTGCGGATTGGATAGTCTGTGAGGAATGTGCCAAACACAATTGATATCCTGTTCTTAAATCCTTTCCCTGTACTGCAATGCATCGTTTTTCCCACCATCTACTTATGGCAGACAGGATGTCCGCATATTTTTATACATGATGTGTATCATTCATTATTATTTGTCTGCCTTGTTGTCAGGGTAATATTGACAGGCATTTTGGAGAAGAGCAGGGCCATTGGAATAAGATAATTGTCTATTACAGCTGCCCCAGCTGCAGACTGCAGATACTAGCAAGGTACGGCTAATTAGTATGACTCGGGCACCAGCTAGCATGCATCCATTCATTTAGCACAACAAGAGAGAGAATACTTGTACTCTATAATGCATAACACCTTACTCATTAACGAGAGGTAATTTATTTTTTATTTTTCCACACTTAAGGGCCTATTACGATCTCGGTCATAAAGCCTCCGACCTTAGGTCGTAGGCTTTAACACCTAGATCACTGGTTTCACTTCTGACCGGCTGATTACAATACAGCCGGTCAGAATTTAAACCAGCCGGATATTCTGGCTGGCTTCTGACAGGCTCAAGGAGCCCGTCGGTCAGTTGGAACCGGCCCGTAATCCATATGGACGGCATTTTACGCTGTCCGGATTACGATGCACAGTTTCCTGCAGGCTTTTTCATGCCGGGCTTTCCGACATGGAAAACCTATCAGAAAGCGTGTTTGGGGGCCCCTAGTAGGGCCCCCTTTTCCTTGTGGCCTCTGGTTGTGGGCTGAGGGGGGCACCTATGGTACCCCCCTGTTAATCCATGCACTTTGTGGCAGGCACCTCGAGGTGCCTGCCATGGGGTGCAGGGATTAACACAATCTCCCATTTCTCTATGGGAGCTTGTGTTACAGCCGGTCTATGGCTGTAACACATTCTCCCATAGGGAAATGTGGGAATGCGACCGCACCATGTGCGGTCGCATCGTAATTATGGGGTCTGGACTGCTGACCGACAACATAATTAGCCCCAAAGTGTCTGTTCAAAAGAAAAAAAAATAACAGTTTTTATAAACTGGTGTGCTGTTATTTCTGCCTTAATTACTTTCAGTCAGTTAGTACATTTGTTATTTTCCTTTAGTTTTATGTGAGGCATGTGTGGGTAATGTCAGTGACTCTATTCACATCAAATTAAATGGCCCTGGGGGGCCAGCAATGTATTGCTACTGTGCAACTACATAATTTTAAACATGTTTTTCACAGAGCATTGATTATAATTTGTCTTTTTTCTTTCTTGATATAGCTGCTGGTCATCCATCTCGGCAGGATTTAGCAGTCAGGCTGCAGCAGCAGAAGCTGGAAGACATACGGGTCGATTACCAGCAGCTGGTGGCCCAGGAGGAGGAGGCAGCTGCCCAGGGCCCCAGCCAGCCACCAGCACCTCTAGACTCTCAGCAACAACACCGGCACCACAGTCAGCTGGCAGCCAACTGCCATTGTTCCAACACTGCTGCACCTCCCTCCATTTTATATGGCACATTCCAATGCCATGTCCTGCTGAGGCTGATGTGCATTTAAGCCAAGGCACAGATGGAGGGGCAAATCAGAAAACTCCTGGCCTGCTGTGTCTAGTGCTCTCTTCTTTACTCCTCTTTTAACATTTGTTTTGATGGGTGGGACTTGTTGTGGGTGGAGAGGGTGGGAACAATGGGAGTTGGGACTGGAACAGTTTGGACTTTAGTTTTTTGTTGGACATTTTGGACATTGGTTGGGGACGGGAAGATTTGTTTGGGGAGAAGGGTGGGAAAGTTGTGGGTGGAAGGGGTGGATTTTATTATATTGTTCAAAAGAATAATAAATATTTATTTTAATTTATTTGTCTCAAATCTTTTTTGGGCTGTTTTACTTTACACTGCTGCCTTTTAGCACTTGCTTATAGTGTATAACAATTAGTTATGCGGTATACTTGCCCTACTACTCATACAGTCTCTGCAGTCTGCAACTATATTGACCACTAAAGGGGGGGGGGCTGTCATTGCCTATATTGCCTACAACAATGCTCCATAGTTATCTTACATGAGTAGATGAAGCAAGGGATGCATGGTTTCCCAAGGTGCCATCTGATGGTGGTGGTAGTAATAGCAGGCTAGCACACTAACAGTGTAGGGATCAGAGGCGAGGTCCCACTCCAACTGTAGGATTAATCGGAATTTCTATTTATCGCAGGCAACTAAAATGAACTAAAAACACTTAGTTAGTGGGTTATATATTATTATATCATAGCTTTACAAACCATTGAGACCGGACTACTATGCAACAAAGAATACCTGATAGTGAGAAAAAAAAATATTAAATTCTTCAGGGCAATAGTGTGCTAGTATTTGAATTAAAACTAAAGTTACGAAATTCTCGAATAGTGAAGTGAACTCAAAGTCTGGTGTGGACAAAGTTAACCCTTTACGCAACACTATGCCTGAATGATGATGCTGACGAGTGATGTTCTACTATATCCAAAATATCAATCACTTTTAACACGTGGGTGGGTAAATGGGGCCAGTGTGGGCTATTGTTTAGGTAGCAGAACTGAAGATCCTGCTGTAAGTTGGTATTGCTTTCACCACATCCGCCCCACTAAGGGGTATATTCACAAGAACGTGTGATAACTACTGCAAGAGTAGCGTAACGCAACTTTCAATATCGCAGCCTAGCGCGGGAAAATAACCCCTTGTCAACGTGGAATTCACAACAAGGCAGTAGCATGCAATAATCACCAGATAATGCGTCAAATGTCAGCGTGAAAATAAACGCCACGCCGAAAAAATGCGAAACTCGAACGCGAGAATTCATGCGATGAGGCCAATCGCGGTAAAAAAAAGTAGCGAAAAGCAGCCTCAGGCCTGCAAATCCCACGCGTCTGGCGGGAAATTGCACCATAAAAACCACAGAAATAGCACACCAGAAACAAGCCAAAGCACGTAGCAACATGGATGCACCCTGACCCAGTGCAGAGGTCAACGCGAACCCGACAACCCCCACAGACCACCAGCAAGGAACAACTGGGTCGGGGAAGGCCAAGGAGAAAAGGGAGAGGAAGACGGGGTGCAGACCGCAGGAAAACAAGACCAGCGCCACAGAGGTGACAGAACACTACCAGCAACTGACCCACAAGCAGACCACCTGGAATGCAGTCGGAGTGCCCAGGAGGCCAATCCAGGAGGCCAAGAGGCGCCGGCAGGACGTGACAACCTAAACCAGGCACAAACCCGCTGCCAACAGGAAGGTAGCAACGGCGACAGGAGGTGGCAGTCCAGCGCCACAGGAGGAGCTGGAGGAGACCCAGGCCACAGTCATCAGTGTGAAGACGGTGCAAGGAGTAAGGAGTACAGACACAGCTCGAGAGAACCTGACACAACAACAACAGGGTGAGGATCCAACAGGGACTGGAGGGACGGGGGGTGATGGGCACAATGCCACATATGCACAATGAGGTGTAGCACACTGCACACCCACAATTACCCAGGGACATGTCCCCCATCCCCGTGGCACACTGCAGCACACATACATAGCAATCACAGCACATACCATGACAATGTGGCACAAAGTGCAACACCCACACTGCAGAACAGGGGACACAACTGGGTCCGCCCAGGTGCAGAAACAGAACAATCACATTGGACAGAGCAGGGAACTGTGAGATGCATATCTACCCCTACAACCCCACATCAGCCATGTAGGCCAAATGTACACTGTCCCAACTCAAATCGCCACCACCGCCGAAACAGTCACAATGTACATTGTCACACAGTCTGCATGTCGACAAGAACAAGGCACCAACACAATGCCAACATGCACCTCCCCTTCACAATTCAGAGGGACAAACAACACCTACAGCAGGTCAGAACAGACAACCCATCAGTGATGCCGGAGACGAACACCACACCTTCGACACCGACGCCCTACAACAGCCCATGGACATCCCACACAACTCACCACCAGGACCAGGGCAGACAAGCTACTCAGAGGAGATCCCCGCCCCTGCAACAGACCACACAGCATGAAGCACCCGCAATCACGGCTGCCTCACAACACTTCACCGACCCACACATGGCACCCCAATGCCAGGTGTCAGAACGCCAAAAGGAGGTGGCCCAACAGGTGCGGATGTTGCCGGACCCATGGAATGTGAACTAGAACACATACGTGGGTATCCAATACCCTTCAGGGACCACCTACACTCCACAATGGAGACCCACACTGCCATAGAGACACATGCAGATGCACATACCCAGTACAGAACCACGCCCAGGGGCACGCACATATCAGTCACACACCCACGTTGGCTCTGCGTACGACGGCACAGTCTACTCTCCTTACGAAGTGAGTGGGTGACGACAAAGCTACATGTCCAGGTTCTTGCCCGCTGCCTGTGGTGACATGTCTGCGTCCGCTGTACACAGCACAATGTAATGTCGTATGGCCCAGGGCCCCCATGCATACAACAAGACCACAGGGACACATGCACATATCATGTTGAACTGGCTACGGGCACGTGTGCCCGGCCCCTTTATTGGCAGGGCCACATGTACAGTGACGCCTGTGCTGGATGTGTGTGGGGTGAGTATAAGCCAGCCCCCACGGAGAGCTTGATGCTGGCAACAACCTGAACAGTGGACACCAGTGTAATGGAAACAGAAAACACCAGCATAACAGAGTCAGCTGCAGAGCAACATGGAGGGATCCGGAGTAAGGACAGAGGTCACCCAATATTCAGTCAGGAGGTTCCATGAGTTGCAGTGCACTGAGATAGGGGCACTAGAGAAGAGCGCGCTCATGTGAAGAAATTGCTAGTATTGTGTCCCTTCGGGTTAGTCCTGATGCAGATGCAGTGGGGTGTGTTACTAGTGCATCTCCAGGACGGGAGCAACGCCGATTTACCGGCATTCTACAATGTTTCAAGACTGTTCTTCCATTAGGATTGACGCACCATAGGATATACTATATCCTCTACTATATTATTCTTGCCCTGAAGAAGCCCCAGGCCGGATGGCCATAGTGAGGGGGCGAAACACGTGTTGGCTGTTTCCTCCTATCCTTTCATTGCAATATAGTTATTAAATCAAGGAAATATGATCACATATTTATAAAAAATCTACTATTTATGCGAGTCTATTGGAATTCTTTCTCCATCAAATGAAAATTTATAACTACCTGTCCAGACACGCTGTTTTGGAACTATTGTATGATTAGTGGGTTAGGGGTTCCCCCCTGCTCTGGACAGGTTTTCTGCTCAAGTATTGAGAGCCCAATCAAGAGCGGTGAGTAAGGAGGCTGGACCCAATACCCCTTCAACTGTGTTGGGTGTGTTACACCTGCATCAACTTCCTCATCAATGTCCCAGGTCTCCCACACTGCCTGAGGTGACAGTTGCGTCCGCAGTCCACAGCGTAATACCCAGTAATAGATCCGGGTGTGTAGCTTGACTACCACCACCAGTCTGCATTCCTGCCTTGGGGCTGTTGCCTCCTGCCCTCCCATTGTCTGTGCCTTCTCCCGTCCGCACACTTGACACATCTTCCTCATCATAGTCCCAGGTCTTCTCCACTGCATGAGGTGACATTGCTGCGCAACCTCACAACAGCACAAAACTCAATTAGTAACGGACAATGGCTTGCGGTGCACTGAGTCACTGGCACCTGGAGTGCTGAGCAGGGTATCAGGCCAATGATGGCATCCACGACAGGTCTGAGCAACTCCGTAGGTCTGTCAGGACCACCCTTTCGACTCTGGCAGATGGCGGTTGGAGGTGGTCCTTGCGGTGGTGGCGTGTGCCTCCTGCGGTGATGCGACGTCCGGGCCGGTCAAGACTCGATGCTATGTGTGGGCCCTGGTGGCCCGCATTTGAGGCCGGAGGATGCGGACAGCGCAGGGCCACAGACACATGGCGTTGATGACCCCAAGACATTCGCTACAGAGGCCATTCAATGTCTCAGGAGAAGGGGTCCCAGGCCTGAGCAGTACAGAGTTAGTGGCCCCGGATGCACTGCGGCCGGCACAGGCACCCAGCCACGGGACAGTGACTTGCGGTGTAGTCAGATGGGCCATGCGACCTGAGCGTATCCCCATCAATGTCCGAGGTGTATGTTGCGGAGGGTTGTGGGGGACAGTGGAAGGTGTCCTCCAGGGCATGATGCGGAAGGTCTGATGTTATCTGGAAGCAGCAAATGGAGGAGTGGAAAGCGCAACCCTCGTTTTCACCAACAATTCGGTATCAGCTAAATGAGGATGAAAACTAGCCCCTATTCCATAGACTCAAACGCCACCAATGTACGACCAGTGAGTGTCCATGAATGTCGGGGAACACACTTAGTGGCACAGGTGCTGAGAGGGGATGCAGTCTGCGATGATGCCGGTACACAGATGTGAACTCCAACATTGCCAAATCAAGACTCTGTGGCCTACTGGACCGCAGTGTAGGCCAGCGGCAGCATGGGCCCACAGACACGTGTCGTGTGCTTGTGATGCATTCGTTTGCTTCACTGATTGCAGGGAGTTTAGTGATATCACCCCCTGCAGTAGACATCTGGTCACTGCCATGGTGTAATCAAGACTCAGTTCCAAATGTGTGACCTACCTGACCGTGGTGTAGGCCTGAGGCAGCGGTCAGCACGGCCCATTCACCTAGTGTCGCCGGCATAGGTTGGATGGCCCCACCGGCCTGCGTTGTTCAGGTTCAGTGGCACCACGTGTAGCCGGCTGGCGTTGAACAGGGTTAGTGGCACCACGTGTAGCCGGCTGGCGTTGAGCAGAGTTAGTGGCACCACGTGTAGCCGGCTGGCGTTGAACAGGGTTAGTGGCACCAAGTGTCGCAAGATGCCCATATGGAACTATGCCTCACTGATCGGGGGGGTATGGTGATGTGGCTGCTGGCCCGGATTTGTGGTCACTGCCATTCATGACTCAGGACACAGTTTCACATATGGGACCTACTGGTCCGAAGAGTAGGCCGAAGGCGGCAGTAGAGTACGTCAACGAGAAAGGACTAAAGGGGGCCTGTGTCGTGGAGGCCGTGGTGGTCTGAGGTGGCTGCCAAGGTCGCGGGCCTCGGGCTTGGAGCTTGCGCCGGCACGTGGTGGGCTCTCCTTGACACACGCCGGTGTCGGCAGGTGATCAGTGTGGCCTGGCTGCACAGGGGCGGGCCTGATGGGTTCGTGGTCCAGCGTGCCGGGGTCCGGCAGGCGCACAGCATCGCAGGCAACTCCGCTTACGGGGACGGCGTCGGCCTCTTGGTGGGGTGGGAGGCGCCGCCCAGGCAGAGGTGTGGGCTTTCCGGGAGAGGACCACGCCCAGGCCTACATGCTTTTTATTCACACCCCTATGCTGGCGTGGCCTACGCCGAGCCATCCCACTCCAGTGACGCTTAGGGGGTGGCGTCACAGGCAACATTTCCACGAGGTCCCCCACTGGCTGGGGTGACATGGTTGCGTCCACTGTCCACTGCACTCCATACGCCAGAGGTGTATGTCACCATGGATATCGGTGTGTTCTGCATACTGCGTTCTGTCCAGCACATCTCCGCCACCCTTGGCATTGTGTGCTTTCCCGATCATGGTTCTACTGCATCCTTCACACAAGCCTGGTTGCCACCTCTCCCCACATTCGGCTATTATGTGGCTGAGGTGCCATGCCGTTGATGGCTCATGTTCAGGGCTTGCCCAGGTTACCATTGTAAGTTGTTCTGTCATCTCTGGTGGGTGGTCATGTTGTTGTGCATGTTGGTTGTGATTTTGTGATGTGTGCATTGCCAGAGTTGTGAGTTGCATGGTTGTGGAGTTGAGGTGTGTGGGATGTTCATTTCGAACTTGCCAAGGGGGTGTGTATTTCCCTTGTTGCCATCCTGGGAACGCTGGTTGATGATGGACTGTTGGAAGATGTAGGTATCATGCACACTGGCTGTGTATTTGAAGGCGACATTGTTGGAGGTTCCACGGTGTTCTGTTGTTGCCTGCACATTGATGTGAGACGTGTGCTTCCTGTTGAGGTGATTGTGCGCTGTGTCACCAGGGGGCACAGGTAGTACATGTGTGCTGTGGATTGCCCCCAACACGTGCGTGCATCCTGCTGTGGCGTATGGTCCTTGCTTGGTCTCCAGCGGATCCTGCGCATTGTGTGGGACGTATGGGGACTGGGGTACCAGGATGATGTCCAGGACAGGTGTGGGGGACTTGGATGTGGCTGGCTGTGTGACTCCTCCGACTCTGGCGGGTGTTGTTTGGGGGGTACCAGGGGCCAACAGGTGCAGCCAAGCCAGCAGCTTTGTGTGGAGTGGGATGTTGGTTGTCCGCTGTGTTGGTGCCGTAGGCCTGTTAGGCGATGATGGTCAGGATGCGTAGGATGGTCCCTTTCAGCCTGTAGTGGACTGTGACATTGTCAGATGTTGGGTCTGTGCGGCTGGTACGTTTCCTGGGGGTCCGCTGTCTTTGTCTGCGCTGCGTCTGTGGTGGTCCGGGGGAAGGGGGGGTTCCGGGTGTGGGTTGGGGTCCTGGGGTGGTGGCGGTGGGTGTTGAGGCCCTCTTGGGTGTCCGGGCTGCATGATGAGTGGCTCCATGGCATCTGTTGCCCTTCGGATGTGGCCCTGGGCTGTGCTCCCTTTTGTGGTGCTGGCTGCCATCCGACTTTACACCAGGTCAGAGAAGGTGTAAATTTCCTGGTGCTAACGCGCCTTATCGCCAGTTTTGTGTTCTTATCGCCGATGTGGCTGGTCGTTGTGAATGTTGAGGTGTGATGTTGTCTCGGCTTTTGTCACGGGAACGCCTACTCTGCATCTCATTAGCGATATTTGCGGGGTCCTCTGTGGCGATGTTTTTGCAGCTGCTATCGCGGGTAAACTGGTGCTGTGGGCTGTTAACAACGGCTTGTGAATGGGGAGGTAAATTTATCATGACTTTGGCTGCGATAATGTGCCGTTAATTCGGCGATGGCTCCTTGTGAATATGCCCCTATGTGTATTATTAATTAATGGTGTAAATTAAGTCACACCTCAATAAATCATACAGCCCGTGGGAAGAGGGCTAGGGGTTTGATGAATGGACGGGAAAGGAGATTTGGGGAAAGTTCTGACAAAAACAAACGCTACATAAAGACAATGGGCCCGATTCACAGAACTAACTTAAGACAAAATCCTAAACTTACTACCATTTTGGTATTCACAGAAGGCACTTACTCATTTTGGTATTCACAGAAGGCACTTACTCATTTCGGTATTCACAGAAGTTAGGAGTCCTAACTTTAGGACTTCTAAATGCCTTCTGTGAATACGAAAGTCTTAAAGTTAGGATTCTTCTCAGTTTAGGAGTTGTAAAGTTAGGACTCCTAACTTTAGGACTCCTAAATGCCTTCTGTGAATACCGAAAGTCTTAAAGTTAGGATTTCTCTCAGTTTAGGAGTAGTAAAGTAGTCCTAACTTTACTACTCCTAAACTGAGAAAAATCCTAACTTTAAGACTTTCGGTATTCACAGAAGGCATTTAGGAGTCCTAAAGTTAGGAGTCCTAACTTTACTACTCCTAAACTGAGAAAAATCCTAACTTTAAGACTTTTCGGTATTCACAGAAGGCATTTAGGAGTCCTAAAGTTAGGACTACTAACTTCTGTGAATACCGAAATTAGTAAGTGCCTTCTGTGAATACCAAAATGAGTAAGTGCCTTCTGTGAATACCAAAATGGTAGTAGGTTTAGGATTTTGTCTTAAGTTAGTTCTGTGAATCGGGCCCAATATTCATTTGGGCGATGAGCAGCCAATTTGTTGTGGAAGGAAACGAAGGAATGAATATGACACAGTTAATTTAAATGCATTGTAAACAGTCCCAGAGACCCAAGTTATCATATTATTATTGTTAGACCTGGCACCATTGCCGTGGGTCTCCCTTCCATTTTTTTTTGCTGTTGCCTCATGTGTTTTTGCTGGTTATAGATGCTTTGGGCACTGTGCCACTGCTATTCAGTGCCACAGTGCAAGTGCTCCCTATGGTAAATTGATGTATAGATTAGTGACTCCATGATTGGCTGGTTTGGTTTACTTGTCAGACCCTAGTACAGTGCACTGCGTGTGCCCAGGGCTTGTAAATCAAATGCTGCTAGTGGGCTTGCAGCACTGGTTGTGCCACCCACAGAAGCAGCCTGTAAAGTGTGTCTCAGGTCTGCCATTGCAGAGCCTGTGTGCAGTCTGGTACTGCCATGTTGACTGGGCAAGTGCGCCCACTTGCCAGTCCCTAAACCTTCCCTTTTCTTCATATCAGACACCCCTATGGTAGGCCCAAGGGCAGGGTGCATTGTAAGTATACGGTAGGACATGCCCTGGTGTGTGTGGCATGTCCTAATAGTGAATTACAGCCATTTTTGTTTTTCACTATTGCAAGGCCTACCTGTTCCCCTAGGCCAGAATGGGCAGTTTGATTATAACATCTTATAATCCTAACTGACCCAGGGAACATGGTAGAAAAACGAATTTAGTATGCTCGAACTCAGAATGATAAAATACATCTTTTAGTGAAGTTGGTTTTAACATTCTGTGTTTGAAAATACCACTTTTAGAAAGTAGGTATTTTCTTGCCTAACTATCCAAGCCTGCCTCTGCTAGGTTGTGTATTCCTTGTCTGGAGTTTGAGTGACAGGGGCTGGGGGATTCCAGGAGACAGGGTGAGTCCACACATGGCTGAATAGAGAGATCTCCATGTAGAGTGGTGGGAGGAGTTGTTCCTGGGACCTGAATAGGGCTGTGCCTTCCCTCCACAATGCTGGCTCCACCTCCTGTGGTGTCTGATGTCCCTGGCCCACACTGTCAAAGGAAAGAAGGAGTCCTGTAAACAAAGTGCTCCAGAACTGACCAGAACTGGTTTGGACTAGGCAAAGGCCTCTCTGCCTTCAGAGAACAAAGAGAATATGAGTATAAAAGGGGGACCCAGACCCCAGGACTTTAGATCACTTTTGGGAAACAAGAAGAACCTTTGCTGAGGAGAGGAACCAGAGAGAAACTGAAGGAGGAGACTATCCCTAAGCTGAGTGCTGTTTGGGGGATTAGCCTGCAGTGGTTGCCTGACTGCCAAAGAAAGGAGAAAGGAACTGTGTGCTACTTTCATCAACTTGTAAAGGATCTCCAAGGGCTTGAAGATTGAGCTTGCCTCCTGCTGAAGTCTCAGGGACAACAGACTTCACCAACCAGCTCCCCTGAATTCCCTTGCTGGGGATTTGAAGTGCCTGCTGTTGTGCTGGGCCTTCTGAAGGACTGCGTGTCGCAGGGAGCTGGAAGCGCGACTCACAGAGAAGAAGCGTGATGCCGCCACAGCCGCTGTCGTCGCATCACTGAGTAAGGGTGCCGCCACTGCCGCTGTCGCATTGCATCACCGAAACGCCTCGCATCGCCGGAGAAGAGTGTCGCCGTCACAGCAGACGCCGTCGCATCACCGGAGAAGCGCGTCGCAGGGCCTGTCGCGGCTCAGAAGATTCGCAGAGTCGCCGCACGGCCGCCGGGCGTGCACGCATCGCCTCTTAGTTGTCGCATCAAGGAGAAGACGCCATTTTTGTTGCATTGCATCGGATCGTCATCGCATCACAGCGCTGCTGGTCGCATCACCACGGAAGCGCAGTAAGAAATCGACTCATCACCTCCCCACGCCGAGAAGAACCGACGCATCACCGTCCCCTGCGCAGCAGTAGGGAACCGACGCATCACCGTTCTTGCGTGTAAGGAACCAACGCATCATCTTCCCTGCAACACTTTCGTTGTATAGCGTTATGCATCCAAAGGTACATTGAACAATAAGTGTCGCACTTACCATCTAAAGAGAACTAAGCTATTTCTACCATTTTTAAGTACAGTATTGTGGATTTTTGTCGTTTGTGGTCTTGTGTTAAGCCTATATAAAAATACTTATTTTTGATATACAACCTGTGTGGTGTCCATCTGTAGTGTTGTCACTATATTACTGTATGTGTTCACAAATGCTTTGCACACTGCCTCTGAGATAAGCCTGCCTGCTCGTGCCAAGCTACCAAGGGGGTGAGCAGGGGTTATTTTAGTAGTGTATCCCCCTTACCCTGACTAGAAGCAAGGGTCCCTATTTGGACAAAGGTACCTACCTCTGCCAACTAGAGACCCCCAGTTCTAACATTGGTGGTCAGCGGTGGGGATTCTGGACTTGCATTTGTGACTCATATACAGTGATTGGTGAACACTACTAGTGAGTGCAGACCAAAACGCAACCAGATACTTTTGGTAGATTGTTATTCCTGGGATTTTCTATTTTTGCCAAGAACTGCCAAGTTTAGCCACCATGAGCAAAACAGCGTCCATCACATCTGTTGATTTTGATTTTGAGGAGGAGAAACTAGAAAGCTACAATGTGAGACATCTGAAGCACTTCTGCAGGAAATTTAAAGTTGCTATGACCGGGCTCACCAAGAAGGATGAGTTCCAAAAGGCGCTGAGGGCCTTGGTGGAAGCAAGGAGCACCCCTGAGCAATGTGGAGGGGGCTGAAAATGCAGATGAGCAGCTGGATGGGCCAGTGGGTCCAGGGGAGAGGAGAGTAGCTTCCCCAGCAGGTAGCAGTGTTTCTGCCAAGGGCCTGTCCCCAGAAGAGGTGGAGGACAGGGAGAAAAATAGGATGCACGAAATGGAGCTGGCCAAGCTCAAGATGGGTGGGCAGTTGGAGAATAGAAAATTGGCCCTAGAAGAAAAGAGGATGCAATTGGAGCATGAGAGAAGTTTGAGGGAGTTGGAGTTGAAAGCGAGGAGCTTAGAGATTACTCCCTTTGGTGGCAGCACACTGCCTGTTGAAGCAAGGGTGTATATACCTAAGGATGTGGTTAAAGAATTTTATAAGAATGATGATATCGGGCAGTGGTTCAAGGCCTATGAGGTAGCCATGTCCTCCCACCGGGTCCCTGAGAAGGATTGGGGAGTGGGGGTGTGGGGGCGGTTCCTTAGTGAGGGGCGGGATACCTTGTTAGACTTGCCTTCTGAGGTCCACAATTCTTATAGCCACATGAAAGAAGCATTGATGTCCAGGTATGGGTTGACTCCTGAACTGTATAGACAGAGATTTAGGAATTGCAAAAAGTTGGAGTCAGGCACCTGGGTGGAGTATGTAACTTTTTTTTGCAGAGCATTGGATGGTTGGGTGAAGGGTAGCAAAGTGAATGATTTTGAGGCGCTCTTTGATTTAATTGCATGGGAGCACTTGTCAAGTAATTGTTTTCCAGAGCTACGCCAGCACCTGATTGATAGTAGGCTGACTAACCATAGGAAGCTTCCTGAAGAGGCGGACCGCTGGGTGAGCACCCGGGTCCACAAGGGTCACGTGGGAGACTCCGCCAAGAGTGGGCAGGGTCCCCAGCAGAAGAGTGGGGGGGACAAGGGTAAACAGAGGGAGTTCCAGAAAGGGCCCCAAAGTAAGCCCCAAGGGAACCAAGGAAAAGGTTCCCAGCCTCCCCCTGAGAAAAAGCCCGGGGCCCGACAGGTAGACCTATTCCTAGGGGACCCCTGAGGTGCTTCAAGTGTGGGGAAGTGGGCCATAAGTGTATTGATCCCCAGTGCCCACAGTATGGGAAGACAGCACCTCCTGGTGCACCACCCCGGCAGATGGCGAGTGTAGCCCTGGGGGAGGAGATGGGGGTCCAAGGTGGGTGGGGTCCCGCAGAGATGTTCTCGTCTCTTTAGGAGACTGTGAGATGGTCCCCAGGACCCAGCTGCCTGATAACACTAAGAAGTACAGACAGTGGGTGACCATCAATGGCCATAGAGTGGAGGCTCTGAGAGACACAGGAGCCAGTGTGACAGCTGTCAAGTGTCACCTAGTGTCTGAAGAGCAGGTGGTCCCCAATGCATTTTACTCAGTTGTTGCCGCTAACAACACAGAGACCCACTGCAAGGTAGCTCAGGTTCCCTTTGAGTGGGGGGGGTCTGTGGTACTCTTCAAGTAGCTGTGAGGCCCGCCATGCCTGTTGATTGTCTGTTGGGTAACGATTTGGAGAGCTCCCCTTGGGTCCAGGTGGAGCAAAGTGCTCATTTGGAGATGTTGGGTTTGCCTGACTGGGCGTGTGTGACCACACGGTCCATGGCAGCCAGTAAGGGTGTTCAAGAGGACCTGGAGCCTGAAAGAGTGGCCCAGGTGCCTGCCTTAAAGAGAAGAGGCAGGGGGCGCGGGAAACCGGCCCCCGAAGTTCCCATGGTCCAGGAGGAGGTAGACCTTGAGGGGGATGCCCTGGAGCCTACAGGGGAACAGGTAGCTGAACTGGGGGACCTGCCTGAGCTGACCCATTGGCAGCAGGAAGGAGGACCCTCCAGGGAAGAGTTCTGCGAGGAGCAGAAGAAGTGCCCTTCTCTTGTGGGTTTGCGGCAGCAGGCTGCAAACCAGGCAAAAGGGGATCAGTCTGGATCACATTGGATCTACTGGGAGAATGGTCTCCTGTATAGTGAGCCTAAGGTTGCTGAGCCTGGGTCAGCCCGTGTGCTGGTGGTACCCCAGCGCTTCAAAGCCGTCCTACTGGGGCTGGCTCATGATGTGCCGTTAGCAGGACATTTGGGGCAGGACAAGACCTTTGAGAGGCTTGTCACACACTTTTATTGGCCCCAAATGCGCAAGAGTTCAGACACTCATTGCAGGACCTGTCAGACCTGCCAGGCAAGTGGAAAGAGTGGGAGGAAGCAGAAGGCTCCTCTCCAGCCATTCCCTGTGGTCAGCACCCCCTTTGAACGGGTGGGTATTGACATTGCGGGGCCACTGGACCCCAAGACAGCCATGGTCAACAGGTTCATCCTGGTCTTGGTGGACCATGCCACCCGGTACCCGTAATCCATCCTGCCCAGGACAGTGACGGCCCCCGTGGTGGGACGGGCACTGATGGGAATTTTCTCCCGTGTGGGGTTCCCTAGAGAGGTGGTGTCTGACCTAGATACAAACTTCATTTCCAAGTATATGAAGTCCCTGTGGCAGGAGTGCGGTGTAACATACAAGTTCACCACTCCTTACCACCCCCAAGGTAATGGGCTGGTTGAAAGGTTCAACCGGACCCTCAAGGGCATGATTCTGGGTCTGGAAGAACCCATGAGGCGTAAGTGGGACGTCCTCTTACCATGCCTTCTCTTTGCATACCGTGAGGTGCCACAGAAATCTCTAGGGTTCAGCCCCTTCGAGCTTCTCTATGGTCACCCAGTGAGAGGACCTCTGAGTTTGGTCAAGGAAGGCTGGGAGCAATCTCCCAGGAAACCTCCCCAGGATGTATATAGCTACATGCTGGCCTTCAGGAACCAGACTAGGTCTTTCAGACAACTCGCTGAGGTGAATCTGGAAGCCAGCCAGGAGGAGATGAAGCAGTGGTACGACCAGAATGCCACTCTGGTTGAGCTTCAGCCTGGTCAGAAAGTGTGGGTCATGGCCCCAGTGGAGCCCTGCGCGCTCCAGGATAAGTGGACCTGACCATTTGAGGTGGTGGAGCACAAAAGTCCTGTTACCTACTTGGTGGACTTGCGGTCTCCCAGGAACCCCTTGCGGGTCCTGCATGTCAACCGCCTGAAGCCCCACTTGGAGAGGTCCGAAGTGGGCATGCTCTTAGCGACAGATGCTGGAATGGAGGAGGAGACTGAGCCTCTTCCTGACCTCCTGTCGGCGACAGAGCGAGATGGGTCAGTGGATGGTGTGAACCTCTCTTCCACCTTGACCCCTGAGCAACAGAATGACTGTCACCAGTTGCTGGGACAGTTTTCTGATCTGTTCTCCCTGATTCCCAGTGTCACTGATTGGTGCATCCATGAAGTGGACACTGGAGACAGTCCTCCTGTTAAGCACAAAACTTACAGGCTAACTGACAGGGTGAGAGCTTGCATCAAGGAGGAGGTCTCCAAGATGTTTGCGTTAGGGGTGATTGAGTCCTCTAACAGTCCTTGGGCCAGCCCAGTGGTCTTGGTCCCAAAGGCTGCCGCACCAGGTGCCACGCCAGAACTCCGGTTCTGTGTGGACTACCGAGGGCTCAAATCAGTCACAAGGACTGACGCGCACCCCATCCCCAGAGCTGATGAGCTCATCGATCGGTTAGGGGCTGCTCGGTACCTCAGCACGTTTGACTTAACGTCTGGGTACTGGCAGATCGCCTTGACTGATGGGGCAAGAGAGAGGTCAGCATTCTCCACACCAGATGGGCACTACCAGTTCAGGGTTATGCCCTTTGGGATGAAGAATGCCCCTGCCACCTTTCAGAGGTTGGTCAACCAGGTGTTGGCTGGACTGGAAGAGTTCAGTGCCACCTACCTGGATGACATTGCAGTGTTCAGCGCCAGTTGGGAAGAACATCTGCGCCACCTCTGGGAAGTGTTGATGGCGCTGCGGAGGGCAGGCCTCACGATCAAGGCGAGTAAGTGCCAGATCGGGCAGGGTTCCGTGGTATACTTGGGACACCAGGTTGGGAGTGGCCAGGTGGTGCCCCTGCAGCCCAAGATTGAGACCGTCCTGGCTTGGGAACCCCCCAAGACCCAGACAGAGGTGAGAGCCTTTTTAGGACTCACCGGGTATTACAGGAGGTTCGTCAAGGGGTATGGCAGCATCGTTGCCCCCTTGACAGAGCTGACTTCCAGGAAGCAGCCCAAGAAAGTGATTTGGACTGACACCTGTCAGAAAGCTTTTGAGGCCCTGAAAACTGCCATGTGCACGGCGCCCGTGCTCCTGGCACCCAACTTCTCAAAAGAGTTTATCGTTCAAACAGATGCTTCAGAGCATGGTGTGGGGACTGTTTTGTCACAGATAAATGAGGAGGGCCTAGACCAACCTGTAGCCTTCATCAGTAGGAGGTTACTTCCACGGGAACAGAGGTGGAGTGCGATTGAGCGTGAGGCATTTGCTGTGGTCTGGGCACTGAAGAAGTTGAGACCATACTTGTTTGGGACTCACTTCTGGGTTCAGACAGACCACAGGCCCCTCAGATGGTTGAAGCAGATGAGGGGTGAGAATCCAAAGCTGTTGAGGTGGTCCATTTCCCTACAGGGGATGGATTTCACGGTGGAACTCCGCCCTGGTACAGAGCACGCCAATGCTGATGGTCTGTCCAGATTTTTCCACCTTACTGATGAGAACTCCCAGGAGGTAGGGTAGTTCTCCCCACATTTCAGCTGGAGGGGACACGTGTTAGACCTGGCACCATTGGCGTGGGTCTCGCTTCCATTTTTTTTGCTGTTGCCTCATGTGTTTTTGCTGGTTATAGATGCTTTGGGCACTGTGCCACTGCTATTCAGTACCACAGTGCAAGTGCTCCCTATGGTAAATTGATGTATGGATTAGTGACTCCATGATTGGCTGGTTTGGTTTACTTGTCAGACCCTAGTACAGTGCACTGCGTGTGCCCAGGGCTTATAAATCAAATGCTGCTGATGGGCTTGCAGCACTGGTAGGGCCACCCACAGAAGCAGCCTGTAAAGTGTGTCTCAGGCCTGCCATTGCAGAGCCTGTGTGCAGTCTGATACTGCCATGTTGACTGGGCAAGTGCGCCCACTTGCCAGTCCCTAAACCTTCCCTTTTCTTCATATCAGACACCCCTATGGTAGGCCCAAGGGCAGGGTGCATTGTAAGTATAAGGTAGGACATGCCCTGGTGTGTGTGGCATGTCCTAATAGTGAATTACAGCCATTTTCGTTTTTCACTATTGCAAGGCTACCTCTTCCCCCTAGGCCAGAATGGGCAGTTTGATTATAACATCTTATAATCCTAACTGACCCAGGGAACATGGTAGAAAAACGAATTTAGTATGCCCGAACTCAGAATGATAAAATACATCTTTTAGTGAAGTTGGTTTTAACATTCTGTGTTTGAAAATACCACTTTTAGAAAGTAGGTATTTTCTTGCCTAACTATCCAAGCCTGCCTCTGCTAGGTTGTGTATTCCTTGCCTGGAGTTTGAGTGACAGGGGCTGGGGGATTCCAGGAGACAGGGTGAGTCAGCACAGGGCTGAATAGAGAGATCTCCATGTAGAGTGGTGGGAGGAGTTGCACCTGGGACCTGAATAGGGCTGTGCCTTCCCTCCACAATGCTGGCTCCACTTCCTGTGGTGTGTCTGATGTCCCTGGCCCACACTGTCAAAGGAAAGAAGGAGTCCTGTAAACAAAGTGCTCCAGAACTGACCAGAACTGGTTTGGACTAGGCAAAGGCCTCTCTGCCTTCAGAGAACAAAGAGAATATGAGTATAAAGGGGGACCCAGACCCCAGGACTTTAGATCACTTTTGGGAAACAAGAAGAACCTTTGCTGAGGAGAGGAACCAGAGAGAAACTGAAGGAGGAGACTATCCCTAAGCTGAGTGCTGTTTGGGGGATTGGCCTGCAGTGATTGCCTGACTGCCAAAGAAAGGAGAAAGGAACTTTGTGCTACTTTCATCAACTTGTAAAGGATCTCCAAGGGCTTGAAGATTGAGCTTGCCTCCTGCTGAAGTCTCAGGGACAACAGACTTCACCAACCAGCTCCCCTGAATTCCCTTGCTGGGGATTTGAAGTGCCTGCTGTTGTGCTGGGCCTTCTGAAGGACTGAGTGTCGCAGGGAGTTGGAAGCGCGACTCACGGAGAAGAAGCGTGACGCCGCTACAGCCGCTGGCGTCGCATCACTGAGTAAGGGTGCCGCCGCTGTCGCATTGCATCACCGAAGCGCCTCGCATCGCCGGAGAAAACTGTCACCATCGCAGCAGACGTCGTCGCATCACCGGAGAAGTGTGTCGCAGGGCCTGTCGCGGCTCAGAAGATTTGCAGAGTCGCCGCACGGCCGCCGGGCGTGCACGCATCGCCTCGTAGTTGTCGCATCAAGGAGAAGACGCCATTTTTGTTGCATTGCATCGGATCCTCATCGCATCACGGCGCTGCTGGTCGCATCACCACGGAAGCGCAGTAAGAAACCGACGCATCACCTCCCCACGCCGAGAAGAACCGACGCATCACCGGCCCCTGCGCAGTAGTAGGGAACCGACGCATCACCGTTCTTGCGTGTAAGGAACCGACGCATCACCTTCCCTGCAACACTTTCGTTGTATAGCGTTACGCATCCAAAGGTACATTGAACAATAAGTGTCGCACTTACCATCTAAAGAGAACTAAGCTATTTCTACCATTTTTAAGTATAGTATTGTGGATTTTTGTCGTTTGTGGTCTTGTGTTAAGCCTATATAAAAATACTTATTTTTGATATACAACCTGTGTGGTGTCCATCTGTAGTGTTGTCACTATATTACTGTATGTGTTCACAAATGCTTTACACACTGCCTCTCAGATACGCCAGCCTGCTCGTGCCAAGCTACCAAGGGGGTGAGCAGGGGTTATTTTAGTAGTGTATCCCCCTTACCCTGACTAGAAGCAAGGGTCCCTATTTGGACAAAGGTACCTACCTCTGCCAACTAGAGACCCCCAGTTCTAACAATTATTATATATATAAATCTTCTGTCACCTAGGTATGAAAAATAGTAAATACAAATTAAGGAGGATTGAAGTGAACCCATACAGTTCAAAAACATTATTCTTAAAAGAAAAATGAATCTGTATTGCCAAATTGGGCACTGCATCTGCATTCTTCTTGGATTGACCATTATCTTGGGTACCTGGTGAAGCGGTCTGGTAAGGTAAGAATGAGTGTTATGGTGCTTTTGCCTTTTGTTCAGGAGAAGAGAAGGCGTGTGAATTGTAAAACAGAAATTATATTTTAGAGTCAAGGAGAAAGGACAGAAGGTAAGCTTCATGAGGAGTGTGCCAAGAAGACTCAGAGGCAGAGCAAGAGCATAGTCCTTTTCAAACATTCATTTTATGACTCATGTGCCATTAATTAATTGAAAGCAATTACAACACCCAACAGTGGCTGCATGCATTGGGTTGATCAAACTCGCAACTGTCATAATCATCATCATAGCATTTAGCCCAGCATGTGCATAAAATGATAATGTGACATCATCGCATGTCTCTCTCCAGTTACCTACAACAACAGTCCCCTCATCCAACCACATTGTTTCAAATTTGAGCCAGTCAGCACACACACTCAGCAGGATTGCTTTTCCCAAATCAAGTAATAAATGCACCTCTCATCAGTCCACAGAGCTGAGTAGGCCTTTTAGAGTCATCTCCATGTTGATTTTCGTGAAGTAGATAACTTCATTCTCCTGGCAGTTGTTGAGGTAGTCACACCCTGAGACCTTCCATCATCCTCCTGACTCCGAGTAGCAAATATGTCCAACTCCGTTCTGAATCCCACCCCAAATAAGAGAGATTGACCTGTAGTGCAATGCTTGTTGATGAACAAGAAGAGAAATATTGAGTAATTCTTTTGTGTAGACTACATTTGTGTTTGTTAGCTAAATAGACTGGTCAGGTCTTTGAGGAGTATGAACCAGAAAACAAAGCAGTGAGGCCCCGGCAAACAAATCTCGCTGTGTCAAAGGGGAGGGAAATAATCCCCATCCTGAAAAAAAAGATCACCCATTAGGCCACCAACATTGTAAATCATCACAAACACAATCAAGCTTACAAATTATAGTTGAACACCCACCCTCACTGTCTGCCACCACATGTATCATCTCAACACTCACAAACAATCACTCATATATCACTCATTGGTGCATTACTTACCTGTTATAATTCAAACACAGTGGTGCATTGTTGATTCTCCTAGATTCACGCAACACACATTGGCCTCAGTAGCGGCCCGTGATGGGAGTGCTGCCGGGTGCTGATGTGGGGCGGGGGAGGGGCAGGGTGGGGGGTAGTAAACTATGGATTATGGCCGATTAGAGGTAAGTAAACATATAAATAAATAAAACGAATTTCGTTGCACGCGCTGCATCGCATTTGGCGATGCAGCGCACGCAACGAAATGAGTTTTATTTATTTATATGTTTACTTACCTCTAATTGGCCATAATGTGTAGTTTACTACCCCCCACCCTGCCCCTCCCCCGCCCCACATCAGCTCCCGGCAGCACTCCCACCATGGGCCGCTGCTGATTGGCCTGCCTTGTAAATCAAATATTCTTGGGCAGTCCTGCTATGGGATGAAAGAAAGCATGGGCACGGGATGGAGGAAGGCACTGTCTGTCCAATGACCTTGAAGGGAATGGTGGGAACTTCTTCACTGCACACTGCTCTAACTTCAATCCGGCCATACATGTGTCTAAAATGATGCGGCTGCATTAGTCAATCAGACACAAACAAACAAAATAATATAATATTCCTCTAGCTATATCCATTTTTTTTGTCAAAGCAGTTCAGCGATAGAAAGTTCTATGGTGGCCAGGCCTACTCAGTAGTTAGGGAAGTAGAGTTCATCATTAAACACAGGTGGTTCGCCCAGACGTTTGTCAGCTAACACACTACCATGACCTGAGTCTGACCAATCACCCTCATCCACCTCCTATCGTACTTCAGGTATGGTGTAATTCTGTGGTAAAGTGCTGATTCATTTTGATCATGGTTAATCTCTCCACATTTTGGGGTGAAAGACTGGTCCTTCTCACTGTAACAACTGCACCAGCTGCACTGAATACACACTCAGCAGAGACACTGGCTACCAAAGCAGCCAGATACTTTATTGCAAGCCTGCTGAGCACTGGGCTGCGGCGCCACTTCCCATACCAATACACCAATGAGTTTTGATCCAGATAGACCACTGTTGGGTCATCCAGATAGGCATGGATCATCTTCTCAACAGTTATTGGTGCTCCAGCTTGCTTGACCTATTTTGCCTTTGCCTCTGCACTGACCTTAAGCCCTGCCTTTAGAAACCAATCAAATACAGATTTTGGGGCCGATGTTCCTGTTCCTATTGTTATTGGTGGTGTTCTTGTTGTTGGTTTTGGCTGCTGTGTGCCAACATCACTGCCCTCAGGCTTTATGAAAGTTGAAGGCTGCACCCTAGAACTTATGCCTGGGAGTGGGCCTCTAAATCCCAGCTGTTCTTTTTCTAGGTCACTGGCTTGCTCAGCAATCCATGTCTTGTAGTATGAAACATACCCATCTGAAAAAGGAATGAAAGTGGCCAGTAATTGTTTGTACTGTGGATCAAGGATTGTGGCACAGAAGTAATGTTTGGATGACACAATGTCTTTTTGCAGCCTTGTATTAACAGTAAAGCGAAGGATTAAGCTCTCCACCAACTCATGCGCATCTGCTTTTTGTAGACACCTGTGTACATTTCAGACACCTCCTTTAAATGTTCCTGTAGCATATGTAACAATGTGATAGCTTTGTCCATGGTACTGTCCTCTTTGCTGACTTCCGTTGTGAAAACCTCAAAAGGAAGCAGTATCTCTGTCAGGCATTTGACCCCTTTGGTCCATCTCAATGATCATGCCTTTCACAGTTGCATCCCCTCTTTGCATGACATATTTATTGATCAGTCTGCACTGCTCAAACAGATGTTGAAACATCTAATAAGTCAAGTTCCAATGAGTTGGCACCTCCTGTATGAGTGCTTCAACTGGAATTCTATTATCACGCTGAATGGTCCTCAACTGCCTCCAGGCTTTTAAAAAATGACTGAAATGAGTGCAGATTCTTTCATTTGAATTTGACTTGAATTTGAATTTGAGTGCAGATTCTTCTGCAGGTTGATAGTAAGTTGCTGACTCTGTCTTCTTTTTTGAGAAAAGTCCTGTGCAATGATGTAATGCAGTACGCCAAACACAGGACACTGAAATAGCCACCATCTGACATTGCCTTAACTATAGTACTGCCATTGTCTGTTGCAACAAATCCAATGTTAGGTCCTCAGGGTTGCAGCCATTCAGAGACCTTGTTGTTAAAGTCATCCAAGATGTTTGCAGCTATAAGGGATTTCTCTATGGCTAACATGGCTACTGTTGCATGCTTCCGAGCACCATTAAAAATGTCAACAGTGTTAACACCTGCAGATTTCATTGCTGTAACTCCTACAAAGGCGATCCAGTGTGCAGTGATGCACATATAATCAGTGGCTTGACAACTGGTCCACATGTCTGTCATCAGGTGGATAATATGAACAGCACTCTGCTGCTCACTTTGTCCAACCAATTCTAGCACATTGTGATGAAGTGCTGAAACAGCAACTCTGGTAAAATAGGTCTGACTAAGAACCTTCCATTTCAGGTAGATGGCCACCACAAATTGTGGAAAGCCCACTCCTTCCACAAAACTAAAAGGGAGGAGGTCCATTGCTAACATTTTATCCAGCTTTCTGTTGTACAAACGTGCTGTTGAGTGGTTGCATTTGTTCTGCCCCCTCCTACCTAAACATGCCAGGAAAAGTAGCCTGGATTTTTTTCTTTTCTGGTGCCACTGATGCAGGCGACTTCTTGAGAGCAGAAGGTGGTAGGCTCAAAGTGCGTCACAGTGGGGCAGTCACTGTATGCTCTTGCCTTGGTGTCTCAACCTGACTCTGAGTCTTGTACCATTGCGATGTTGCTCATATGGGTGATGCTACTGCATTGCTGGAGAATGGACTGATTTGTGTAACAAAAATGTCACCCTCTTCTTCTCCTTCACCTTCCATCATGATCGGATCAGATTCCCTGCTTTTACTACCTTCACCAACACCACTTGCAGTTTTCTTTCTATGGTGCACCTCTCAGAGGATTGCATGGTGTTTTCTCAAGCGGGTTGTTTGGCCTCCGGTACCATAGTTTATACCAAGATTACCCTGACCAACACTTGCTTTGCAATTGGAGCATTTGGCAATATTTGCCTAGGCTTGCTAACCATAAAGAAGTCCTAAATTGGGGAGGCCAACTGTTTGACACTGGTGCCACTGTCAATGTCCGAAGAAGTGGCGGTAGGTAGGTGTTTCGACTTTTGCCTCTCTGCAGTGCCTACTTCTACTGAGGTGGTTGTAGATAAAAATCGCAGGGCCCTTGCAAATATGGAAGCTGGTGGTGGCTGTATCTGTGCCACATCCCTCAGAGCAGGTTGAGACGGGGTAACGTTGGTCTCCTCTGGGGCTGGCTAACATCCAGGATGACTGGGTCATCATCATCCTCCTCTTCTTCATCCATAAGTCTAAGGCTTTCGGGAAGTTCCTGCTCACTAACCTCTCCTGGTGTGCCTCATACTGAAGCAGAATCCAAGTGGAGTCTTGATTATCAGAAGGGGGCTCAGAGAAGAAGATGGTGGAGTGCCCTTCCTTTTTCTTGCTGGAGATCTGGAAGACAATGGATCTTCTGAAAGAGGGGCTTCTTCTACTTCCTCAGCATGAAGCTCAATATTGTGGAGTGTGCCTACTACAGGACGAACTACTGTTGCTGGCTGTGGCTGTTGTTGTCCACTTAGCTCAGCTTCCAGCAAAGATTAGGTGCTACTTTGTGAAAAAGATAAATCCAATTGAAAGTCACTGCTCGTAGGGGTTGTCGTGATTACAGTGGCTACCCCTGTGATAGACATGGGCTTGGGCCTAGGTTGGGGTTGGGCCATTGATGCAGGAGTTCTGCTCCCAGCTTGCTACCCACAGGAAGGTGCGAAAAAATTCTAGGGCAACATACTAGTGGTGCTAAGCTCCTTCTTATCACTGACCACTTTCTTGGTAGCACAGATCTTTGGGATATCTTGAACCTGTCAATTAGCAGTGGTACTTAGCTTCACAAGGTGAAGAGATGTCTGTGTTGTGTGGCCACACGTCACATGCACGGACCTTCTGTCTAGCACCACTGTGGGTGATGTCTCTTCCCCTGTGCCCCTAAAAGCAAACAAACATGAATATCATCAGTGAAACATGGCATTGTTGCTGTTTAAATTAGTAGTATAAACAATATCATTTAGTGTGGTTACTTAAGTTATAAATAATTAACAACAATACAGTGTATCCAATCAAAAATAAAACCTCACCAACATAAACTTTCATTTATAATCAGGAAAGGTAAGAAAGAGCAACAACATACAAATTTAATTGTTTGCTTTATGTGCATCAAGTTAGGATGTGGCACTCAGGAAGGTACAGATGACAATGGAATAATCCTTAGAAAAGGAATACTGTTTTGCGGCTGTGCACCCATGGCAGACAGGGGGTTGATAGATGTCAGGAAAATGTGAAAAAGAAAATTCCACACAAAAAAAAAAAAAAGAAATTAAAAAAAAATATATTAATTGAAAAAATTAAAAATACAACAAATGTGAATAATTTTTTTTTTTATAAAAGCATTATCTTTAAACATTTTTTCAAAAGAATAACAATTCAAAAAATATAATAGCTGATGTACTAAGGGACTACCATGAGAAACACATTGGGATTTTGGAGTTAAGGTGTGGTGCAAGTGAAAAGTGCAAAAAAAGTATATAAAACACTGTTCATACAGTACATTTAGTATGAACATTGACCTACTAGGCTTCAAGCATATTAATAAACTGATATCAGGTAAAAAAAATAAAAAATAGCACAAACAAAAACGCGTAAGTCTCTACATACAAAATGTCTTTGAAAACTGAAAAAAGGATAGTTGCACAAAATGGCCACATGGTCATACAACAAGCAAGGAGGCATGGCCACAACAGAGAAGACATGCAGACCTATCTCAAAAGCACAATGGCTGCCTACACAAAACTGGCATTAGCCACATGGTCAAAAAACAACAACAACCAGCAAGGATGCATGACCACAACAAAGAACACATGCAGGCCTATGGCAATAGCACACTGGCTGCCTACACAATTTGGCCACCATCCACATGGTCTAACAACAACAACAACCAGCAAGGAGGCATGGCCACCACAAAGAACACATGCAGGCCTATGCCAAAAGCACACTGGCTGCCTACACCAAATGGCCACCAGCCACATCGTCAAACAACAACAATCAGCAAGGAGGCATGGCCACAACAAAGTACACATGCAGGCCTATGACAAAAAAAAACACTGGCTGCCTACAAAAAATGGCTGCCAGCCACATGGTCAAACAACAAGCAGGAGGCATGGAAATCAAAGAACACATGCAGGCCTATGGACACTGACTATATAAAATGGCTCCTGGCCACATGGCATGGTAAAGAAAGACAAATGGTGGGCTATGGCAAACACACTCACACACTGGCCAGACAAAGGAGGCCTGGTAACACAGGAGATAACAGTATTAAATCATGCAATTCCAAAAACGAAAATTAGCTGGGCAATTTTTTTTAACAACAACACACATCCTCCAAAGGAATCAAATATATTACCCTACCTATACACTGTTTGTAGAAATAAAGACATGAAATACCCCCAAAAAACACATTTTGCAATATAATCCAACGCCATCCATGGCCTGAATGATGTTTCAATTCAAAAGACACCACAGAAACAGTTGTTTCATGCATCCATGACTACTACTGGGACTACTGGCTGGAAGGCCCATTGGCAGACTGGGCAACATAGTAAATTAAATGAATATTGCAAATTTTTCAGAAAACATGGAGAAAATGCACTGAACTGTGCAACATTTTTCCTTTATAGAAGAAGAAAAATTACATGCAAAAAAATCACTAGGCCCCTAGTGAAACTGCAGTCCACCGACCACAATACATTTTAAAAATCAAATAAAAGTACAAATAAATCCTGGTGCATGATGCCTGCTATCAAACAAACAACACCCTTATACAACAGTTTTTTAACTTACTTGTAATATCACAAAAACAAAGTTCTCAAATCCAATGGAATATATGCAGCAGACACACAGAGTGATCCTTGCAGCTCCAAATCCAAATGAGAAGTGACCAAGAGGTAGACAAAGCACTGGGAAGAGCCTGATAAACATGAACAGGATCATTCTAGAGGGCCACTATCAGTTAGAGTGATGCCTTTTAGATTAAAGAACCCTTCCAGAGGGTGGTGAACCAGGTACTTGCTGGTATGGAGGCCTTCTCCGCTGCTTAACTGGATGACATAGCTGTCTTCAGTAGCAGCTTGAAGGACCACCTTTTTCACCTCCAAGAAGTGCATCAGGCTCTGCAACAGGCAAATAAGTGCCTGATAGAGCAGGGGTATGTGGTGTGCTTGGGATATCTGGTAGGCAGAGGGAAAGAGCAAGCCCTACAGGCCAAGATAGAAGTGATTATGGCCTGGATTCCCCCAAAACCCAGACTGAGAGCAGAGCATTCTTGGGCCTCACTGGGTACTATCAGAGGTTTGTGAAGTATATGGCACCATTGTTTCCCCCTTGACTGAGCTGATTTCCAAGAAGCAGCCCAGAAATGTGATTGGACAGAGGCATGCCAAAGTGCATTTGACTCCCGGAAGCAAGCCACGTGCACGGCTCCTGTGCTCAAGGCCCCTGATTCTCCCAGGAGTTTATCATAGACAGATGCCTCAGAGCATGGCATAGGGCAGTGCTATTTTTTTAAAATATTAATAGAGCGAAACAGCTACCTCAAACAGAGGTGTCCCAGCGCTATAGCGGGCACCAGGAGAGAGGGATTGCCAGGAGTTTAGCTTTGGCTAAATAACCAAGTCTTCAGAGCCTTGCTGAACTCCATTTCAGATTGGATTAGGTGCATATTAACCAGCATAGAGTTCCACAGTCTGGCCATCACTACCATGAATGATCTGCCCCCAATACATGCCTTTGCATATCGCGGTACGCAGAGCAGATGCTGGGAGTTTGATCTCAGTGATCATTTTTGTTGGTAGAGGCATATCCGTTGCTTAAGATAGCTAGGACATCTGCTATGTTATGTTATGTTATCCGCCATTTATAGCGCGCACGGATACTCGGAAGTGTCCCGGCGAGAAAGACAATTCAAAGGAGACAGGGAGGCGTGGACACCGGCTGGAAAATTAATTAAAAAGCAAGGTTTTTAACTGCCTTTTAAACAGCCTAAGGTCGTGGATGTTCCTAAGCTCGAAGGGTAGGCTATTCCAAGCCTTAGCCGCCCTGACAGAGAGGGAGCTACCTCCCATTCTAACGAGGTGGTAACGAGGAATAACAGCAAGGCATTGCCCTGTGTAGCGAAGGTGTCTGGGTGGTACATAGAAATTAAAGCGTCTCCTGAGATACATGGGCCCTGATTTGTAAAGGGCACCGTGAGCAATGGTAAGAGCCTTAAACAGAACACACTGGTCAACCAGAAGCCAATGCAAATCCCGAAGCAGTTGCTTAGTGCTGGACCTACCCGGAATACCCAGTAGCGTTCAAGCGGCCGCATTCTGGATGGTCTGTAGCTTTTTTAGCTGGTAGCCAGGAAGACCAATGTAGAGGGCCTCTATCCTTTTCATCACAGGTAGCCAATGGAGCTGTCTTATATGCGGAGAGATGCGGTGCCGATACGGTACTCTTCTTATTAGTCTCGCAGTGCATTTTGTACCATCTGCAGTCTTTTAATCAGATTGACAGGTAGTCCCAGGTATAAACTATTTGCATAATCCAGCGGTGATGTCACTGTGGCATGGACAATGATTCTGCGGCAGTTCTTCGGTAGTAGATGTAGAAATTTCCTGAAGCTTTTCAACTTACCAAAGCATGAGGCTGCTATGTGACGTACTTGGGTTGTGAACGTAAGATCAGTTTCCCATTTCACGCCCAGGTTTTTTGCCATAGTTGTGGGGCTCTGTGGCAGTCCCATTTTTGCCGGCCACCACAGTCCGGCAGACGGGGGAGATGTCTTGCCAAAGAACAGGGCCTCAGTTTTCTCTGGATTAAGCTTTAACTTGTTATTATTCATCCAACAAGAGATGTCCTTCAAGCATCCTTTGAAACTGTTGAAAGAGTCCACAGAGTGATCCTTGAAGGAGAATACCAACTGGGTGTCATCCGCATAAGATATAGCATTTAATTCACAGTTGGCGATGAGCGAAAAGAGGGGTGCCAAATATACGTTGAAGAGTAGTGGGCTCAAAGCCGAGCCCTGCGATACCCCGCACCACAGTGGTTTAGCTTCCACTTAAAGGGTTGGAGAGTGTCCCTTTGCGTACGGTCACTGAGATAGGACTGTAACCAGGAGAGAGCCGTCTCCCCCAGTCCCATCAATTTAAGTCTGGCTAGAAGAATTTGGTGATCCACCGTGTCGAAGGCTGCGGACAGGTCCAGGAGCACCAGCATCGCTGAAGCTCCCGTGTCCACAGTCATTCTTACTGGCTCCGCCACCTCCAGCAGTGCCCTCTCAGCCCGTGTATCATGCAGAATGTCATGCCTATCAATGAAGTTGGTCAGTTGGCGCTGGACCAACTTTTCCAGCATCTTTGCCGGTGCTGGCAGTTTTGAAATCGGCAATAGTTGTTAAGCTTTCCCGGATCCACATTAGGCTTTTTTATGAGGGGCAATAGCATAGCATGCTTCCATGAATCAGGGAAGATGCCCCTGGAGAGTGAGGTATTCCATATATGATTCAGGGTGGGATTAATCAGGTAAGCCAATGTCCTCCACAGTTTTGGGGGGCACGGATCCTCTGGGGACCCTGATTTAGATTTCAGGATCTCCACCAAGGATTCCTGCTGTGAGATGGGGAGGAATTCTAAAAAAGAATCCTCAATGTTGCGGATCCCACGGCTTCCGTTTCAACTATTTCCAACCCTATCATGAAAGTGTCATATACATTCTGGATTTTGTTCTCAAAGAAGTCCGATAGCTTTGAACACAATGAAGGGGATGGTAATATCTTACTCTCAAGCGCCACCGGCTTAGTGAAGGAGCTAACTAGCCTGAAGATTTCTTAGCTCGAGTTCTCCGCGCTGTTAATGCACTTTACAAAGTAGTCCCTTCTTGCCACCCTCATTGATTTGTGTAGCTCTTTTAGAGCTTCCTTATAGGCTAATTTGGCTGATGGACTATAATCTTTCCTTCAGAGGTGTTCTTTTCTTTTACATTTACTTTTTTCCACACTGCGGTCCTCAGAGAACCATGGGGCCGATGGAGAATTCCTCGAGGTTCTGCCTAATCTGGCCGGAGCTATATTGTCCATGGCGGCAGAGATCCACCTGGACATAGCAGGCGTGTCTACATTAGGGTCGTTAGTTAATTGCGGTTGACTCTCCAACAACACTGGGCCCAGGGATTAAGCCATTAGCTTCTTCCAATTAATTTTTGGCATGTTGCGGATTTCTCCACTAGGTTGTTGTACTTCCATACTAAACAAAAAAGGGACCAAGTAGTGGTGTGTATAGATCACTTGCTGCGGTGTCTCAGCAACCAAGGACAGAATATTAGAGAATACTTGATCTAAAATGTGGCCTGCACAATTAATGGGGTATTTTACATGCTGGGTGAGATTTGCCCCCTTGAGTGACATAGTTAACTGAGAGGCATGAGTACAGCCGGGATCCTTTTTAAAAAAAAATGTTTTATTGATTTTCACAATAATAGTTTCAATAGGAATACAATAGAGCTTGAGGTTTGAGAATGATACAGTGTTAATTTTAAGTCAAAAGAGATACACAGGCAGTGGTCTACAAGGCTGTCAGGTATTACAAACACTATGGGATTGACATCTGCCCAGTGGAACCGGGTGTTCCCCTGTTCGTCCCGGTGCCACTAGGAGTATGTTGCTGTGGTGGCGGAGTGCCGCCAGCATTCTGTGTGGTCAGTAAATAAGCATGGAATGGCTGCCATATGTCAAGGGGCCGAGCAGCCGGTGGCTGTAGTGACGCATAAGTGTCGCTGTTCGTGTTGCAGTAGGCCCTGCTGTGTAACCATGACTTCAGCGTGGGCGCGTGTTTGCTGCCCCAATTGAGGGCTTATTCTCTTTTGGCAATGAGTAGCACAATGGCTACAAACCGACGCCTGGATTTGGGGAGGTCATGTGTGTACCCCATAAGTGCCAGCATTGATGTGGGTGCAAGCTCCATCTCTATCATACGGAAGATTTCCCCAAAGATTACCCTCCAATATCCTGCTATTATATTACATGTCCATGTAATGTGTGCGAAGTCTGCTTCTGGAGAGCTGCATCTAGGGCAGGACTGTGGGCGGGATGGGTCAATACGGTGTAGTGTGTTTGGTGACATGTAGGCCCTCCAAAGGAATTTAAAATGCAGCAGCTTATGCCGGCGGTTGGGGGAGACTCGGTGTATTTGTGTGCAACAGCAACTCCACTGTCAGTCGGAGATGGGATGGCCCAGGTCTCGCTCCCCGTACTCCAGCGTCCCGGCTAGACAGCATAGACACAGCAGCCCTGTACAATCTGGACATAAGGTGAGTCCCACGTGTGTCTTTGATGATGCATGTCAGTAGAGGGAAATCGGGAGGTTCAAGCGGGTTACTAAAACTTTTGGCCCTCAAAGCCCTCTGCAGCACGAAATGATCCATTACTGTGGCCTCACGATAACGGGGATCTTCCATACATGAGAAGATATGGCCAATAGGGAATAGGTCTCCGAATGTTTCCAAGTGAAATTTTGCCAGTGTCCGTTTTACCAACGTCTCCTGCAGAATGGGGGTCCAGCCATTGCCCGCCAGCGGTAGCGCGGCACAGTAAAGTAGGTGGGAACCATTTGTTTTGAGTAATCAGTGCCAAGCCCAGCTCATTGTGGAGAGTGTCTGGATATCTCGTGGGTCCCATGGGAACCCAGCAGGTAATAGTGTATTAAGGGACGCTGGGAGTGCAAGATCGGCCTCTGGCCTGAAATATGGAATCCTGGCATCAGCGTGATACCAGTGCCGGGCAAAGCTGGCCTGTCCTACTAAGTAGTTAATGCAGAAGTTTGGCACCCCGAACCCTCCTCTCTCGTATGGCAACATTAGGGTGTCCCAGCTTACCCGTGGTTGCTTACCTCCCCATACCAGCCGAATCAGATGTGTCCGAAGAGTGGAGAAAAAATTGTTGTACAGTGGAATGGGAATATTATGAAATAAGTACAAAAATTGCGGGAGTACCACCATTTTAACTATGGCGATTCTCCCCACAGTAGTCAGGGGCAGTGTCAACCAGCGTTCGATGTTGCGTCCCAGCCTCTCCACCACCGGGCCGTTATTGAGCTGCAGGATGCGATCTGCATCTCTATGTATGTGGATATCAGGGTATTTAACGGAGTCCTCGCACCACACCAGCGGATACTCCGCCTTGCTGCCACAGGGTGCAGCGGTCAACGGAAAGACCTCTGACATTTCCCAGTTAATGCAAAGGCCCGACAAGGTGCCGTACCTGGTTATTTCACGGAGGAGCAGTGCGAGGTTGTCATCCGGGTGCCGCACATAGAGTATGATGTCATCTGCATACAAGGTAAGGAGAAGCGGACCAGTGTTAAACTGAAGGCCCCGTTGGCTGTGTCTCTCCTGCAGGTGTCGCACCAGGGGATCCAATGCCAAGACGAACAACAGGGGGGAGAGTGGGCACCCCTGCTGCGTACTCCGTGAGAGGTGAAATACTGAGGTTAAGGTGCCATTGAGGCGAATACATGCTGTGGGAGTTGACTATAGCAGCTTGACAACTGCCAGGAACCGCTCCAGCACCCCGAGACGACCCAGCGTGGCGTAAAAGAAGGGCCACTGAAGGGAGTCAAATGCCTTTTCCGCATCGAGCAGAACGGCCGCCGCCGGGACTGTGGGTGATATTCTGTGCAGTGTAGTGAATAATGTGCAGAGGTTAAGGGCAGTTGACTTATGAGGAATAAATCCTGACTGGGCGGGTGAGATCATTTGATCAACGATCAGGGCGAGCCGTGTTGCCAGTATCTTGGCTAGAATCTTATTGTCGAAATTTAAAAGCAAAAGCGGTCTATATGAACCGCATTTGAGTGGGTCTTTCCCGGGTTTAGGAAGAAGTATTAGAACCACCTCCTTCAGTGTAGGAAAAAGCACTCCCGACTCCACCGCCTCCTGATACATATCTATGAGGTAAGGGGCAAGGATCACTTTAAACTTCTTAAAGAAGTATCCTGTGTACCCATCGAGCCCGGGGGCCTTGGAGCCATCCAGTGCATCGATGGCTTCTATTACCTCGTCTTCAGCAAAAGGTTCGGCCAGAAATTCATGATGCGCTTTTTCTAGTCAGGTCAAAGAGATCTTATACAAATAATCCCTGTATATCATTGGATCCCCCACCGCTCTTGACGTATATAAATTAACGTAATAGTTGAGGACCTCCTCTAGGATGCCTACGTTGCTGGTTATCCGCGTGCCCTAATGCCCATGTAATTTGGCTATATAAGTAGGCTTGCAGGTTTGATGCATCAGTCTAGCAAGGGTTCTATCCGGCCGTTCCCCCTCCCCATAGCGCCTTGCCACTGCATATTTGCCCAAGTAATGTGCCTCCTGTACCGCCGCCTCACGAAACTCTGCCATAAGGGATGCACTGCATTGTAAACTAGGGGGTTGTAAGAGGGAGGCGTCGCTCCTATCAATTTCCGTCAACTGCGCTTCTAGTTGTGCTAGAATGTGGCATAAATCTCTAAGTACTCCAGCGCTCTTGGAGATGCACACTCCCCTAGTGTACGCCTTAAACGCCTCCCATAGGGTAGCCTTCAAGCTTGCAGTGCCAACATTGAGTGTAAAGTACTCCAATATTGCTTCGCAGAGTTCCGTCTCAAATGCTGCGTCTCTTAAGGCCATGTCAGGGAATCTCCATGGTCTTTCAACACCCCCAGCATGCGGGATTCTCAGCTGCATCAGGACGGGGGAGTGGTCCGACAATGTGCGAGGGAGATGACTAATGGCGCTGACCCACAGTGCTGCCCCTGTGGTGAGAAGCCAGTAATGTAACTGTGTCCATGTGTTGTGCAGGGCAGAGTAGTGTGTATACCCGTCTTGACTAGGGCAGTGGTATCTCCATGCGTCCACCAACCCGTAGGCTTCACTAATGTCTGACAATGAGCGCCTGGCTCTAGGCTTGGTGTCTGTAGTGGTGGCAGTGCTGTCTCTTGCTGGGTCGAGGAGTAGGTTGAGGTCCCCACCCAAGCAAATATGGCCCGCCCCCATGTGTTCAATTTGTGCATGAATAGATTTGAAAAAGTCGGGATCATCAACATTAGGTGCATAGACATTTACAAGCAATACCGAGTGCTCTAATAAACATCCCTTGACAAGTAAAAAAAGCCCGCCTACATCTCTGTACACCGCCACTTCCCTAAAGGGTACCCGCATATGAATCAGTATTGCAACCCCTATATCTATATACTCCCTGATTGGCGGCCAGATTGGACTGGGCAATGGACGCCAGATGCGTCTCCTGCAAGAAGGCAATGTTCACCTGGTGCCGTTGCAGGTAATTAGTTACTTGCTTACATTTACGTGCGTTATTGAGGCCCCTTACATTCCAGGACATCATTACGGCATTTGCTTCTGATTGTACCCTGTTAACCATAATCTAGAACAGTATTACATGAATTGCCTGTATCTGTATAGTCACTGCTGCAATGCATAAGGAAAATACAAAGGAACCCCATTGCAATAACTTGCTTGAAAACCCCATAATCCCCCTCCCTCCTCCCATCCACAGCACCAAACTTCAGGGGAAAAACCCAGCCCTCAACTATGAAATCCAAGCATACATGAGAAAAAAGCATTTTACAATACTGTGTCAAACATAGTAGGTGCATCTGCACTAGGGGGGTGGCAACGCCACACCGTTACCCCAGTACTGTTGACGCCATAGCGCCTGATTGGCTGCAGGATAAACCACCTCGGGCCAGTGGCTTGTGGATTCCCATCCAAAAGTGTGTGAGATGCGGCATGGGGGGGGTTCTGGTGTGGCCACACAGCTCCCGGCCCGATGACCGGCCCCCAGGCTCACCCATGGCCCCTGTCACCACGGGGCCTCCGGGGGAGCATCTGTGGGGCTCACTGGTCTTCTGGCAGATGTACTGAGTGCCCCCACTTCTTACCTCACCTCTGCCCAGTCGCTTCAATCGCGGCCCGCCGGCCTCACGTTGGGCTCCTCCCAGCCCGTCTGGAGCACCCGGCGTCTTCGATTAAATCGAGCCCCCGGCTTCTCACATGCAGTAGGCCCCTCCTCTCGCAGGCCTACCTTATCGGTGCTGGCACGATCTGTGGGTTTCTCCGGGGTCGCGCTGATTACTGGCCGCCCCTCACCGCCTCTCACACGCAATTGCCCGCCTCATTGCTGCGGGTCACGCAGCTTGGGAGGTTGGATGCCGAGGTGGTGCGGCGGAGCTCCAAGCCTACGCAGCCATTATGGTCGGTGGCTTGGCCATGCCCCCACAACCTTAATATGTAGGTTAAAATCTCCTAGGGCCGTATAGTTGGCATATTGTAATGACTTCTGGGCAATGAAGTTACTATCCCAACTTAATGAGGAGGGCCTAGACCAACCTGTAGACTTCATCTCCAAGAGGTTACGCCCAAGGAAACAGAGATGGAATGCTATTGAAAGAGAAGCTTTTGCTTTGATCTGGGCACTGAAGAAGTTGAGGCCATACCTATTTAGCACTCACTTCCTGATTCAGACTGACCACAGGCCTCTCAGTTGGCTCATGCATATGAGGGGACATAATTCAAAACTGTTGAGGTGGTTCATTTCCCTACAGGGTACGGACTTCAATGTGGAACACAGACCTGTGGTAGACCACGCCAATGCTGATGGTCTATCTAGGTTTTTCTGCCTTAGTGATGAGAGCTCCCTAGAGGTTGGGTAGATCTCCCTACTTTTAGCTGAGGGGACATGTGTTAGACCTTTCATCCTTAAGGAGGTCTTCACCTAGACTTTTTGTCTTTTACCTCCTGTTTTTGCTGATTCTTTTTGTTGGCCTTAGGACTCGGAGCATGATACCACTGCTAACTATTGCTAATGTACATGTGCTTCTCCCATGAAGATGATGACGTTGGTGTATACCTGATTGGTATATTTGATGTACTGGTAAGTACCTTGAAAGGTGCTATGCCATATACCCAGGACGTGTATTTCAAATGCTACTAGTGGACCTGCAGCTCTCATTGTGCCACCCACATAAGTAGCTTTTCAAATCTGTCTCAGGCCTACCACTGCAGTGCCTGTGTGTACAGTTTACTGCCACTTAGACTTGGCATTTAAAGCTACTTGCAAAGCCTTAAAATCCCCTTTTCTTACATATAAGTCATCCCTAAGGTAGGCCCTATGTAACCCTAGGGGCAGGGTGCCATATAAGTAAAAGGCAGGATATGCACCTATATGTTTGGCATGTCCTAATAGTGCCAAACAGCCTATTTTGTTTTACTCTACTGTGAGGCCTACCCCTCTCATAGGCCAGCATTGGGAATTCCTTAAAATACTTTTAAGCTGTCATTCCTAATCAGAGAGGAGTAGCTTTTTACCTATCCTTGGTACCTTCAATTAAGGCAATCTGCCATTACCCTGATGTAAGATCATAGGTACTATCCCCATTTCTCTACCCCCTTGATGTACCAACTCAGTCTCCATTTTTTGCAGTGCTGAGATGCATCCTACACATTGCTGTGAAATAGCTTGGAACTATATGAGCTACATAAACAAAGTCACAGAGAAAACACGCTACTCACTGATATCACTGATTCACTATGGTGACAGGAGGACAGTGTGCAATGGCTTCTTCATTAATCAGCCAAAGCAAGCTTAAATGATGTGTATGATTAAGTAGCACTGAGCACCTGCCTAGCTGAAACTAGAAACTGGATCATATAATAATATTGCAATGTAAACTAAATGTAATTTTCCTTTGAGTGTGAGCAGCATGCTATTCGGAAAAAAAATGTTGCCATTGTAGAACACAACCGCAACAAATAATCAATACTCATGAGCCCCGGAATCTCGACGCCTTGCAGGTTGAGAAGGTCCGGTTCCCGGTCTAAGATATCTGCCCATCGGGGTATCCACTGCCAGGCCTGCCGCCTCCTGCCAGCATGGAGGGGAGGTGTCGCTGCTAACAAAATAACTACTGCTGCCACCTCCTCCTCACTGAAGATCGCCCGGGACTTCACACCTGGGTGGTGGCACCGCCCGCAAGGTAGACGACCCTCTGCCATGGTGCTGGGTGGGGTAAAGAAAGATGAGAAAAGAAGGAAAAGAAAGGAATGAAGAAAGAAGGAAGCAAGGGGAAAAATAAACAAAATACAAAAAGTCACCAAAAACAAGTTACAAAATAATGTAAATTACACAAACCCAAAGACACACACTATATAATAAATAAAAATGAGGGGTAGATATGTTTGATAGGGGGAGGATTAAAGAGATTAAAGAGGGATTGAAAATCAGGCCAAGCACCATACCAGAGAGTAGAAAAACAAGACAGCCGCCCCATGCGAACCGCATGATGCAGTTTGCGCATAATTTGCAATGCAGGGACGCACATGAGGACCACATGGTGCTATTTGTGTGTGATTTGGAACACGAGGATGCACTCTGCATTACAGATGGCAATGCGAATGGGTGCCCGGTAAACTCTGCCCCCACGCAGCACTCCTCGTAGCACAGCAGAGTTTTTTAGCCACTTCATGGAGTTCTGCATAGCCCAACTCCACAAACTCCATCCAGGCTTACTTTTATCCGATCCTCCATTCAAAGACAGTGCCAAACAAGCCATCTAAATTGCCTCTATAGGATAACGAAGACACACACCCCTAGCACCACCAAGAATTGGATAGACCCTGCTCTCAAAGGCACAAAAAAATGAAAATTACACCCAGACCCTGCATCACATGGTGCATGATGCAAAGCCAAAAATGTATGCACAGCCCTTGGACACCAACATCCAAGGCAGAGCCCAGGTACAACTGCATCCCTCTCATATTGAAGCTCTCAATGACCAAAATGATAAATCCTGGGTAAATGATGCACAATCAGTAATGAGTAGGGTGGCAGAAATGGAATATCAAATAAGCAAGGGGGCAATCTAACCAGGATTGTGGAGATGCTCCAGGGTTCTGCACCCCCCACCCCCCTCTGTGTGGAAGACCTCAATGAGCAGCATGAGAAATCTGGGGCAAAGTAGTAATGCTTAGGTGGCAGAACTGAAATATCAAACTGGCAAGTAAGAGAGTAGTCTAACTAGGACGGTGAAGACTCAACAGGGATCTAGATCCCACCCACATGCCCCAATGCTAATAAAGAAAAAGATGATTACTGTTGCAGGGTTATGTTTTGGAAACAGAACTGTGCCTGGGATCACAGAACGTCAGTATGTGGGGACTGAGTCACAATGCCACATCAGTATCTATGGGCCCGAATCCTGAATAGCTCATAGTGCCTTACTTGCCCTCCCAAACTTCCCATAGCAACAAGTAAGTTGACACCCCAGAACCCAACACTCTAGTCCTCTCAGGGAACCACGGTAACAGGTCATCCCCTTTCATTCTCTCACTCATACATGTCCATAATAATCAACTGAAAGACATGAGGTACGTTTACAGTATTTATTGAAACTATCATGTTCTATCATGAAGCCACTGTGCTACAATTAGGAAACATATGCAACTTAATAACGTGATTAGCGTTATCAAAAGACTGGACACAATAAAAAGCCCAGCCATGGTGAATGATATATTTGCCTAAACTTAACCTCACTATGTGAGCACAAATGGTATATCACAGATCTCTGGGATTAGAACTGGGCCCCATACCTGGCATTTGCCAATAGCTGGTCTACATCTCAGATTGCACAAGGCTTGCAAGCTCATTCTAGGGTCATTCCTCTGCAAGAAATGTGCCTCTCTATTTTCAAAATGACAAGTCTCTGCTTATATGATAAGTGACGCCATTCTAGAAAACAGCAGCTGGGTCTTTTTGTTATGTCTCTGTGTTAGATGTGCTATTGACCGACCACAGAAAAAAACAGGGCACAGTGTTATTCAACTTTCTACAAAATGTTCAAACTGAATCCCGTCAGAAGAGCTCAATAACAAAACATGGGCAGCCTATTTTTAAAATAATAGAATTAAACGTGGAACTTCCTAACTTGTGCAAAGTAAAAGCATCCTACAACCGACAGTTAGGCTTACATGGGGAGAACTACAGTTTGCCTTCTAGGGAACTCAGAACAGTATCTATCCCCTTTATGACTCAAAGATAACAAAGAAAAGGATGAACATCCATTTGCAGCAGCACCAGTAGCATTGATTTTCACCCTGGAATTTAACTCAAGAGGGCCCTGGGACTCTAAATAAATTTTTCATCTCCTAAAAAATATACCCCTGCTTTCATACCTCACATCGGCGCACCTTAAATCAGTAACATTTAAAAAACTATTCTTAGATCAGTAGTAGAGAATCCACACTGACAGAGTGGACCGACATTGCAGACACCAAAAATATCATAGCAGAAAGCAAGCATTTTAAGGAGTGGGGTATTCTTATTAGTGAGCCAGTTACGGAAAATTACCCTCATATTTTGTCACAGAGGCAAAACTCTCGGGTGCAGTGCAAAGCTGCAAGCATCATACTGAGAGGAACGAGCAAACAATGCCCCATAAATAGCAGAAAAAGATCACAGTACATCTGGCAAGTGAAACAGGAGAAAGCTCTCCTACTGCTGCACTAAAAGCACATACCAACACCCACTTTTATGAACAGATCGATTGGGGATGGCTACCGGCTGCCCTCACAACCAAAGGCCCAATGAATTCCTTGCAGTAGGGGGAACACCGAAAAGACGATTAGCACCACCATTAAAATAATAAGGTGGAATGTGGCAGGACTACACTCTCTGATGGCCAATAAAAGTACTTTGGAATATCGGAACACCGGCGACATCCTATGCTTTCAAGAAACTTGGTCTACCTCATCTATCTCTATCACGCTAGCCATACAGTATCCCTGGAAGAAACCTTTTCGGGAGACCACTTGGTGGCCTCTCCACCTTCGTAAAACTCGACTTGCAGGTAAAAGTAATGGAATTGAGGAACACTTCTTGCAATGTTCAAGCCTAGAACTCAAAGGTATGGTAATGGATGGAAAAACCATTCTTACCATGGTGGTAAATCTGTACATCAATCCACGAAGGGATGTGAAAAGTGAGATTGCCAGAAATATCACAGTTCAGATATAAACTCTACTCTATTAACACCCAGGACATGAGTGTATAGTTGCTGGCAACTTTCACATATGAAATATGTGTCAACCTCTGGGAAAACACACAAGGATATACCTCACAACATACCAGAGGCTTGTATCAGAGAATTCTAGCTGGGCTTGCCTGACCAGAAGGGCTCCCTAGAGCATAAACTAAATTTGTGAAGGCCCTCTTACAAGAGCTGGAAAACTCGATTAACAATAACAACATCATCCCATGCTATAAGACTGAGTTCAGGCCAAATGCCTCTACAATGGACAACATGACAGCTCTGTCCTATTTGGGGGCCAGGGTGGTTGATAAATGTATGAGCCCGCTTTATGTCTGGTTCATTGATTATAGATCTGCATTTGATGGAATTGATCAGAACATACTTTGGGCTGAACTTGCTGATTTGGGAATACCAAGGCAGCTCTTGGCTACTATTACAGCACTTTACACAGGCACCTGAGACCAGATAACTCAAACCCATGGCACAGCAAAAATATTTACAAAGAAAAGTCTGAAGCAGAGATGAGTCATTGCACCTACCTTGTTTAAATTATACACAGCTGACTTAGGTGCGGAACTGTTGAAAGGAAATAATATCCCACCAATTCTAGGTGACATCAAACTACCAATCATACAGCATGCGTATGACTTGGTGTTATTGGATCATAGACGCATTGGCCTTGGGTACATTACATATGTATAACACCAAGAACTCCCTGCACGCAAATACTTCAAAAACTAAAGTGATGGTCTTTGGCCAAAGAGACAACAAAACATCAGTTGAAATGGCAGTTGGGCCCCCTAAGCATAACTACGATGCGCACATATATTTACATTGGCGTCTGGCTGTCCGAAACTGGCAAACCCTTCTTGCACGTAAAGGCCTTGAAAGAACAAGCAGCCCAAACTTTCTTTGCCTTAAACAAACTACAGAGTCCTATGACTGAGGGGATCCAAACAGTAACGCGGGGTAAATTGCTACACAACATAAGCCATGGGCATCTTGCATTTCATGGTATGCTCACAGAGACACTCGAGCGCTGCCATATAGCCGTGTACAGGGAAATATCCGGTCTCGCCAAAACAACCATGCTCACATTGATTCGACTGGAGTTTGGATTGGTGAAAATGGACATTGAGTGTAAAAAGGATGTAATCAAATATATCTGTCAAGTAGATCAAGCAGATTCTGATTTAATGAAAGTTGCTTTGTTTGTGATATTCCAGGATACGAACAGCAACTGGTGGGGGCATGGCCCTGACTGCCGCCAAGATGCCCGCAACCTTGTGGGGCTCCAGTGGCTCCCAACCCAAAGTAACCACCGCCATCATCACCCCCTAACACCGAAACATTCCCCACCACAGTCTCTGAAGCCTGGCGCTGCTGCGGTGGAGCAGTGGTGGTGGAGCTCTGACAGATATTGTTTCTGCACTGGGGCTGATGCAGCCTGGCACCGCCACTGAGGGCAGGGTGCCATGTAAGTAGAAGGCAGGATATGCACCTATATGTTTGGCATGTCCTAATAGTGCCAAACAGCCTATTTTGTTTTACTCTACTGTGAGGCCTACCCCTCTCATAGGCCAGCATTGGGAATTCCTTAAAATACTTTTAAGCTGTCATTCCTAATCAGAGAGGAGTAGCTTTTTACCTATCCTTGGTACCTTCAATTAAGGCAATCTGCCATTACCCTGATGTAAGATCAAAGGTACCATCCCCATTTCTCTACCCCCTTGATGGACCAACTCAGGGGCATATTCACAAGGACTCATCGCCGAGTTATCCCCACCTTAACGCATCAAAAGTGGAGATAGATTTAACGCCCCATTCACAAGCCTGTGCAAACTGCATACATTGCCAGTATTCCCGCGATAGCTGCCCCAAAATTTATCTCCACGGGTGACACCACCAACTAACCCTAATGAGATGCAGAGTAGGCGTTCCCGTGCAAAAACACACGAAAACACCACTACCTCACTTTCACAATGAACTGCCAGATCTGCGATGCGAGTCAAAACCACGCGATAAGCCGCGGTAGCAGCAGGTATCTAACACCTGCCTCTTGCTGGTGTAAAGCAGGAGGACTACCTGCAGTAGGCAACGGAGCCCCACACACAGCCACACCCGAAGAACAACTGACGCCATGGAGCTACTCATCATGCAGCTCGGAGCCCCAACAGGGCCACAACACCCACCCCCACCACCCCCAGGACCCGGACCAGGACCCCCCCCCGGACCAACACAGAGGCAGCGCAGAGTTAGACAGCGGGCCTACCGAAAATGCACCAGTCTCACAGACCTAATGCCCGAGGAAGTCATTGCCCACTACAGGCTCAAAAGGACAACCATCCTCCGCATCATGACCCACATCGGCCACAGGCTGACGGTCCCAACACAGCGGACCACTAACATCCCTCCGCAGACAAAGCTGCTGGCTGTGCTGCACCTGTTGGCCTCTGGTACCTTCCAACCAACAACTGCCAGAGTCGGAGGTGTCTCACAGACAGCCCTATCAAAGTTCCTCACACCTGTCCTGGATGCCATCATCAGCTTCATACCCCAGTACCTTCACTTCCCCCACACTGCGCAGGAACAGCTGGAGACCAAGCAAGGCTTCTACGCCATTGCTAGATTCCCACACGTGTTGGGGGCCATTGACTGCACACATGTCCCACTTGTGCCCCCTGCGGACACTGCACACATCTACCGCAACAGAAAGCACACGCATTCCATCAATGTGCAGGCAATAGTGGACCACCGGGGAATGTTCACCAATGTCGTCGCAAACTACCCAGGCAGTGTGCACGATTCCTACATCTTCCAACAGTCCATCATCAACCAGCGCTTCCAGGATGGCACATATGGAACTGGACTGCTCGTTGGTAAGTACAAAATCTACACACCTCAAAGCCACCATCACACAACGCACAACTGTGGGAATGCACACGTGACCAAACCACATACAACATGTCAATCAACATGCCCACCTACCAGACACGACAACACAACTCCATTGGGATCCTGGGCTTCCCATGTACACAAACCAGCTATATCATGGCACCACAGCCACACAACAGCTGAACGTGTGGAGAGGCGGAAAGCAGGCATGTGCGAAGGATGCAAGTGACCCATGAATGGGAATGTACACAACGACAAGTGTGGCGTGAATGTGCTGGACAGACCTGGGTATGCAAACCACAGATATGTCCATGCAGACATTAACTGCTTGTGTCTAGAGAGTAGTGAACAGTGGACGCAACCATGTCACCCAGGCTGTTGGTCAGATCGCGGAAATGTCGCTCGCTGCGTCCCCCCCTGTGTGCGTGAGCGTAGTGGGTTGGCCCGGCTTACGCCTGCGCAGGGGTGTGGACAAAAACCCTGTGGTGCAGAGCGTGGTGCTCTCCCGGAATGGTCAACATCACTAACAGGGCGACGCCTCTCAGCCCACCACGAGGCCGACGCCATGAGCAGCGGGGCCTGCGTGCCTCTGCGCCTGCTGCACCCCAGGCCGCTGATACCCAGACCAGGCCTGCCAGCCCCAGCGCTCCAAGGCCGCACTGCTCACCTGCCGACACCGTTGTGTGTCTAAGAGGACCCACCACGTGCCGGTGCTAGCTCCAAGACCCATGCGCACGACCTTGGCAGCCTCCTCAGACCATCGCTGTCCTCCGTGACACAGGCCCCCAGGAGTCCTCATTCGTTGACATACTACACCGCTGCAGCCGGCCTACACTGCAGTCCAGTATGTCCCACATCTAGAACTGAGTCTTCATTAATCAATGGCAGAGTCCATGCCAGTGAACGCAGGGTGAGGAGTGAGTGAAAGATGCGTTTCAGTCCGGTGAAAACACGGATCACCGTTACGGAGGTCAACCAGTAGCAAGGACTGACCTGGTGCCACTAACCCTGTGCGCCGTGAGTGACCGTCAGCCTCCGGCCGAACATTGTTGGTGTCTGAGCCTGTGGCCTGGGGGTTGTCATCACCAACGGGCAGGTACGGACTTGGTGTTTGGCATGAGTCTGTTGCATTCATATCTGCCATGTTGCCGGACACAGCTGGTATGTGCCCTCTGCGGATCACTGACAGAATATCGAGGAGCAAAATATCGACCTGCCAAAATATCGAGGAAAAAATATAGAATGCCAGAATATCGAATTCCTGTCTACAAACAGGTAAGTACAAAAATATCGAATCCAAAATATCGTTGTAAAAAATATAGTCAAAATATCGAATTTTTTAAATGTCTTAAAAGTAATGTAAAATTAATAAAATAATAAATATAATTAACTAAAACATACTTAAAATACTTAAATAACCTTAATATTAATAAATAATTAATGTAAGTTAAAAAAAATAAACATGCATTTTTATTTTTTAATACATATATATTAACGTAATATTAATAACGAATATTCAATATTTTTAGCATAGGATAGCGGGAGGGTAAAATTTACTATTCACACTCCAGTGAGTGCAACAGTAGGGAAAGCGTTGGATAGCGGGAGGGTAAAAATTACTATTCCCACTCCAGTGAGTGCAACAGGAGGGAAAGCGTTGGATAGCAGGAGGGTAAAAATTACTATTCCCACTCCAGTGAGTGCAACAGTAGGGAAAGCGTTGGATAGCGTAGGGGTAAAAATTACTATTCCCACTCCAGAGAGTGCAACAGTAGGGAAAGCGTTGGATAGCGTAGGGCTAAAATTTACTATTCCCACTTCAGAGAGTGCAACAGTAGGGAAAGCGTTGGATAGCGGGAGGGTAAAAATTACTATTCCCACTCCAGTGAGTGCAACAGTAGGGAAAGCGTTGGATAGCGTAGGGTAAAAATTACTATTCCCACTCCAGTGAGTGCAACAGTAGGGAAAGCGTCGGATAGCATAGGGTAAAAATTACTATTCCCACTCCAGTGAGTGCAAGTAGGGAAAGTAATGATTTAATATTTAAATTCAAAAAAATTAATTATCAATACCAATAAAAAATTAATACAAATTAATTCCCAATTACAACTTATTTAATAATTAATTAATTACAAATAGCAATAAATATTATTTATTAAAAAATATTTACCTATTAATAATTAATTAACAACCAATTAATTTTCAATACCAAAAATTAATAAGTAATAAAAAAACAATTAATAATTAATTAACAGTAAAATAATTATCAATACACAAAAATATTTTCAATAATTACTTAATTACAATTAAATTACTTCCCACCCTGTTCCCCTATAAACCCACAACCCGCTACGAATAATAAACTAATACAATTAATATAATTATCAATTAATCAATTAATAAACATTAATTACCAATTAATAAAAAATAATTACCAATTAATACAAATTAATTACCAATTAATAATTAATTAACAATAAATTAATTATCAATACCAATAAATAAAAATAAATAATTACTTAATAAAAATTTAATTACTTCCCACCCTACTCCCCTATAAACCCACAACCCGCTACAGAACTAAAACGCAAAATTAAATTGAAAATAATTAATAATTCCTAAAAATGTATATTTAATTTACTATAATTAAATTACTTCCCACCCTATTCCCCTATAAACCCACAACCCGCTACGCAATTAAAATACACAAAAATTAAATAACATAAAATTCATTACTTTAAAAAAATTCAAACATACATTACAAAAATAATACATACTTTTAACACATATACTAACACTTAAAACAATATAAAAAAAATCGATATTTTTAACAACTATATTATGACTTCGATATTATGGAAATCGATATTTCTTACCTGAATTACAATATTCTGCACCACTATATTTTTGAAATTCGATATTCTGTCCATTCTATATAAAAAACTCAATATTCTGTCAATTCGATATTTTTTTTCTCGATATTATGACTGTTCACCGCCCTCTGCATCATGCCCTGGGGGTACACCTCCCACTCTCCCCCGAGACACTCTGCAAAAACCACCTTTGATACATACGAGACCCTGCTCTGCCCTCATGACCCTACTCCAGTCTCCCGCAAGTCAGCGTCCCGTGGCGGTAGGCCCGTGTCGGCCGCTGTGCATCCGGGGCCACTAACTCTGTGCAACTCAAGTCATGCTCCCTTGCTGTTCGAACATTGCATTCCTGAGTGCCTGATGACTGTTGAAGTTGTTGCCAGCACCAGCTACTCCCTGAGGGCTGGCTTACACTCACCCCACACACAGCCAGCACAGGCGTCACTGGACTAGTGGGCCAGCCAACACATCATGCCGAACCAAGTATTGACTCTTTTCTCTCTGCACTGTCACAGGTGATCAAGGATATGCACTCTGCCCTTGGATGATGTCACCCCTCAGAGACCCGAACACAGCCGCCCAGAGGCAGTACAATGCGGCCCACATACGCACCAGGGGCATCGTGGAACGCACATTTGGCGTGTTGAAGTCACTTTTCAGGTGCCTGGACTGCACAGGTGGAAAGCTCCTGTACAGCCCAGACATTGTGTGCAAGATGATCGTTGCATGTTGTGTGTTGCACAACATCTGTGTACGCATCAATGCCCCATGGATCCAAGTTCCAGAAGTACCGGATGATGATGAGGACGATGGGGCAGGTGGCCCACATCCCACTGCAGCTGCGGAAGGAATGGCCCGTAGGAACACCCTCATTGCCAATTTTCATGAGCACGTCACATTGTGGCCGTCCCTGGCAATCATGGGACAGTACAAAATGTCCACAAGCACAGCATGTCTGAATAAAAATTATTTGCAGGTTACAGGTTGTACTAGGCTGATCTTTAAGTTACCAAGATGGGCCCACACCTCTCCTCTGCTACACAAACTACACTGGCTCCCCATCAAGCAGAGAGTAAAATTCAAGGGCCTCTGCATTGCCCATAAAGCGATCTATGGCAAAGCCCCGGCCGATATCAAGGAACGCTTGAGGAACTATGTTCCGGGGCGCACACTGCGGTCCTCTGAGGCCTGTCACCTGGCCACCCCAAGATGCAATACTGCATCTAAAGGGGGCAGAGCCTTTTCCGTACTGCTCCCACAACTTTGGAACCAGTTGCCCGACCACCTGCGCAAAGAACCGGCTCTCCTCCCATTCAGGAAACAACTTAAAACGCTCCTGTTTAGGGAAGCACTGGATAATGTTTAAACACACCACACTGTTGGACCATACATCTGCCCACGTCCTCTGGCTATTCCCCTTAAAGCGCTTAGAGACCTGCCGGTGATTAGCGCTATATAAATATCAATTAACATTAACATTAACATTGTCATGTCACAGTTTCCTGCTGTGCCAGATGTGATTGCCCATGTTGTGCACATATGCGGCACCAGTTGTGTCCTGTGTTCTGTTGTGGAGGTGTTGCTGTTTGTACCAGGATGTTGTCAATGTCGAGGTGCACTTATTCTTATGTGCGTATGCTGCACGGTGGGTGAGTCGCTCCTGCGGCTCTGATTTGGCTGCCACTTATCCCTTTCATGCGGTGTGCCTTTCAGTTCTGTGCTTCCACAGTGCTGAGATGTTGCAGACTTGGGTAACTTGTGCTCTTTGTCGAGTTGTGACTCTTGGGCATGGTTTGTCCGCAGATGTGTCGTTGACGTCAGGGGTTGTTTGGGCAGGTGGTTGTGTCCGAGTGTGACCTGCTCCTTTTCGGTTGTGGTCCGCACTCAGCCACCTCAGTGTCGTGCCGTGTACATTGTCATGATGATTGGACTGCAGCCATGCTACTCGTCATGTGGTGTCTCTTGCATTGTCAGTGTGGCTGACGTATATGCATGTTTGCTGTGTTTCGTACGTGTGCATGTGTTGGTTGTGTGATTGTTGATGTGTTGGGTGGGTGCCCCTTTGGGCACATGGTGTATGTGGGACTACTTGGTGTTTGTGTGTGTGCTGAAGTGTTCCTGTGGGATCAGGGACATGATCCTGAGTCATTGTGGGTGTGCAGTGTGCTCTGCTTAATTGTGCTTGTGTGCCATTGTGCCCATCTCCCCCCGTCCCCCCACTCCCTGGTCGGTACGCACCCTGTTGATGTAGTGTCGGCTCATGTTGGGCAGTGTCCGGATCCCCAACTCCTGTCACCGTCTCCTGACTGGTGACTGTGGCCACCATCTTCTCCATGTCATTCAGCTCCTGGTGTTCTGCTGGCCCCCCTCCTCCGAAGTGCGTTGCTGCTTTCGTGTCGGCAGCGAGTTTCTTCTTGGTTTTGCCATTCACATCAGTCCAGCGCCTCTTGTCCTCTTCCATTGTCCTCCTCAGCGCTGTGACGGCATTCACATGGTCCGAGATGGTGTGCCATCTTTGCCTCTTTGTTGCCAATGACACGTTGGAGGTGACGTACAGTTGGTTGGTGGTGTTCTATCTCATCCGTGGCGATAATCGGGTTTTCCTGCAGACTGCACCCCGTCTTCCTCTTCCTCTTCTCATTGCCCTTCCACGAGCCCTGGATTCCTGGGTCTTCCTCCGTGGGGATTGTGGGGTTCATGTTGTCCTCTGAAGTCGGTCAGGGTGCATCCGTGGTACTCCGCAGTTGATTTCCTTTTTAGTGGCATTTTCCGTATGCTGTTCTTGTGCTTTTTACCGCATTACGCGTGGGTATTGCTGGCCTCTCGCTGGTTATCACTGTTTTCTTATCGCGTTTGGGCCCATCTCGTCTTTTTACGCGTTGGGGTTTGTGTTTTTATCGCCGTCGCGGTGGTTGTATCGCGGACTTTGGCCGCGGTTTCGGGAGGCTATCGCATGGTACCGCCGTGTTGTTAATTCCACGTTAACACAGGGTTATTTTCCCGCGATAGACTGCAATGTGTAAAGTTGCATTAACATTTTTTGGGGATGTTTAGCGCACGTTCTTGTGAATATCCCCCTCAGTCTCACTTTTTTGCATTGCAGAGATGCATCATACACATTGCTGTGAAATAGCTTGGAACTATAGAGCTACATAAACAAAGTCACAGAGAAAACACGCTACTCACTGATATCACTGATTCACTATGGTGACAGGAGGACAGTGTGCAATGGCTTCTTAATTAATCAGCCAAAGGGAGCTTCAATGATGTGTATGATTAAGTAGCACTGAGCACCTGCCTAGCTGAAACTAGAAACTGGATCATATAATAATAATATTACAACATAAACTAAATGTAATTTTCCTTTGAGTGTGAGCAGCATGCTATTCGGAAAAGAAATGTTGGCATTGTAGAACACAAAAGCAACAAATAATCAATACTCATGAGCCCCGGAATCTCGACACCTAGCAGGTTGACAAGGTCCGGTTCCCGGTCTAAGATATCTGCCCATTGGGGTATCCACTGCCAGGCCTGCCGCCTCCTGCCAGCATGGAGGGGAGGTGGCGCTGCTAACAAAATAACTACTGCTGCCACCTCCTCCTCACTGAAGATTGCCCGACACTTCACACCTGGGTGGTGGCACCGCCCGCAAGGTAGACAACCCACTGCCATGGTGCTGGGTGGGGTAAAGAAAGATGAGAAAAGAAGGAAAAGAAAGGAAAGAAGAAATAAGGAAGCAAGGGGAAAAATAAACAAAATACAAAAAGTCACCAAAAACAAGTTACAAAAAAATGTAAAATACACAAACCCAAAGACACACACTATATAATAAATAAAAATGAGGGGTAGGTAAGTTTGATAGGGGGAGGATTAAAGAGATTAAAGAGGGATTGAAAATCAGGCCAAGCACCATAACAGAGAGTAGAAAAACAAGACAGCCGCCCCATGCGAACCACATGATGCAGTTTGCGCATAATTTGCAATGCAGGGACGCACATGAGGACCACATGGTGCTATTTGTGTGTGATTTGGAACACGAGGATGCACTCTGCATTATAGATGGCAATGCAAATGGGTGCCCGGTAAACTCTGCCCCCACGCAGCACTCCTCGTAGCAAGGCAGAGTTTTTTAGCCACTTCATGGAGTTCTGCATAGCGCAACTCCACAAACTCCATCTAGGCTTACTTTTATCCGATCCTCCATTCAAATACAGTGCCAAACAAGCCATCTAAATTGCCTCTATAAGATAACGAAGACACACACCCCTAGCACCACCAAGAATTGTATAGACCCTGCTCTCAGAGGCACAAAAAAATGAAAATTACAGCCAGACCATGCATCACATGGTGCATGATGCAAAGCCAAAAACGTATGCACAGCCCTTGGACACCAACATCCAAGGCAGAGCCCTGGTACAACTGAATCCCTCTCACATTGAAGCTCTCAATGACCAAAATGATAAATCCTGGGTAAATGATGCACAATCAGTAATGAGTAGGGTGGCAGAAATGGAATATCAAATAATAAAGGAGGCAATCTAACCAGGATTGTGGAGATGCTCCAGGGTTCTGGACCCCCCCCCACCCTATGTGGAAGACCTCAATGAGCAGCATGAGAAATCTGGGGCAAAGTAGTAATGCTTAGGGTGGGAGAACTGAAATATCAAACTGGCAAGTAAGAGAGTTGACTAACTAGGACGGTGAAGCCACAACAGGGATCTAGATCCCACCACACATGCCCCAATGCTAATAAAGAAAAAGATGAGTACTGTTGCAGGGTTATGTTTTGGAAAAAGAACTGTGCCTGGGATCACAGAATGTCAGTATGTGGGGACTGAGTCACAATACCACATCAGTATCTATGGACCTGAATCCTGAATAGCTCATAGAGCCTTACTTGCCCTCCCAAACTTCCCATACCAACAAGTAAGTTGACACCCCAGAACCCAACACTCTAGTCCTCTCAGGGAAACACGGTAACAGGTCATCCCCTTTCATTCTCTCACTCATACATGTCCATAATAAACAACTGAAAGACACGAGGTACGTTTACAGTATTTATTGAAACTATCATGTTCTATCATGAAGCCACTGTGCTACAATTAGGAAACATATGAAACTTAATAACGTGACTAGCATTATCAAAAGACTGGACACAATAAAAAAAACCAACCATGGTTAATGATATATTTGCCTAAGCTTAACCTCACTATGTGAGCACAAATGGTATATCACAGTTCTCTGGGATTAGAACTGGGCCCCATACCTGGCATTTGCCATTAGCTGGTCTGCATCTCAGATTGCACAAAGCTTGCAAGCTCATTCCAGGTTCATTCCTCTGCAAGAAATGTGCCTCTCTATTTTCAAAATGACAAGTCTCTGCTTATATGATCAGTGCCACCATTCTGGAAAACAGCAGCTGGGGCTTTTTGTTATGTCTATGTGTTAGATGTGCTATTGAGTGACCACAGAAAAAAACAGGGCACAGTGTTATTCAACTTTCTACAAAATGTTCAAACTGAATCCTGTCAGAAGAGCTCAATAACAAAACATGTGCAGCCTATTTCTAAAATAATAGAATTAAACGTGTAACTTCCGAACTTGTGCAAAGTAAAAGCATCCCACAACCGACAGTTAGGCTTACATGGGGAGAACTACAGTTTGCCTTCTAGGGAACTCAGAACAGTATCTATCACCTTTATGACTCAAAGATAACAAAGAAAAGGATGAACATCCATCTGCAGCAGTACCAGTAGCATTGATTTTCACCCTGGAATTTAACTCAAAAGGGCCCTGGGACTCTAAATAAATTTTTCATCTCCTAAAAAATATACCCCTGCTTTCATACCTCACATCGGTGCACCTTAAATCAGTAAAATTTAAAAACTATTCTTAGATCAGTAGTAGAGAATCCACACTGACAGAGTGGACCGACATTGCAGACACCAAAAATATCATAGCAGAAAGCAAGCAATTTAAGGAGTGGGGTATTCTTATTAGTGAGCCAGTTACGGAAAAATACCCTCATATTTTGTCACAGAGGCAAAACTCTCTGGTGCAGTGCAAAGCTGCAAGCATCATACTGAGAGAAACGAGCAAACAATGCCCCATAAATAGCAGAAAAAGATCACAGTACATCTGGCAACTGATACAGGAGAAAGCCCTCCTACTGCTGCACTAAAAGAGCATACCAACACCCACTTCTATGAACAGATCGATTGGGGATGGCTACCGGCTGCCCTCACAACCAAAGGCCCAACGAATTCCTTGCAGTAGGGGGAACACCGAAAAGACGATTAGCACCACCATTAAAATAATAAGGTGGAATGTGGCAGGACTACACTCTCTGATGGCCAATAAAAGTACTTTGGAATATCGGAACCCCGGCGACATCCTATGCTTTCAAGAAACTTGGTCTACCTCATCTATCTCTATCACGCTATCCATACAGTATCCCTGGAAGAAACCTTTTCGGGAGACCACTTGGTGGCCTCTCCTCCTTCGTGAAACTCGACTTGCAGGTAAAAGTAATGGAATTGAGGAACACGTCCTGCAATGTTCAAGCCCTAGAACTCAAAGGTCTGGTAATGATTGGAAAAACCATTCTTACCATTGTGGTAAATCCACAAAGGGATGTGAAAAGTGAGATTGCCAGAAATATCACAGTTCAGATATAAACTCTACTCTATTAACACCCAGGACATGAGTGTATAGTCGCTGGCAACTTTCACATATGAAATATGTGTCAACCTCTGGGAAAACACAAGGATATATCTCACAACATACCAGAGGCTTGTATCAGAGAATTCTAGCTGGGCTTGCCTGACCAGAAGGGCTCCCTAGAGCATAAACTAAATTTGTGAAGGCCCTCTTGCAAGAGCTGGAAAACTCGATTAACAATAACAACATCATCCCATGCTATAAGACTGAGTTCAGGCCAAATGCCTCTACAATAGACAACATGACAGCTCTCTCCTATTTGGGGGCCAGGGTGGTTGATAAATGTATGAGCCCGCTTTATGTCTGGTTTATTGATTATAGATCTGCATCTGATGGAATTGATCAGAACATACTTTGGGCCGAACTTGCTGAATTGGGAATACCAAGGCAGCTCTTGGCTACTATTACAGCACTTTACACAGGCACCTGAGACCAGATAACACAAACCCATGGCACCGCAAAAATATTTACAAAGAAAAGTCTGAACCAGGGATGAGTCATTGCACCTACCTTGTTTAAATTATACACAGCTGACTTAGGTGCGGAACTGTTAAAAGGAAATATTTTCCCACCAATTCTAGGCGACATCAAACTACCAATCATACAGCATGCGTATGACTGGGTGTTATTGGATCATAGACGCATTGGCCTTGGGTACATTACATATGTATAACACCAAGAACTCCCTGCACGCAAATACTTCAAAAACTAAAGTGATGGTCTTTGGCCAAAGAGACAACAAAACATCAGTTGAAATGGCAGTTGGGCCCCCTAAGCATAACTACGATGCGCACATATATTTACATTGGCGTCTGGCTGTCCGAAACTGGCAAACCCTTCCTGCACGTAAAGGCCTTGAAAGAACAAGCAGCCCAAACTTTGTTTGCCTTAAACAAACTACAGAGTCCTATGACTGAGGGGATCCAAACAGTAACACGTGGTAACTTGCTACACAACATAAGCCATGGGCATCTTGCATTTCATGGTATGCTCACAGAGACACTAGAGCGCTGCCATATAGCAGTGTACAGGGAAATATTCGGTCTCACCAAAACAACCAGACTCACATTGATTCGACTGGAGTTTGGATTGGTGAAAATGGACATTGAGTGTAAAAAGGATGTAATCAAATATCTCTGTCAAGTAGCTCGAGCAGATTCTGATTTAGTGAAAGGTGCCTTGTTTTTGATATTCCAGGATAAGAACAGCAACTGGTGGGGGCATGGCCCTGACTGCCGCCAAGATGCCTGCAACCTTGTGGGGCTCCAGTGGCTTCCAACCCAAAGTAACCACTGCCATCATCACCCCCTAACACCGAAACATTCCCCACCACAGTCTCTGAAGCCTGGCGCTGCTGCGGTGGAGCGGTGGTGGTGGAGCTCTGACAGATATTGTTTCTGCACTGGGGCTGATGCAGCCTGGCACCGCCACTGAGGCCCTGCCACAACAGGGTCCATGGGTGAGCCTGAGACCACCCAGTCTTGCCAGTGCCACGGACCCCCCCCCCCTGACTGCAGAGATTTGCTGCCACCACGCTTGCTGGGACCCTGAGCTGACGTCAGCTGCAGGGCAGTGGGTGCCGGCCCCAGCCCTCCTCCTCCCTCTCTGGGAGTGGCCTTGCCTCCGGTGCTGCAGCCACATTGATGTGGGGCTGCCCAGCTGGGACACACTGAGCCTGCTCTGCCTGCTGGGGCTGTGGAGGTGGTGTCTGCGGCTCCTGCTGTGCTGTGGAGACAGTGGTCGACTGGTGCGGGGACTGGCGGGCCCCGTGATTTCCCCGCTTTGCCCGGAATTCAGCCCTACCCCCTCTTGATGCCAGCATGGTAAATGCACACACGACCTTGGGGGACCACCGGGGGCTGCAGCGCTGTTTCTGTGTGCCTGCTGCTGTGTATTGCCCCCTCACTGATGCCCACAATCCCAGCCTTCTGAATCTATCGTTCCTGGCATTGATGTCTTGAGCTCACCATTTGCTTTTGGTCGTGCACCCTGACATCTGCTGGCCCTCCATTACTCTGCACAAACACTCCTAACTGATGTTGCTCTGGCCCTAGTGCAGGTGACGTTGTGTAATACTACCATTTGGCTCTGGACACCACTGGTCCTGTCCTGTTAGCTGTGGATAACACCCACCACTGTTGTGCCTGCCTCACTAGGTAATTGACTGTGCGCACTACTCCCCGCTTGCTTCCTCACGGCAGCGTGACGCCGCTCCCCGCTGCTGTATCAGAGCCAACATCATATACCAATGGGTGGCACCAATCACAAACAGTGTAGGCTCACTTTCGAACAAGCAAGGCCTGCTAGGGGGCATGGGTCTCACCTCGACGCAGATGACACTGTTGACCATGAACCAGACAATGCCACAACTAATTATATGACTGCCATTTTGTCGGAGCTCAAGGCAGGTTACCGTGCAATGGATGCACGTTTTGACACCCTCGGTGGCCATATTGGCAAACTGGGGGAGAGCCTGGACCTCCAGGGGACAAGGATAGATAGCGCCAAGGAGTGGATATCGGGGCTGGAGTATGGAGCTGCAACCATTCAGAAATGTCTGGATCAGATGGAATGTATCTTGAAGCAGGTGGCACTCAAGAATGAGGACTTGGAAGCCAGATCCCAAGAAATAACATCAGCATTTCCGGCATTGCGGAAACCACCAACATGGGGAGGCCTGATACATATGTGGAACAACTTCTCATTAATCTTTTTGACCACTCTATCTTCTCGCACACCTTTGTTGCGGAGCGGGCACATCACTCCTAGGCCCATGCCCCCTGAGGTTACCTCACCCTGTTTCCTTATAGCATGCCTTCTCAAATACAAAGACAGGGACACTGTCTGCTTGTGCAGTGTTTAGCCATGAGCCTTTTTTGCCATGTCCTCAGTAGTATCACTACCTATACATATAATACTATTTTGGTGTGTACTGTTTTTATACAATTGTGGATGATTAACTCCTAACATTGCATGATATTGTTTCTTCTTGTGCCACTGCAAGCCATGTTGTTGCCTCGCTCCCCCCGGTGAGCACCAGACTCATGTTATTAGGTCTGTTTTGTTTCTTTGTTTTGCGATCGGGCTCTCCCTCCTCCTGAGCACCAAAGGATACATGGACATTAGCCTTATGGACTTTATATTAGAATAACCTTGTACTTATTGTGTTGTGTGCGCCAAATGAAGACAGCCACCACCTGGTATTGAATAGAGGTACTGAACAAGTGATCACACAGGGTGTAGCAAGTAATAGCTTGGTAGGCAGCAGCATATCAGACAGTAATGTGACAAGTCCTAGAGCACACCAAGAGGATACCAATAGGACTCCTCAATTACCATCGTTAATACAAACTCATTTCTTATCCCACCAATCTGAAATGATGCTTTAGAATGGTCGGTCAGGCAGTCCATTTATTACCATGATAGACTAAAACCCACTGTTGGCCAAAAAGACCCTGACTATATGCAATGACCTTAAAGGCAGGCCCTATCCCTTAGTGATGAGAGCAGTGATGACTCCACTAACCTCTTGTGTATCAAACCCAAAACACTCTTACCCTTGTGAGAATAACCTGGTCTCAGAGAAGGCAATGTGTCACTATCCACATCTCTTGGTTCTCAGCTGACATTCTGAATATCACCTTTCATGGGAAAGGCCACAAAATTTGAAAGGAGAGCTGTAAACTGATTTTGTAAATTACAATCTTAACTGGACTGATGATAATCACTTGCTAAATGTTATCATTCCACGAGAGGCAAAAGACCAGCTGGCAATCAAAGCCAACTGGTACAAAAACACCTGCAAATAGAGCCACCTTAATGATTTCTGGGGAAGCCATATTAGATTTTCTTGCACCACTGAGTTCCCTAATTTGTGAAAGATGCATGTAATGGATAGCCAACTATCATGAATGCTGTTTAGATGGCTCAAGAGGTAGTAGGAGTCACTTTTCTACAAGGATTACTACCTATGTTAAATAAGATGGGATAGGTCTCCCAAACCATGTATATCGGTGGGAGCCACAGGCAGCAGCAGACAGCGTGGGTCACAGGGAAGAGGAGCGGTTGTGAAGGCTTCCCATCTCTCTTCAGCTGCCCTCTTCTGCAACAGCACTCTGACTTCGCACAAAAGAGCCACTGTTGTGTGGTTGCAGTTGCTCGCCCTCCTTATTTCCTCTTTTTTATTTGGTGCTGGATCGTAAGCTCATTAAATATTTAGATCTTGGGGCAGTTGATTCGCAGCCAACCCTCTTCCTATGGATGCATGCAAGACAGTGAAATTAAAAAGGGAACCCCCTGGAAGTTTGAGCGTGTTCAGAAACTCTGAGCATCATTCCGCACTTTGGCGCTTGAGCGCTGGGGGTTTGTTGGCTTGACCCTGGAGGAGTTCACGGACCACAAGTCCATTGCCCCGAGAGGAGGGGCTTGCCCATAGCCAAATTCTGTTGCCACCTGACTCTCTTAAAGCCCTGCGAAGACTCCTGCGGCACTGGACGGAAAGTTCTGGGGGTTTGTTGACTTGACCCCGGAGGACTTTACGGACCATAAGTCCATTGCCCCGAGAGGAGGGCCTTACCCACACTCTTGAATCGCTGCGAAGACTCCCATGGCATGGAACGCAGATTACTGGGTGTTTGTTTCCTTGACCTCGGAGGACTTAATTGACCATAAGTCCATTGTCCTGAGAGGAGGGGCTTGCCCACAGCTGCCTCCTGTTGCTGCCTGAGACGCGTAAAGTGCTGCAAAGACTCCTGTTGCATGGGACGCAGTTCGCTGGAGGTTTGTTGCCTTGACCCTAGAGGACTTCCTGGACCTCAAGCCCATTGCCCGGAGAGGAGGGACTTGCTCTCAGCCACCTTGTGTTGTCACCTGATGTGCTTGAAATACTGCAAAGACTTCTGCTGAGCTGGACGCGCACGGGCTGTACACGGGCAAAGCCCGGGTCAAGGGCGGGCCCGTCCTGCGCCCATCAGCACCAGGAAGAGCCAGGGAAGGGCCACCCCCCTTGGCTTGTAGTTACGTTTTGATCTTCTGTTTGCCTGGGACAGTGACTGGCTAAGTGGAGATCCACCATCTGGACGGTAATTTGTTATTGAAAGTGCTTATAGTTTTCGACCATTTGGATGGGCAAACGTAAGACTACTAAGTCCCTCCCTGGGAAGAAGAAGAAAAGCTCACAGGTTGTTCCTGGCCCAACTCTGTCTAGCTCTGTGGCTAATACCATGCTGGAGGATATAGATACCCTAATTGAGGAGGTGGAGTTCCTCCTGAGGGGGAAAAAGGTGATGGGAGGACAAATATCAAGGAAGGAGGAGGCTGGGAAAATAGCTTCTATATTTGCTACAAACTGGAGGCCCAATCCCCCACCCCAGAGTAACAACATTCCTCATCAACTTAAAACCCCAGGGACGAACAAGGCTAATCTTTCTATAAATTGTCCATTTAACCAGAGGGTAATCCCGATTGAACCTGTGATTGTGATTTCTAATAAATTCTCTGTACTTACAGACACTCAAATTGCTACTGACAATGTTAAAATGGGGGGTGGGAAAGAAGTCCATATAATGTCTGATGAACCTGGGGCTAGCTCAGTATTGCACACGAGATCAGGTACTGATGAGGAAGTGGATATGTTCAAAGTTATTGCTCTTGTTAAGAGGTTGCAGTAAGAGATTGTAGAATTGCAGGCACCAATGGTGATTGTGTCAGCGGAGGTTGAAAAACTCAAGCCTATAGGACCTACGCACAACAATGAGTCTGACTCTGTCCAATGGATCATACACTATGTTGATAGCAGACCAAAATAAAAAGAGTGACTGGATTGCTGGAGTTAGCCACCTTCCTCCACAGAATGTGAGGCATGACATGTGCATGACTTTTTCCCCATGCTCCCCACCCCCCTCTGGTAAACCCCTATGCCCTATACAAACTACATGTGCAAGTAGAAGTATGACTGGGGGGCTGTATCCCCTAGAGGGAACATATGCCCCCTCACATTCAGTGCAGAAGGGTGTGATCCCAAAGTCCATGAAGGGCCAAGTAGCTCATAGCAAGATATTGAATTGTGTTTATTTGACCAAGGTCCCAAAATTGGCTAAGGGGTTGAGGGAGGATGAGGATTCGTTATCTAATAAATGTATTCATTATATAAGATCAACACAGAATTGTTATTCAATAATACGTGAAGATATTTTATCTACTAAGAGATCCCACGACCCTTAGACTAATGGAGGGTCCTTTTACTTTATTTAAATCTGGCTCAAGGACCGTAAAATGGTAGAAGGGCTGGTGGGACTTAGAAAAAATACAAATGCAATTTAAATTTAGGCCACTCTGTCTCACCTCCTCACCACCTGTCATTGATAGCATAGACGGAGACAATGATGCGGGCATTGACTGGTAGAGAGGAGTACTTCCATAACAGGTGTAAATATGGAATCTCGCATGGACATTGACCATTTGCAGTATATAACCATTTTTGGAACTCCTGGATCCCCTGATCCACCTATAGCATCTTCTCTGGGAGAGACAGAAGTGTCTTCAACAGCCATCCAAAGCCAGAAACTGGCCAAAATAAATATCTTGTCTTGGAACATGGTTGGGCTACGTCTCAAGCTTGGTGACTCTGCTTGGAGATTTTTCCTTGACCATTTTGATATTTATTTTCTCCAGGAGACGTTGTCCCTAGATCCTGTATATAGATCAGGCTTCCAAATTTTTTTGTACCAGCAAACCTCAATGGTGGGGACGCACCTCTGGTGGCCTCCTGATATGGATACGCACCTCCCTGAATATAACCTTTTGTTCTCTAAACATAGCGTCCTTAGATATACAAGGTATAAACATCACTGGGGAGAACAAAGCTGTGATTCACCTGTATAATGTGTACAATAGGGGGGGTCAGAGAGGGTAGAGAAACTCCAATTGTGAAACAACTGAGGGAGCACCTGGAGCAATGTAACACATATGATCTTGTGATAGTTGATAGTGATTTCAATTTCTGCATTTTAACCCCTGGATAATGATGGCCATTAATTATCTGAGGTGGAAGATGAGGAATGGGCGTCCCCTCCCTTGAGATTCCACCTGTAAAGAGATGGACAGAGGTAGCATATCCGCTGCTCTCACTCACGCTAGCTTGTGGCTTGAGGGCTTGTAATTGGCCGACAAAGTCAGACCCCCATGCTTTACCCATTCTTTACACACCTACAATCAAATTGACCCTACACGCAGGATAGATTATATTCTGCTTTCACTCTCTCTGTGGAAATTTGTTGATGATAATTGATAGATGTGATAGTGATCATAACGCTATTGTCTGTAAATTGTCCAATTTGATTGCCCATCAGGAGCAAATCACATTATCTTGTTCTAATAACTTAAATCCATCAAATGACAAACGTAGACTTAAATGGGTTAATGTGGCACCTAGGCCTGAATCAGTAATAGTAATGGCTATGAGTATGGCACTGCAGGAGGCCACAGAGAGTTTGGAAACCACCTTCCCTTGCAGCTTCCATTACAGGATGTTGAGGCAATTCATGTTAATATTTTTTTTACATTGTGGGGGACTGCTTCACTCAGAGACAACGCAAGCAAAAGAGGAAGGTCTTCACTGGATGGTATATTAAGGATTGTAAACTAGCCAAGCAACAGTTGTGTATGTCTCTGAAGGGCAGCGACCCGGTCCAAATGAGGATGCAGTGGAAGTTGTATAAATGGACCTAGGCCAAAGCTTGTGCCAGCTAAAAGGAATTATATGAGGCTGGGTTCTCCAGGAATGCCACGAGATTTTGGCCCTTAGTAGCTAATAGGGGGCAGAACCCTAAAGATCACTTAGTTATTACTATCCATCCGGAGGCATGGTATAACCATTTTTCTGAGCTATTTGACTCTTCATTGAGCTAGTCTCTGAGGCGTGCGCCCCAGAGGCATATGGTTCAGAATCATGTTTATCATTATTAACTTTAGCATTTGGTGAAACCCTAGCTGCAATCAACTGTGTCGCTCTGGGGAAAGTGGCAGGTTCAGATGGGGTCCCTGGTGACTCATTTCATATGGACCCAGACAATTGGGCCACGTATATTAACATCTTGTCAAACACGATTCTTAAGGGGGCTGAAATACCTGGCAGTTGGAAGGCTACCGAGATAGTTCCAATATGCAAACAGGGTTCTAGGGATTCGTCCCTAAATTATTGGCCTATAAGTCTGATTGAAGTTACACAGAAGGTCTTTAGTGGACAAATTTTAAAGAGACTTCAGGATTGGATCGATGAGACTAAGGCCATACCACATCTGCAAGCAGGATTTCGGAGTGGTATTAGTACCATTGACTAGGTTTTCAGATTTATCGTAATTTATTGGAAGACGTTGGTCCTCCAAAAGGAGCATCTCTGTATGGTCTTTGTGGACCTTAAATCTGCGTTCGACCTGGTCCCTAGGCAACAACTTTGGGTGGTGCTACAACATAATGGGATTCCTCAAGATTTACTGACCATTATAGTGAGATACTTATGGGGCCCCCAGGTGCCCCAAGGGGGAGTTTACAAAATGGGTAGCAACTCCCAGAGGGGTCTGCCAAGGTTGCGTGCATGCCCCAGCCTTATTCTCCCTATATCTCAATGACGTTGCGGCCTACCTGTAAAATTGCAATAGTGATGAGCCGAAGATTGCAGGTATGAAATCCCACTTCATGCTGTTCGCAGACGATACTCTGCTTGTGTCTAAGAGTCCAATGGGTTAACAGATACTGGTAGACCGGTTTATGGACTTTTGTGTGGATAACATGGTTGATAAAAAACCAATCAAAAATGAAATTTATGACCATCAGCCCACACAAGTCCTTTAGAGGAACCATTACGTTAGAAGGGACAGAACTTGAAAGGGTTTTAGAATGTGATTACCTAGGCATACAGTTTGTCCATGTTATGTTGTGGTCTTCCTAGACAAAGAAGAGTAGTATGAACTTATGGCACCATGCATCTGGGATACAGAAAATGTATAGGGCATCTAAAACTAGACAGGCTTTGCCTGCACTGAGAGTATATAATGTGAAGGCGGAGCAGAGATGTTGGGTTTTGCAGGATTGTCCTGTTTGGGAAATGTTGAGAACAACTTCCTGAGATCATTTATTGGGCTCCAAAGAGTACACACCTGTTACCCTTATGTTGGGACCTGGGTATTAAACAAATGGTTCACAGAGTACAGCTAAGACCAGTCCTGTTTTGGAGAAGACTTATGTCATCACCTGCCCTAGTGGAATACTATAATGCCTTTAAAGAAATAGTTGAACTAGATAAGAAAGATAAAATCCATTGGATTCGGTCTATTGAAGAGACACTCTCTCAAATTGGCTTAGCGGATTATTGGAACGACTGGAATAGCCCCTCGCTCCTTTCCAAGACTGTTCTTTAGGAAGCCTTTCGGGCCCATAAATGGGCAACTGAGGTGAGCAACTGACACTTTTTTAGATTTAAATTCACACAGTATGCACAAATCATTTTTAAACTATATTTCAGTTCCTTTAGCTAGGCAACTGTATATTAGGTTTAGACATAACACACTTCCCTTACAGTCATTCTGTGCAAAATGGAAATCTAAAGTGTACATGAGCATGGCCTGTCCAATATGCCAGACGGAATGAAAAACTTGAGGGGGAACCTAACTGTGTTCATAAGGACGTTTTTTTTTATAGGTTTATAGGCTGACTCCACTTTGCGCACCCACACAAGCACACAAGTGAGCTCTCATTTTTATCAGGAGATCGAGGGGAAAGCTGAGTGGTAGGAAATTTGTGCCGGCCCAGTGATCCTTCAACTTTCCCACACAGACATGTGAGGTAAATGTGACTTTTTAGCTTAACCTAAGGTTTGCAGAGGATTCTGGGTATGAAATGCTGGGGCATCCACACAAGCCGCACCGCCAGCCAAGTGACAGTCCACACATACCGCCAGCGAAGTGCCAGTCCACACATTCCAACAGCCAAGGCGTCATCCACGCGCACCACCAGCCAAGCACCATCCAACGCACATCGCCAGCCAAATGCCAGTCCACATACACCGCTAGTCTACACACACTGCCACCAATTGTTAGTCCACACACACCTCAAGCCAAGCACAAGTCTACACAAACTGCCAGCAAAATGGCAGTACACACACAGCCAGCCAAACATCAGTTCATGCAGACCGTCAGCTGAACTACAGTTCACACACACAGAATCTTTCCCTGGTATCAAATGGTTTTCTGCCCCAAAAATATTACTGCATATGGCCAGGTCTAAACTGGGGTGGCATGGTGAGCAAAATAATGATGGTTTTAACCCAGATCTCTTGACTGGGGTTGAATGTTTTGATTTGGTCTGCATTCCGTCCATCAATTGTGTGTCTTTTGCTTTCTCGCCCTGAGTGCGCCGAGTAGCCCCAGACGTGGGTCCCGGGCTCACTGTGCCAATGAAATCAATCTATTCTGGCTGATGAAGGGTAAAACCCTGAAACCGGTCCTAGGATGCTTGTTTCCGGTCTAGGGAGGACCTGGTTTGCCAGTTTGGGCTGAACTGTTCCCATGAGGCACAGGGTCAAGACTGATTTGCATATGGCCAGGTCTAAACTGGGGTGGAATTGTGAGCAAAAGAATGATGGATTTAACCCAGATCGCTTGACTGGGGGTCAATTGTGTGTCTTTTGCTTTCTCGCCCTAAGTGCACCGGGTATGCCCAGACCTGGGTCCCGGGCTTACTGTGCCACTGGAATCAAGCTTTTCTGGCTGATGAGGGATGAAACCCCGAAACCGGTCCTAGGATGCTTGTTTCCGGTCCAGGGAGGACCTGGTTTGGCAGTTCGGGCTGGACTGTTCCCATGAGGCACGTGTCAAGACTGACTTGCATATGGCCAGGTCTAAACTGGGGTGGCATGGTGAGCAAAAGAATGATGGATTTAACCCAGATCTCTTGACTGGGGGTGAATGTTTTGATTTGTTCTGCATTCCGTCCATCAATTGTGTGTCTTTTGCTTTCTCGCCCTGAGTGCGCAGAGTATGCCCAGACGTGGGTCCCGGGCTCACTGTGCCACTGGAATCAAGCTATCCTAGCTGATGAGGGGTGAAACCCCAAAACCGATCCTAGGATGCTTGTTTCCGATCCAGGGAGGACCTGGTTTGGCAGTTCGGGCTGGAGTGTTCCCATGAGGCACAGGGTCAAGACTAATTTGCATATGGCCAGGTCTAAACTGGGGTGGCATGGTGAGCAAAAGAATGATGGGTTTAACCCAGATCTCTTGACTGGGGCTGAATGTTTTGATTTGTTCTGCATTCCGTCCATCAATTGTGTGTCTATAAATATTTGCTGATCTGCCCCCAAGGGGACAAAAAGAGCAAAAAAAAAAGGGGAGTGACCTTTGACTATGGGGCCGCTCCCTAACAAGTCCATAAACAAATCCCTGGTGCCTAGTGGGCTTTCTGTTCCCACCCCAGGGGGAGGGGGTGGATTGGGTGTAATAACCACCATCTGCCCCCCATGGGGATCAGAAAGACTGTATCCAGTTTTTTTGAGGGGGTGGTGGCATCAACATTCTGGACAGCCCCACCCCTACACAAAGTAAACAAGAAAAAAGACCTGATGTCTAATGTGGCCTTTTTGCCCCCCCCCCCCCTCCCTGGAGGGCAGATCAGGAGTAATAACCCCCATCTGTCTCCCGGGGGGGCAGAAAGACTGTCCATTTTGTGTTGGCAGCTCCACCCCACTTTTATAAAAAAGAAAAGAATAATCCCTGGGGCCTAGTGGGCTTTCTGCCCCCCCAGGGGGCAGATTGGGGGCTATTGCCCCCATCTGCACCCCAGTGGGGTCAGAAAGACTGTGGCAATTTTTGGGAGGGGTTGGGCCATGATAATGCCCATTCAGGGCAGCCTCCACCGCTAGATATAAATACAAATAAATCCCTGGTTCCTAGTGGGCTTTCTGCCCCCTAGGGACTATATTCAGTATTTCTGTCCCCAAGGGTGCAAAATGACTGAGTATAGCCATAAAATACAGGGGGCAACAAAAGCCCTTGCCCAAGGGGCCGCTCCCCACTCCCTGGAGTCTAGTGGGTGGATCTCTGCTTGGGGATCGCCCTCCTTTGGCAATCCCCAAGCAGGGATCCACTAGGGAAGTGTACCATTGGAAAGGGGAGACTCACCCCTTTCCAATGATACCTCTCCCATCTGCCTATGTGCTCAGGGGGGCTGATATAGCCCAGAGTGCAAGCAGGAAGTGAAAGTGAAGCCTATTGGCTCATTTCACTTTCATTTTCAATGTAATGACGTCAGCGCACAATCGTCATTACATTGAAAAAAAAAGAAAAATGCCTCTGGAGGATGGGGAAGCTCTTCCCCAGCTCCCGAGGCTAAAAAACAAAAAAAGGAAATCCCCCTGCTGTTTACAGCAGAGGGATTTGTTCCTCGTGTGCAGAGGACGGAAGAGCTCCATCCTCGGTACACGAGCACTGTGGAGCATGAGGGAACAACTCCTTAGATCAACACTGAAGAAATTCACTGCACTTAATCACTGAGTTATATTAGTGAGTGCATATAACCTTTAGAGAGCACTTGCAATTTTGTTTACCCCCGTTTTAATTCAGGTAATGACATCTTGGCTGGACAAAAGCATCTGGCATCCGATCACATAAAAGACACCCCTAAGCTACCCCCGACCTGTTACTGTCTCCCAGGTGCATACTCTTCTAGGGATGGCTGCCTAAAGTAGGCAGTTGGTTTTACGATATGATACTATTGTTAAATTATTGTAAGCCTTCAATAAAAGTGATACCTACAACAGCTGCCCTAGTCCAAGGAAGCAGAACAAGTCTTTGTGGGGCATATTAGCAATGCTTTGCGATAACTATCGCAAAGCGTGCTTAGCGCTCATTTTCCTAACGCCGGCTATCGCAGGTATTTATCGCGGAGATATCGCATTATTAGCAACGCGTATCTCCAAGGCGATAAAGATTCCTGCGATAGCAGGGAAATCGCCGTTTTGCATGGAACATCGCTGGTTTTCCAGCGATGTTCCCTGCAAAACGGCGATAACCTTGCTGATACGACCCTGTGGTCGTATCAGCAGAATCCACCCCCTATGTTAGGGATGGCTAAGTCAGGATTTTAGCAGAAGTTAGATTTTGGCGAAAACGGCCGTTTTCGCCAAAATCTAACCTCTGCTAAAATCATGTGGGCTGCCTTGTAAATATCGCGATGTGAACATCAGCGATATTTGCAACGTAGTCCATCCGGGGTACGCCCAGTAACGCCCACTTTGCATCTCATTGGAGATGCAAAGGGAGGCGTTGGGAAAAGGGGTGCTAACATGCGATTATGCATGTTAGCACCCTCTTGTTGATAGGGCGATAGTTTTATCTCCGTTTTTCTGGCTTTTAAAGCCAGAAAAACGGAGATAAAGCCCTTGCTGATATGCCCCTGTATCTTTAAAACATGCTTTATTTTCTGCACCTGCTTTCGGTTTGCCTGATTATGATACACATTTTACACTGTACTGTCAGGAGAAGGAGGCCTTTGGCCTAGAGGTATTAGTGCATGATTATGGTGATAAAACAACTGTTTTTCCTCCCTTCGTACGGTTGTGGCAGGATTCCCTCCATGCCTGCACACTGTGGCAGCGGAAGCCAATCTAGTTGAAGAGTTTGGAAATATTCTACTTGGGTCACTCCTCACTGTTGCTGTAGTCTATGCTGTGAATGCACTATCGCTAAACACCAAAGCCTTTCTATGTCTAGGTTGTCAAAGTATGAAATAATATTGCTGTCTGGTTCTTATATCACTCTTGTACTATGCCATATGTTTAACTCTGCTTCACTGTTCCCTCTTCCCTCGATGGGGAACCACAGAATTGTATTCTTACCACCCATCAGAGAAACCCAGAGTCGATATCACTGTGCATATACAAATTGAGTTGATATTCTTGCCTCATAAATGATAAGAGAATAGTAATTGCTGTATATGCTGTTTGCACCACATATGCGCAAGTGTATAAACAGATTGCTCTTGCCTGTGGCTGTATTCTAGTAACTCAGAAAATTATAACTATCTTTCGATCTTTACTAATACAAAAAAAACTCCTGCACACTGAAAAGAAGTACAACCACAGAAGTGGGAAGTCTCCCACCTACCTGATTTCTCAATGGACCCATGCGACCATCTTTGCTGTAAGTTTGTTTGTTTTGATCAATATGACTAAGTGTGAGAAGTGAGGAGCACTGGGTTTGAAGCTCACTATGGCCAGTCCTGGAACAATTGCTAAAATTGTATTTTGATGCAAGTTTAGGGGCCATTATAAACAGGATCTGAACTTTTTAAAATTTTGAGTTTTCTCCCATGTGCCCACTGACACCAGTGTTGGAGAGCCAATGATCCTAGCTACTATGGGCTTGAAAGAGCAATGCAGTGATTTACACTTGTACAGTGTTAGACCTGTCAGTCTTAGGGTGGTCTGCCCCCCAACTTTTCGCCATACTCCTCCATATTTTTCTGATCTCTTTTTTGTTGGCCTTAGGACTCTGTGCATCGTACCACTACTAACCAGTGCTAAAGTACGTGCACTCATTCCTTAAATCATGGCTATATTAGCTCACCCCAACTGGCATATTTAAATTACTTATAAGTCCTTAGTAAAGTGGTACTACATGTGCTCAGGGCCTGTAAATTAAATACTACTAGTGGGCCTGCAGCACTGATTGTGCCACCCGCTCAAGTAGCCATTTAAACATGATTCAATCCTGCCATTGCAGCCTGTGCGTGCAGTTTAAAACTGCCATGTCGATCTGGTAAAAATAAACCTTTGACAATGGTACCCTTCCCTAGTGGATCCTACTTGGGGTTTCCAAAGGAGGGCAATCCCCAAGCAGGGATCCACCCACTAGACACCAGGGAGGGGGGAGCGGCCCCTTGGCAAAGGGCTTTTGTTCCCCCCTGGATTTTATAGTTATACTCAGTCTTTCTGCCCCCTTGGGGGCAGAAAGACTAAATATAGCCCCTGGGGGGCAGAAAGCCCACTAGGAACCAGGGATTTTTTGTATTTATAGCTAGGGGTGGAGGTTGCCCTGAATGGGCATTATCATGGCCCTAGCCCTCCCATAAATTGCCACAGTCTTTCTGACCCCACTGGGGCACAGATGTGGGGAATAACCCTTCTTTTTAGTACATATAAGTCACCCTTAGGGTAGGCCCTGGACAGGCCATTGGTTAGGGTGAAATGCATTTAAAATGAGGGACATTGCGAGAAGCTGGCCTGGTATATGATGTCCACTAATGTAAATGGGCACCATGCACCAGTCCAGACAATCCTTATGGTGATTTAAGAGGTCTCAGACAACCCTAGAAAGCTATCCAAGTGGTCGCTTTGGAGAGCAGCCTTCAGGCTTAGTCTTGAAGGAGTGTTAAGCAGCTTGTTTTACCAGAATGCAATCTTATAGTATAGATTAAATGAAAAAGAACCACACAAAGTATTTATAAAAATATGTATTTATTATATAACACTATCTAGTACGTTATAGTATCTCCCACACGGAGATAGACACAAAGCCCACAATACCTTAGCAAAGAAATCACAGTAAATAGCACTAATGCACAGTGGGCCCAAGGGGGGACCAAACCACATACGAAGAAAGTGGTATAAGAACCACGACTCGAGTCAGGACAATGTTGAGAGGACGTAGAATTGCTGGGGACCCACAGAACCACCCAAGGTAAGTAGATAGGGACCCTACGGAGAGCGTGTGCATTGTAGGAACACGACCGCGTGCTCCGTACAAGTCTATGTGCAAGCCTTGGTTGGATTTTTAAAGATTAGGGACCCTTCCCAGTGGACCCTGAAGAAACCCCGTGGAAGACAGAAGGTTGGAGAGCCATGCCACCCGTGGATACCTTGGTACCCAAGTTACCTATCCCAGGGAAGCCAGGTGCATAGGTGTGAAGTGGCGTCGGAAACCGCCGTCGAACCCAATGGAGGACTTCAGGAAAGTGCAGCTGCTGGAAGAGGAGAAAGTGTCCGGAGGAATAGAAATGTGGATTCTTGGAGAGGAGTACCTGAAAGCAGAGGGTACAGTGTCTATGTCACTCAGGGGTGACCAGGAGACTTGTAAGACGGATGCCCTCAAATGTCGGGTGCTTCAGGTAACATCACGGTGACCTTAACTCTGCAGCTGTGAGTACCAGGCAATGCTGAGGATGTCCAGGACCCATATAAGAGCTGTTGCACAAAGGATGTCAAGTGCTGAGGGGTCGGTGTCTGGCGGGAGCACCAACAAGCCTTGGCAAATGCAACCCACGCAGGAAGTCAAGAAGGTGCACAGTTGGGACCAGCAAGGTCCAGGAGACTCACTGCAAGCAGGGGAGTCAGAGCAGGCCTAAGCAATCAGGAGAGCCCAAAGAAAAACAAAGGTGACCCTCAAATGGACCTACAGGCCAGAGGCACAGGAGTCGCAAGAGGACCTCAAACAGCTCACCAAAAGATGCAGGCCATGATGCACACGATGTGGTGTGGTCAAAGATTCTGGTCACTGGTAGTGCTCGATATTGGGGCTACTTGGAGCCCGAAGATCTTCTTGCAAAGATGTCAACAAGCCTTTGCAACTGCAAAGGGGATGCAGTACTCAAGGGTTTGGTTATTGCAACCCCCATGAGGACTACTGGCCTCAAACTTGGTGAGACGGTAGAGCAGGCCGGAGGAGCTCAGGATCTGCAGACCGGTTGACTTAGTTGCGGTGCCTGCGAATGCAGGGGAGTGACTCCTTCACTCCAAGGGAGATTACTTTGGTAGTCCTTGATGATTCACAGGCTTTGGAAGGTTCCGGTATGATGCACAGGCACAGATGATGCAGCAGACTGGAAGGGAGATGAAGTCAGGCCCAAACGAAGTCCAGCGAAGTCCAGAGTGCCCAGACGGTAGAAGTGCAGTGGTTTCAATTCTGAATCTTATCCCACGACATATCTGAAGACCTACACCCAGGTAAGCCCTTAAGTACCGTAGGGAAAGGGTTGGGAAGATTCAGGGGACCCTCCCCGGGGAGGGTCTGGACAGGGGGGAGGTTACTCCCATGTCCTTTGTCCAGTTTCGTGCCAGAGCGGGAGCCAATGGCTCCCAGGGCTAGTTTGAACTGGGCTATGCACAGGGACACCAAGTGTGCCCCTCATGCATACTTTCTGGCACTGGCAAGCTCACCCGCCCAGCCCTGATACACTAAATCCTGTCTGGGAGGTGGTCACACCTCCCTTTGACAGGATGCCTATTGTTCTACCTTCCTCTGCTCGAGCTTGGCTCAGCAGCGGGAGGGCAGAAATGTGTCTCTGGTTGGCAGCAACCATTTTGTGCTGTCCGGGTCTAGAAGGCTAGTACCGGGAACACCGAGAACCTAACGGACGGCTCTTCCAGTGCTTGGAATCATACCTCCCACACCGTTTACGGAGTGGAATGTATGATTCCAACATGTTTGATACCAAACATGATAGAATTCGTTGCAGCCGTTTTTAGATGGTCATCGCGCAATTACGCGGTGCCCCTCTAGATAGCAAACAGCTGCTTCACTGACGACCCGGGAGAATGGACTTCACAGGCTGCAGTGGTGTCCTGCTCATGCAGGGGCACCATCTCACTTAGAACCAAGCACCTGCCTTCAGGATTGCAAAGGCCTGCTATAGGGGTGACTTATAGGTTTTAAGTGCAGTGACCCTTAGATATAGTAAACCTATATCTTTAGTAAGTGGTGCATTCACCAACTTACACAGGCTGCAATGGCAGGCATGTAGGTCCATTTTGAATGGTCTCTCATGGGTGGCATAATACATGCTTCAGCCCATGGGAGACCTCTGGGGTACCTATGCCCTGGGTACATGGGTACCATATACTAGGTACTGACAAGGGTACCCCAGTATCCAATCTGGGATGTACCTAAGTACTGAAGTTACCAATTTAGGAAGAAAGCAGATAAACTGGGATTCTGATTAACAGGACTCCGGTCAGACTAGTCAAAAACCAGAATAGCACCAGGCAAAAAGTGGGGGTAAACATGCAGAAGGATCCTACCTTCCTACAGACGTACTTTTAAGCTTTACATGTCCTGATAGATTAATTTTTCACTTTTGTAAGGCATACCTCTCCCATAAGATAACATTTGTGTTACCTTATAACATGTAATAAGGACATCCTCTAAATGAAAATAGGTACACAGTTCATGTTTTGTGTCTGTGTAATTGTATTGAAAAGTCTTCCTTCATGGTAAAGTTAGATTTTGAATATGCCAGTTTTAGGAATTAAAAAGAACAGATGATGGACGGAATGTTAAACAAATCAAACATTCACCCCCAATCACAGATCTAGGTTTAATCCATTGTTTTTTTGTTCACCATGCCACCCAAGTTTGGACCCAGCCATATGCAAATCAGTCTTGACACTGCTCCCCATGGGAACAGTCCAACCCAAACTGCCAGAACTGTAATCTTTAAGGGGTACAGGTACATGAAAGCAAAAAAGAGAGGTACGGGAGGAAAGGAGAATTAGGGGAAAGGGAGTGGATGAAGAAATGGAAGAGAGTCAGTGTAGATTTTATGATGAGATGCAACATCTGGGAAATAGGAGGGGAAAATTGTTAAAAACTTCCAGGTATTGACTTGATCTCACCTGATAAGGGTTGTGTTGTTGTGGTGGCTAACATCACCATCAAAGGGGAGATTGGAGCAGAGTAATTTAGGCTCCACCCTTATACATCACAGAAATGCAATTATATATGTTCACCTGACATTATATTCATGTGTGCCTTAATAATATTAACGTGTACAACACATTTAAATGCATTATTGAAATGTATGCACTGTGGAACTTAGAGATTTATAAACGTGTGCACTAATGTCCAACATAACATGAATCATGCACTCTTTACTCACGTTTTACATTTACACTTCAAGTTACATTTGCTAAAGAACATGTATTCTTTTGCTCACATTTTGCCGTTTATTAGGAGTTACATGTGTGCACGTATAACCACGAAATTGAAGTGCACACTAAGGGCCTCATTTACAATATTTTGATGCACGGCAGTTCAGCAAGCCTTCCTGGCCATGCATCAAAAGAAAAGGGCAGAAATGTGCTGTATTTATAAGATATGCAAAAGAAACAATTGATGGACGGAATGCTGGACAATGCAAACATTCACCCCCAGTCACAAAGATCTGGGTTTAATCCATCATTCTTTTGCTCACCACACCACCCCAGTTTGGACCCAGCCATATGCAAATCAGTCTTGACCCTGTTCCTTGTGGGAACAGTCCAGCCCGAACTGCCAAGCCAGGTCCTCCCTGGACCAGAAACAAGCATCCTGGGACCGGCTTCAGGGCATCACCCTTCTTCAGCCAGGCTAGCTTGAATCCAGTGGTGTAGTGAGCACGGGACCCACGTCTGGGCATACCCTTCCCACTTAGGGCGACATATGCAAAAGAAACAATTGATGGACGGAATGCTGGACAATGCAAACATTCACCCCAGTCACAAAGATCTGGGTTTAATCCATCATTCTTTTGCTCACCACACCACCCCAGTTTGGACCCAGCCATATGCAAATCAGTCTTGACCCTGTTCCTTGTGGGAACAGTCCAGCCCGAACTGCCAAGCCAGGTCCTCCCTGGACCAGAAACAAGCATCCTGGGACCGGTTTCAGGGCATCACCCTTCTTCAGCCAGGCTAGCTTGAATCCAGTAGTGTAGTGAGCATGGGACCCACGTCTGGGCATACCCTTCCCATTTAGGGCGACATATGCAAAAGAAACAATTGATGGACGGAATGCTGGACAATGCAAACATTCACCCCCAGTCACAAAGATCTGGGTTTAATCCATCATTCTTTTGCTCACCACACCACCCCAGTTTGGACCCAGCCATATGCAAATCAGTCTTGACCCTGTTCCTTGTGGGAACAGTCCAGCCCGAACTGCCAAGCCAGGTCCTCCCTGGACCAGAAACAAGCATCCTGGGACCGGTTTCAGGGCATCACCCTTCTTCAGCCAGGCTAGCTTGAATCCAGTGGTGTAGTGAGCACGGGACCCACGTCTGGGCATACCTTCCCACTTAGGCGTACATATGCAAAAGAAACAATTGATGGACGGAATGCTGGACAATGCAAACATTCACCCCCAGTCACAAAGATCTGGGTTTAATCCATCATTCTTTTGCTCACCACACCACCCCAGTTTGGACCCATCCATATGCAAATCAGTCTTGACCCTGTTCCTTGTGGGAACAGTCCAGCCCGAACTGCCAAGCCAGGTCCTCCCTGGACCAGAAACAAGCATCCTGGGACCAGTTTCAGGGCATCACCCTTCTTCAGCCAGGCTAGCTTGAATCCAGTGGTGTAGTGAGCACGGGACCCACGTCTGGGCATACCCTTCCCACTTAGGGCGACATATGCAAAAGAAACAATTGATGGACGGAATGCTGGACAATGCAAACATTCACCCCCAGTCACAAAGATCTGGGTTTAATCCATCATTCTTTTGCTCACCACACCACCCCAGTTTGGACCCAGCCATATGCAAATCAGTCTTGACCCTGTTCCTTGTGGGAACAGTCCAGCCCGAACTGCCAAGCCAGGTCCTCCCTGGACCAGAAAGAATGATGGATTTAACCCAGATCCTTGTGACTGGGGGTGAATGTTTGCATTGTCAGCATTCCGTCCATCAAGTGTTTCTTTTGCATATGTCGCCCTAAGCGGGAAGGGTATGCCCAGACGTGGGTCCCGTGCTCACCACACCACTGGATTCAAGCTAGCCTGGCTGATGAAGGGTGATGCCCTGAAACCGGTCTCAGGATGCTTGTTTCCGGTCCAGGGAGGACCTGGCTTGGCAGTTCGGGCTGGACTGTTCCCGCAAGGAACAGGGTCAAGACTGATTTGCATATGGCTGGGTCCAAACTGGGGTGGTGTGGTGAGCAAAAGAATGATGGATTTAACCCAGATCCTTGTGACTGGGGGTGAATGTTTGCATTGTCAGCATTCCGTCCATCAAGTGTTTCTTTTGCATATGTCGCCCTAAGCGGGAAGGGTATGCCCAGACGTGGGTCCCGTGCTCACCACACCACTGGATTCAAGCTAGCCTGGCTGATGAAGGGTGATGCCCTGAAACCGGTCTCAGGATGCTTGTTTCCGGTCCAGGGAGGACCTGGCTTGGCAGTTCGGGCTGGACTGTTCCCGCAAGGAACAGGGTCAAGACTGATTTGCATATGGCTGGGTCCAAACTGGGGTGGTGTGGTGAGCAAAAGAATGATGGATTTAACCCAGATCCTTGTGACTGGGGGTGAATGTTTGCATTGTCAGCATTCCGTCCATCAAGTGTTTCTTTTGCATATGTCGCCCTAAGCGGGAAGGGTATGCCCAGACGTGGGTCCCGTGCTCACCACACCACTGGATTCAAGCTAGCCTGGCTGATGAAGGGTGATGCCCTGAAACCGGTCTCAGGATGCTTGTTTCCGGTCCAGGGAGGACCTGGCTTGGCAGTTCGGGCTGGACTGTTCCCGCAAGGAACAGGGTCAAGACTGATTTGCATATGGCTGGGTCCAAACTGGGGTGGTGTGGTGAGCAAAAGAATGATGGATTTAACCCAGATCCTTGTGACTGGGGGTGAATGTTTGCATTGTCAGCATTCCGTCCATCAAGTGTTTCTTTGCATATGTCGCCCTAAGCGGGAAGGGTATGCCCAGACGTGTGTCCCGTGCTCACCACACCACTGGATTCAAGCTAGCCTGGCTGATGAAGGGTGATGCCCTGAAACCGGTCTCAGGATGCTTGTTTCCGGTCCAGGGAGGACCTGGCTTGGCAGTTCGGGCTGGACTGTTCCCGCAAGGAACAGGGTCAAGACTGATTTGCATATGGCTGGGTCCAAACTGGGGTGGTGTGGTGAGCAAAAGAATGATGGATTTAACCCAGATCCTTGTGACTGGGGGTGAATGTTTGCATTGTCAGCATTCCGTCCATCAAGTGTTTCTTTTGCATATGTCGCCCTAAGCGGGAAGGGTATGCCCAGACGTGGGTCCCGTGCTCACCACACCACTGGATTCAAGCTAGCCTGGCTGATGAAGGGTGATGCCCTGAAACCGGTCTCAGGATGCTTGTTTCCGGTCCAGGGAGGACCTGGCTTGGCAGTTCGGGCTGGACTGTTCCCACAAGGAACAGGGTCAAGACTGATTTGCATATGGCTGGGTCCAAACTGGGGTGGTGTGGTGAGCAAAAGAATGATGGATTTAACCCAGATCCTTGTGACTGGGGGTGAATGTTTGCATTGTCAGCATTCCGTCCATCAAGTGTTTCTTTTGCATATGTCGCCCTAAGCGGGAAGGGTATGCCCAGACGTGGGTCCCGTGCTCACCACACCACTGGATTCAAGCTAGCCTGGCTGATGAAGGGTGATGCCCTGAAACCGGTCTCAGGATGCTTGTTTCCGGTCCAGGGAGGACCTGGCTTGGCAGTTCGGGCTGGACTGTTCCCGCAAGGAACAGGGTCAAGACTGATTTGCATATGGCTGGGTCCAAACTGGGGTGGTGTGGTGAGCAAAAGAATGATGGATTTAACACAGATCCTTGTGACTGGGGGTGAATGTTTGCATTGTCAGCATTCCGTCCATCAAGTGTTTCTTTTGCATATGTCGCCCTAAGCGGGAAGGGTATGCCCAGACGTGGGTCCCGTGCTCACCACACCACTGGATTCAAGCTAGCCTGGCTGATGAAGGGTGATGCCCTGAAACCGGTCTCAGGATGCTTGTTTCCGGTCCAGGGAGGACCTGGCTTGGCAGTTCGGGCTGGACTGTTCCCGCAAGGAACAGGGTCAAGACTGATTTGCATATGGCTGGGTCCAAACTGGGGTGGTGTGGTGAGCAAAAGAATGATGGATTTAACCCAGATCCTTGTGACTGGGGGTGAATGTTTGCATTGTCAGCATTCCGTCCATCAAGTCTTTCTTTTGCGTATTTATAAGATACAGCACATTCCTGTCCTTTTCCTCTATGCTGACGCTCAATGAGCTGCCATGCCCCAACAGAGGCAACCTTGCGCCATGGTGGAAGGGTGTCTGCATTGTAGGGGTGATTGTTTTTGTGCAGGAAGGGAGACCATTCTGCACAAAAACAATCACAAGAGGTGTTTTCCTCTTTCTATGAGTGCTGCAGAATGCAGAACACATAGAAAAAGGAAAAACATGGAATAAAAAGGTATTTCTCCACGCTGCGTCTCCCGTACGCCTCCCCTGGGGAGGTATAGGAATCTGACGCATTCCCAGGTTTACAAAAATTGCAAATCTGGGAATGCGTTAAGTTCCATGGATTTTGCGTGGGAACACCCACAGCAACACCCATGGAACACCCCTTTCACACAGAGTAATGCATGAATGGTGGCCATATTTACAAGGCCATGAAAGGCCATGCAGGGTGGCTTTACGTGGCCTTGTAAATATGGGCAAGCACAGTATGGCACCGATGCGTCATAAAAAGTGACGCACTAGCGGCACAATGGGCTTGTAAATAAGCCCCATAATGCTATCATTCAGGTTTCAATAGCTACAGAAAAGGGGTAATGTTATCTGTACTAGTTTCTTGAAAGCAAGGCCTGAGAAGAGAAATATTGGCAAGAACGTAGGGGCATATTATCAAAGGCTGAAGATAACATTATCGCCGCTTTAGCGTCCGTTTTCGGGCGAAAAGCGGCGATAATATTATTGCTTTATTAACAAGGACATGCTAGCGCGTGTTTCCTTGCCTTAGCGCCCGTTGACAGCACGCCTCGCATCGCATCGTTAATGAGATGCAAAGAAGGCGTGCCTGACAAGACTCCATGGGAAAATATTGCTAACCCAGCTTTGCGATATCATAAACCAGGGGTAGCGATATTTGAAATCGCGTTAACTATGCCTTAACGCTGGAATTTAACGTCTGTTAAATTCCAGACTAAGGCATACCTAACATGGGGGGTGGATTGTGTAGCTAAAACCACAGGCCCTATCATCAAGGATATCGCCGTTTTACATGGAACATCGCTGGAAAACCAGCAATGTTCCATGGAAAACACTGCTATCGCTGGAATAATTATCGCCATTGCGCTAAGCGTTGTTAATACAGCACTAGCATTGCGATAATTTCCAGCGATAGCCGGCGATAACAAATCTCACGCTAAGCGCGGCCAGCGATAATTATCGCTGCCGCTTGATAATATGCCCCGTAGAGACCTAATGAGCAGATGAATCCTCCAAATCATCGTGTATCAGGAATGGAGGGATGTTCAAGGTTACAGTAACTGTCTAAGTTCTGTGGGATAGTAAAGTCTGGAAAAGTTGCAAATGTACAACCTAAGCTTTGAGATGATTGGTTCCTGAAGGGGTGGGAAGAGATATGACTGTTAGGAGCTAAGGCAGATTTTCGTGGACTTTGAGGGATAAAGACATCTCTGCTACCTTTATTCTTTCAAGTGTTACGCTTTATGCTAAACACTTATTTCCATTCTGGAAGACTTCCACTGGAATCTGCACTATGCTGACACCTTCTCGAATTTCCAAATTTCCTCTAAACCCCACTCTAGAAACCATCCTTATTCTAAACTAAGAGCCTTGATTAGATGGCTCTAGAGCTTAGACGTGTTTAGGAGAAAATATCTGAGTTTCTTTATTGTAACACATATTTCTATTTCTTGTTTTTTGTATTGTATATATTTAAATTATTATATGAGAGGGAGATGTGGGGTAACTGGTACCTGCATGCAGTATGTCATCCCTGCCTACGTAGTGTAACAAGCTGTAGCAATCCTTTGGAACCTCTACATGTGTATGTTCCATTGGAATGTAGTGATGTGAATACTAAGTAGAGCCTGCATCTTGATGGGTGGCTGTGATCAACTATAACCCTGTGGGGCATATTAGCAAGCGATTTATCGCCGCTTTAGCGGCAAAAAGTGCCGCTAAAGCGGCGATAAATCTATCACCCTATCAGCAAGCTCTCGCTAACAGCAGTTAGCGACAACTTTCTGACGAAGGCGATCGGTTTGGGTGCCGCTTTGCATGTCAGCGATGTTTATCGCTAATGACATGCAAAGTAGGCGTTCCCGACCAACATACCCTGTAAACAGACGCTAACAGGCCTATCACCTATTAGCAAGGAGTCCCTGACCCCGGTTAGCGACGTGAAAAGTCGCGCTAACCGGGGCCATCGCCATTTTTTTATCACCTGCTATTTTCCTGACTTAGCCATACATTACATGGGGGGTGGATTATGCTGATACGACCACAGGGTCGTATCAGCAAGGTTTTCCACCTCCCCATGCAACATCGCTGGTTTTGTCGCGATGTTGGCCCTTCCCTCCCGCTATCGCTGGAATATTTATCGCCATAGCGCTAAATGTCGCTAATACAGCGTTAGCGTGGCGATATATTCCAGCGATAGCCGGCGATAAAATAAATCACGCTAAGCAGGGTTAGCGATGATTATCGCCTCTTTTTGCTAATATGCCCCTGTATCTTTTTAATATTCTTTTGATATTCACATATATTGGTTTGATCATTAATTTGCAATAAACCCTAATTTAAACCACCGATTCCAGGTCCATACTGTGTGGCCAAATAGGCTTCACAGAGATTGAATTGTTTTATTATTGTTAACTCACTTGTTGTTCAGTCAACTTCAAAATATCCATCAGAGGAGAGATTTTAAATCACGCACCTGCGCGCTCTCAACAACGCCCAAGGAAACGCCTCCCTGCGTTGCATTACTTGTGATTTATGAAGCCACTCAGGGCTACGCAAGGTGGCCTTGTTTGGCTTCATAAATCTATTTTGAAGTTGCGTCGCTCTTGTACCAAGAGCGACGCAAAGGAGTTTGTAAACATGCCCCTAAGGACAAGGATCTGCATTTCCTAGTGCACTATTGCAGAGGTTGCTGTTCCTTCCAGTCTTTCCTTTGATAATGAATGTCAAGACAGACTTGCAAATGTCAGGCGTGTTTCCAGATTTTGAATTCACCTAAAAAATTTGACAAGACTAGATCATGACTAATATAATAAAACCAAGAAAAAATGTTTTTGCAATGCACCATTTTACCACATGATGGCAATAAAGGATTGATATCGTCAAGAGGTTTCGAACTCTAGCTCAAAACTTCACTGAAAAAACAGGTTTGGAACAATTCGAAACAGTGAAAAGAAAATCCATGAATAGCAATGTACACTAAATTCCAATTAAGGCTACTCTTGTCAAATTTATTTATGCAGTTTTTTAACTTTGGGTGAACCGTAGGGTGTGCGATTTAGCGTCTTTCTATCAAGCCAGCATCAAAGGCATAATCTTGGTCACAATCACGGAAAAACTAAAGCCTTGGAAATGAGAATGTTCTGTTATCTGCTGTATGGTATTGTGTGACAGATCCAAGCAGAATGATAAGTGAACACATTCTATGCACTGTACTTAGTAAATAGTGCTTGCATAGCTAAGAGTAGAGCTCAGTTTCTGTTTTCTGTTGCTTATCACATTATAAGACAGGTGTGAAATTTAAAACTCATGAACGTGTGTATATGTGTACAAGATGTTTGGTATGGATGTGTACTGGCATTTATAATTACTGTAGGCGGTGTCAACAACTGTGTTTTCATTAACTGATTCTATGATTTGCCTATCTGTAGCCAGAAAAATGCAGCAGACTTCCCCAGTTGACCACTCACAGGTAGCGATGTCATATTCAGTAGATAATGGTTTCAAACCGTTTCAGTACAACTTGAGTTAAATGTTAAATGAGGAAACTGCTTCAAATAAACGTGCACCAAAATTCCTAAGCGTTTGACAATAATTGATGTGTTTTTGTAAATTTGAGTACAGATTCGGACTGATCTATAGGGCAATCTGGCAGTGCCCGAAGGGCTGGTCTCATAGGTCAGTGTTTGGGCTGTTTTTTTGTTTTTTTTTAGGTTTGTGGACTTGTCTTATGGTCTGGAGGGCCGTTTTTTGCTGTTGATTTTCCTGATATCACGACAAACATTGCCGGTAGCAAGCACAAATAGAGGCAGTCTCCCATATCTCGTAAAGCAACTTTACAATATGGGGCTTATTTACAAGATCCTTGTGCCAGCGGTGCTTCACTTTTTATGACTCTCCGTCGGTGCAGAGTGCAGAACCATATCTACCATGCCACACAAAGCCACTTTGCATGGCTTTTTATGGTCTTGTAGATATGGTGTAAGGCAACACAGCACAAGTCGCTGCAATGCCTTACACTGCATCAGGGAGGCATTTCATGGGCATTGCGGTGGGTGTTCCCATGCAACACACATGGGTTTTGATGAATTCCCAGATTTACAAGGATCTGTAAACCTGCGAATGCGTCAAAATTGTATGCCTCCCCAGGGCAGTCATTACGAGGAGAAATATGATTATTTCTCCTCTTTCTATGGGTGCTGCATTCTGCAGCACACATAGAAAGAGGAAAATGCCTCCATTGATTGTTTTTGTGCAGGAAAGTGTCCCTTTTTGCACAAAAACAATCCTGCCAACAACGCAGACACCCTTTCACCATGGTGCAAGGGTGCCTGCGTTGGCGCTCGGCACCATATTGTGCGCCGGCACTGGCTGAAAGGACAGGAATGCACCATATCTCGTAAATGCGGTACATTCCTGCCCTTTCGATTTGGTGAATGGTAGCACAGCAAAAACACTTGCGGTGCTCTCCTATGCAAAATCATTTTAAATGAGGCCCTATGTCTTGCAGTTTGCAAATATGGGTCACTTTTTTTCAGCTATTTTATTTGCTTATGTGGTCCACTTTTAGTTTGGTGGCCAGGCCTATTTTCTGTCCCAGTCCTAACTTGTTTGAGTACTGAAGTCAGTATTGTAACAGTTGTCCAGGCACTGAAGCAATTTTTGATGGTCTGGGACTCATTTAGTAGGAACACTGGATAGGTAGTCATTCTTGTTTACTTTACCTGGTAACGTTCTTGAGTCTCACATGAAGCCTAGAATACACATGTGTCACATTCTAAACTCAACGTGCACTTTTATGATAAGTGAGTCAACTTACGTCTAGCTGTGTAAAAATATATATCTATCATGTTACTTATTAAGCCACCACGGAGCACAAATTGGCTATCAGAGCAGAGGTTTTGCAAGCAAAAATACTGGCATTGAAACGCAGGGCCCTCTATAAGAGAACAAAAACTTCACTTGCCTCTTTGTCTCAGACCGAAGTTGCAATGCATGACCAATAGATGGCTCCTTTGTGACACAGGGAAAAATCAATGCAGAACATATTATTTCATTCAGGGATGTGCAAAATTTGCGTAATATGCTTTTGGGCAATTACGCAAAATTTTGGGAAAATTACACATAATTTTGTGATATGCAATTTCATCATTTACTGGTATATTTTAGTATGAAATGCATCCTCATTTCATTTTGACTCAAGAATGCATTTTGCAATAAAGAAAATGCACAAAAAACAAAAGTAGCAAGATCAACAGCCACTTTCGTTCTAGCCGTTCTCATTCCTATGGGGTTCTCATGGCAAACATTTTCCATGACTGGTTGTTAGACATGGCCTTCTCTGCAGGGTCATCCCCAAACTTTTTGCCTTTTTCCATCCACTTTTTACTGAATTCATTTTGTTATCTTTAGGACTCTGTGCACTGCTAACCAGTGCTAAAGTGCTTGTGATCTCTCCCCTAAACATGGCTTAACTGGCTTACACCCAATTGGCTTTTTTAATTTACATATAATTCTCATGTAGAGAGGTATACCATATGCCCTGGGCCTGTAAATTAAATGCTACCAGTGGGCCTGCAGCACTAATTGTGCCAGCGTGTAGTATTTTGCCAGTAAGTAGTATTTTAAACATGTCCCAGGTCTCCTATTGCAGCCTGAGTGCAGTTGTAAACTGTCACGTCGACTGAGCATTAAAACCCCCTTGCCAAGCCTTAAACTGCCCTTTTATGGCATGTAAGTCTACCCTAAGGTTGGACTAATGTAGGCCATAGGGCAGGGAGCTGAGTAATTGAAAGGTAGGTCATGTACTTTTGAGTTTTGCATTTCCTGAAAGTGAAAAACTCCGAAATTTATTTTTCACTATTGTGATGCCTAGTCCTTCCATAGGATAACATTGGGAATTCCTTATTACATTTAATAACCTGTAATTTCCAATTGGGAGCAGGTAGCTATTTCATGTTTGGCATCTATGAAATTGTAATGATTAACCCTCTTTAATGGTAAAATCTGATTTTTCATTATAATTTTGAAAATAGCACTTTTATAAAGTCAAAAAAGCAAATGATGGACGGAATGCTGAACAAATGAAACATTCACCCCCAGTCACAGATCCATCATTTTTTTGCTCACCTCGCCACCCCAGTTTGGGCCAAGCAATATGCAATTCAGTGTTGACCCTGCTCCCTATGTGAGCAGTCCAGCCCAAACTGCCAGGCCAGGTCCTCCCTACACCAGAAACAAGCATCTTAGGACCAGTTGTGGGGTATCACCCCTCGTCAGCCAGGCTAGTTTGAATCCAGTGGCGCAGTGAGCATGAGACCCACGTCGGGGCATACCCTTCCCACTTAGGACAACCAAAACAAAAAGAACAAATGATCGTTGGAATGATGAACAAATCAAATATTCATCCCCAGTCACAGATCTGGGTTTAATCCATCGTTTTTTTTTCTCACTAAGCCACCCCAGTTTGTACTCAGCCATATGCAAATCAGTCTTGACCCTGCTCCCTATGGGAACAGTCCAGCCCGAACTGCCTGGCCCGGTCATGCCTAGACCGGAAATAAGCATCCTGCGACCGGTTTCAGGGTATCACCCCTCATCAGCTAGGCTAGCTTGAATCCAGTGGCACAGTGAGCACAGGACCTATGTATGGGCATACCCCTCCCACTTAGGGCAACAAAAGCAAAAAGAGCAAATGATGAAAGGAATGCTGAACAAATCAAACTCACCACGCCACCCCAGTTTGGACCCAGCCATATGCGAGCAAAAAAATGATGCATTTTACCCAGATTTGTGACTGGGGGAGAATGTTTGATTTGTTCAGCATTCTGTCCATCATCTGTTCTTTCTGCACCTTTAGAAAGTTGTCATTTTCCTGCCCTATGTGCCTGCAGCCTGTCTTGGGTCATATGAATGGGTGTAGCTGACAGCTAGACTTTGTAAATGGCTCCAAGACAGTCACACAATAGAGGGATTAGATGTGCCTAAATGGGCAATCTGCTGGCAGGATGGAGGGTGTAGCTGAGCACAGCTTTCTTGCAACTGAATAGCCTGTGCTCTGCCTTCTCACAGATGGCCTAACAACCTCACATTGTCACTTAAGCCAGCGTGTTGCCAGGGCAGGGGAGTCTTGAAATCCCTTGCACTTCAAAACCACTGTCCAGAAGCTTCTCCCACCTTCCAGAAGGAGGGTACCAGGGAACAAAAAGGGGACCTCAGACAACAACTCTTCAGTACCCTTCGGGACCTGTGGGCTCTGCCAGGAAGAAAGATTGCTGTGCTGCTAAAAGGACTGCTAGTCAGCTGGACCGCTGCCCTGCTGCTTCACTTGACTGCTGTCCTGCTGTCCTGCTGTCCTGCTGTCCTGCTGCCCTGCTGCCCTGCTGCCCTGCTGCCCCTTTGCCTGGGAGAGGAGAATTGAGCCTGCAACGTCATCTTGAACCCAGGGCTACCAGAGTGACACCAAGTGTTAGTCTGCTGGCCTCCTGGTCTGGGCCCCTGGGACATAAAAGGCTACCTAACTTACTGCACCAGCACCTGGACCCTGCTGAATTGAGTTCCTGACCCCCAAGTGTTGCCCCTCAGGTCCTGAACCCTTGATGGGGCCTCAGAGAGCTGTATTGAAGATTATGGGCTGTCCGCGAACACAAACGGGTCCGTTTGTGCCAAGCCCTTGTTGTCCACACTTCCATTCAACGCAAAGCTCCAGCAGCTGCCTCTTCACCCTACAGCATCAGCCACTCATCTGAGCTGCCAAAACGAAACTCCAGTAACGCTGGTCCGTGACATCTGGCCTACTGTTCTAGCTTCACCGGCAGCCTCCTATGACTCTTTCTCTGCTTCTCGTGGTCACCTCCACCACAAACAAGACCCTTGGCATGGATTTGAAAAGGTAAACTTACAGCGGGAGATCCTGGTGTCTGTAGCTGAGCTGCGCTTCATGTTGGTCAGTCTGAACTTGTGACTTTGACCCGATCCAGCACAACCAGATATCCATATTTGTCACTATGTTCTTTTTGGCGCTATTTTCACTAAAATATTTTAAAATTCATAACATCGGTTCTACTGAATTTATTTTTGTCATTTCGGGGTCAAATAATTTATTAAAATGTACTCTATTTTTCTGAATTGTTATGGGATTTTTCTTCTGTTGTGTTTTCACTCTATTACTGTTTGTTGCTGTATAAATACTTTATTAATGAACAAAAGAGAGCGAGAGAAGAGTAAGTGACAACTCGTTCCCCTTCCCAACCGATAATAAGTATAACCAAAGAAGAACAAGTTAGCTACCTATTTCCACTGCCGTAGTAGCGACAAGTTTTTCATAATCTATAAGGCTGATGAGCCTTGGGAACACGCATGGTGTTTTAAAACAACCCTCACTCACCCATCTAGTTGGTGACATGCTTCATCACTGGGTTCCCACCCTGCGTAATTTCCGGAATTTCGCATTGCAAGCATAATGCCAAAGTTTCCGAAATTATGCAAATTACTCTTTTCAATTTAAATTTTGCCTGGGCCTAATTTCATTCCAATTGAAAACCAGTTATCGATTTTGCACATGTGGCTCTTCAGGGGTGGTGATAGCAAGCAGTCAGTGCAGCTCTTGCTTTGAAATTTACTTACCAAGTGTTGTGTGTGACCCCGGGAAATGGTGCTATATAAATTAGTAATGTTCTGCCTACAGATCTTTGTTATTCTTTGTCCAGTGAGTCAATATTCATGAATTTCTCACACACAGGGTTCTGCTTCATGTTTTTGGCTGCATTTTTACTTATCTATGCCATCTCTCCTTCATAAATAAGATTTTTAGGTACCCATCTTTTAAAATCTCCTTCGATTTTCTTCCCGCTTAAAGCACAGAGCCACCAGTATAGGAATTCCGAACATAATTCAACGTAAAAAGAGTTGATTGAGATGTAATGCAACACTTCTTATTGTTTTGAGTCTTAAAAGGATTTTGAGATTTAAGAAAGTGAACTTTGGCGTTATTTTAAAATTAGGCATTTTGGTCCAGATGTACGAAATTCTTATTTTGCATTTCCTAAATAGCGATTCCGTAGCAATCACTATTTAGGAAATGCAAAATGCTATGTACAAAATTTGCGATTTCCTAATACAGAGTAGGAATCGCTATTAGGAATTGCTAATGCATTCCCACCCATGGGCCAAATAGGAAATGGTTTGCTAAAAGGATATCGCAATTTAGGAAATCTAAACTCGAGGGTGCCTCTGGGCTTAAGGCCCACCTGGAGGCACCCTGAAATTCGTAGTGCACATGTAAGTGCACATATGCCCTAAGGGCATATGTGCACTTAATATCACATTAAAAAATGCATGTTTTTCATTTTGCACATGGTTGCCATCGACTTTGAGTTGATGGTAATAGCATTTCCTAAATGCCCAATTAACATATAGGAAAAGCTTTGTACATGTGCTTTAGGAAACGCAAATAGATAATCCCTATTTGCGTTTCCTAAATCGCGGTCGCAATTTGTGATTTGTACCAGGTACACATCGCAAATTACAACAGTTTTTTGAGCTTTGCATGTATGAAAAGGCTGTTTTGCACTTCTTAACAGGCCAAAATTCCAATTCAGTCCGTTAAGAAATGCAAAAAGCTTTTGTACATCTGGCCCTTTGAGAATTAAACTAATCACACCAACAGAATTGTAGGCCAGATGTGCGAAATTCTTATTTTGCATTTCCTAAATTGAGATTCCATAGGAATCGCTTTTCCTAAATAGGGATTCCGTAGGAATCGCTTTTTAGGAAATGTAAAATGGTATGTACAAAATTTGTGATTTCCTAGTAGCGATTCCTTAAGAGTAGGAATCATTATTAGGAAATTGCAAATAGGAAATGCCATTGCATTCCCACATATGGGCCAAATCGGAAATGGTTTTCATTTCCTAAATTGCCATTTCCTAATAGGAAATCGCTATTAGAAAATCCAAACCCAAGGAAATTCGTAATGCACATGTAAGTGCACATATGCCCTAGGAGCAACGGTGCACTTCATGTCACGTTACAAAATGCATTTTTAAATGCATTTTTTAATTTTGCACATGGTTACCTTCGATTTAAGTCAATGGTAATATGAGTTTATGGTAATAGCATTTCCTAAATGCACAATTCACATTTAGGAAATGCTTTGTACATGTGGTTTAGGAATCTCAAATAGGTAATCCCTATTTGTGTTTCCTAAATCGCGGTTGCAATTTGCGATTTGTACAGGGTAGAAATTGAGAAAATTGTGACTTTTTTTTTACCTTTGTAGCTATGAAAAAGCTGTTTTGCATTTCTTAACGGCCGAAATTTGCGATTCGGCCTGTTAAGAAATGCAAAATGCTTTCGTACATCTGGCCCACTGTGTGTCTTTTGAGAAACAGATTTTTGATTGTGAGCGTCATTTTACAAAAGATGATCAGAAGAGACTCCTAATGGTAATATTATTTCATTAAATAGTAATTGGGCATTTTTTAGTAGATCACTTACTGAAAATAGATCATGAGTGGCATTGTTGGAAAATGTAAACAAGGAATGTGTTTTGATCATACTTAAAATTTAAACTAATAATGTGTAGTATATTTAGAATTAAAAAGAAGGGAATGAAGTGTGCAATAAAGTGGTGCAAACCCAGGCGCATGTGAAGGAAGGCACATTCAATGATAAAAGGGCTAACAAGAAGAGCCGTGTGATGAGGGAGAATGCAATCAGCATCACACACGACGTCAGTGCCCTATATGCGAAATAAGTCGGAATATCAACTTCGCCATAAATACAACGTGATCCATTCTTCTGATTGTGTAGCTGATCTACTTTCATTGACCTGCATGGACCTTATTTCAAGCGACTGACAAAAACGTTTATCAGCGTGCCCCATGAAGTCTCTTAGTCTGTTCTAAGACTCAGCTCAAGAGTTTTCAGACTGAGACGTCCATCTTTCCATACAGATGAAGGCCCCCATGACTGGCCACAAAGCTGACAAACACATTGAGGCACACTATTGCAAATATGGGGCTATGTAATTTGATGAAATGTTAACTACATCCTTTTAAGGTTAGAGGTATGGCTGGAACATAACCAGGAACCTGTATCTTGAATTCAATACATTTATTGTGCCCTCCTCAGCTTTCATCGCCAAGACAACTAATGCTGTACACCATATCAGCTATTATGTTAAATGTACATATCTTCTAAACTATCCTTTACTCCATTCACAAATAAAACATACAGGAGTGTTTGAGAAAAATATCATGGAATGTTCTGCTTTTAAATCTATAAACAGAACACAGAAGAGGACTCTTCAGTATTAAACGACCCACATTTCCTCATTTGGCCAAGCCTTTCTGGGGCCTTTACCTAAAACTGCAGCTCTATAGTTACATATAGGCAAATAACAAGAGTCACATGGGGCCTGGAGGCTGACTTTTAGTGTGAGGTGCTGGCAGATGGTTCAAACTGCTGAGGAAGACAGAATTTATACAGTGTGACATTGAAACTCTATAGCCCTCTTAGTCAGTTGTAATCATCCAGAAGGGTTTAGCACTGATATGTGGAAGACTTTCATGAATGAGGTCTACTCTTGTCATGTGCATTCCTTGAAATAATTAAGGACAGGCGATTAGAGAAATGTAAGCACTGTTCATCAGTGGCAGCCGGTAAGTACAACTTGGAGGGCAGCGGGGGCCCACATGCACTCACTTACACCCAAGCATTCACAAGCAGACATGCACACAAGCACACTCATTCACAACACTCACACACAAATACACATACATTCATACATGCACACACAGTCAATAAAAAACACTTACCTGCTGCAGCCTTTAGAAAGGGAAGCCTCGCAGGTGCCAGGAGGGTTGGGACTGCTGTCAGCCAATAAGGGGAAGCAGCAGTCCCTACCTCAACACAGTCTAAGATAGGGTCAGAGAGACTGCTGACTCCACCCACTCTGTGAGTAGGTGTCAGTGATAGATACTCAGCCCTGGGCACTTCAGGGCTTAAAAGAGAAGTGCCCAGGCACGAGGCCATCACTGATGCTCCCCTTGGTCACGAAGGGCCCGGGGGGGGGCTCTAGGATCTTTTCTGAGCTGAGTATGCTTTGCCCATAGGAGCTGTGACATACTCAGCCCAGCAAAATTCAGCTCAGGCAGCCAGGAGCCTGCCATTTAGCGCATGTCTAGTTCTCGCCTGCCTGACCAGAAAATAAAGAGTATCTGTCAGGCTGACCTTTGCTCAGCCTGACAGACACTCTTTATATCCAAAAGGTGTGGGGGCATGGCCCCTCTGTCATTAAGGACAGGCCACTGCCGCTGTTCCTATGAAGTGAAAAAGGAAAGTTTGATATAAGGTTTGCACTTGTAGGTTGGACTAAATAGTTCCTATGCTCATTTGTGAGGTAAGTGAGTTGTTGGGTCAAAGAAATACGTTTTTACTGTGATCACTCTTTATGAAGGCCATTTCCTGTACATTATACAAATCTCCGTTGCTTTATAGTGAAGCTAATGCTTTATAAATCCACATATACACATACAAACAAATTCTCCAGGATATGCATTGCTGTGATCGTAATGATAAACGCAATCAAATTATGGATGATTTACACCAAATTAAAACATGTAGTTGTCAAACTACCCTCATCCAAAAATCGATAAAATCAATCACTTTTTGGCACAAAATGAGCAATGTTTTAAAGAAAAATGAAAGTTACAACTTGATTGGGTGTGAAGGGTACATCTCTTTTCACCATTCACTCACACAGACTTCCCTTTTTCAGATTGTTTTTGTGAGGCGAGCAACTCAAAAATTATCTTCTTCAATTTGAACTCTCAAGTCTTAAATCTAGTGGAGAGACCTTAGAGTGAAGGCTGGTCTCAACATTTGTCGAGATACAGACTTCAAACAATCATGTCTGCAGATACCTGAAAATGCCTTGCTGCTGAACAATCTTGAAGGCCTGGCCTGTCTGAAGAAAACAGCTTAGCAAAAGGCTCTAGCATCATGCAAATGTGGCTAAGTCAATCTACCTCAAAAGTATTGATAAACATTAACTGAATATAACTTGAGCAAACCTTAAGGCAAAAAAGGCAAATGTTTTAAGAGTAATACATTTTTGCATTTGCTTTGTAAAAATGTCATAACACTGCATTTCCTTAAGTAATGATTTGGCTATAAAGTATCCTCACATTTTGTGGTTCACAATCTATCACTAGATTTTGATCTTTTATTTTAAAAGAAAAATTGCACATAGCTATATGCTATGCGCAAAATTACAAATATAAAGAACATTATAAAGAGTAAAATAATGTTGCACCAACACTTAGGGATCTCACAAGAATTTCCTTGGTACAAATGATCTAGAAGGCGTAATGAGGGTAAATAACATCAAAAGCCTTTACCGATTATGGTAATGTGTTGTATTCCCTGTAACAATATGCTTGCCTACAAGCTGTAAAACAGTGCAATAACAATGCACTAATAAAGACCTACTGCCTTTAACACGTCAACATGGATCTAGCTTAGTTTTTAAGTCGCTTTTCGGAATCGATCATGCCTACAGGCTTTGACAGTGTTTACTAATACCTAAGCAAAGACTTACTACCCTTGAAATAACTACAAGATCTCTCGTTAGCAACCAGAGCAGCAAAACTTCAGGCGAGACCAAAAAGTCAAGAACAATGGGCCAGATGTAGGTAAAATCAGTTTAGCGAGTCCTTAATAGCGATTTTTAGGGATTCGCTATTAAGGACTCGCAAAATGCTATGTAGGTAGGAATCCCAATAATTTTAGCGATTCCTACACATTCCTTATTTGTGACTCACAAATTGCGAGTCGCAAATATGGAATGGCTTCCCATTCATTCCTATGGCCCAAGAGGCCCATAGGAATGAATGGAATATGCATGCACAATTTGCGAGTACCCAGTAGGTACTCGCAAATTGCGCGCGCAACTTCAAGGGTGCAAGGGTTCCAAAAGGTCACCCTGTTGCACCCTGAATTGTGCATGTGTGCACTTGTGGCGCACATACATGCCCTAAGGGCATGTATGTGTGCCACATGGCACTTTGAAATAAGCAAAAAGTGCTTTTTTAAAGGAAATCGCAACTTACCACCAACTTCGAGTTGGTGGTAATTTGCGATTCCTTAAGGCAATATCGCAATTTGCGATGCCTACTAGCATAGCATTTAGGGAATCGCAAATTGCGATTCTCTAAATGCTTGTGCAAACTAAGGAATCGCAATTTTTGCAATTCATTATTTTGCAAGTAGGTATTTGCCTAACTACATAGCACACAGCTAAATTGCGATCGCAAACGCTGATATTCTGCGAATTTCAGCTGATGGAGCAGGGTAAATGAAAACATTTTAACCTCCTAATATTTTCGTAAAATAATTAATAAACATGTTCGTTTAAAGTAAATAACCAACAATGTATGTTACATGTGAAGGGTTAAAGGTAACACGCTATTCCGTGTGCAAAATAATCAACTTATAATTGTTTACGTGTCTAACATAACATAATATTTGCGTACTAATTAAATAATAAACGCATGATCCGTGCTTTTAAATAAAACGTGTGGTTGCAAAATAAAGCGATGGTAAGTAAGGGACAGCTTTATATGTTGCTTTTTGCTAGGTAATACCTAATTGGGGTACGTAGAAAGACGGGAGAGAAACGAAAAGGTTTATATTTCTTTGTTTTAACAATATTTTGTTTATCTTTGAAAATAGTGCGCTTAGGCCTGTCGAGCAGCGATATAAAATGGCCGCCAGTTGCTAGAGTACGCATGAGCAGGGAACCATGTGATAGAGGAGAGAGGCTGCGTAAAAGGATGATCACGGGCTGGTGCTGAGAGGCTAAGATGGAAGTATGGTCAAGGCTATTGTGACCTTTCTGAGCAGATGTGTGCCAAGATGATCAGCAAGAAGCGTGAGAAGTCCAACTGAATCAATGGACGGAACTGTTCAGAAAAAGATACAAATTGGACTGATCGAAGCGGATGAGCAATGACATAAACTGTGGGAAACGATGCAAGCATGGACATTCCACAAGGAACTGGTTAAGACCAGGAAGTTTGATTAAAATGTAAATGGGCCTGAGTTTGACCAATGAGAAAGAATCACGCCATGAAGATGCAACATTTTATTCTGTAAGCTAGAATTAGGGTATAAGAAGACCTACTCTTGGTGGGAGGGGGGAGATGCTGGAAAGCGAGTTGCTGGAGAGGAGTTGCTGGAGAGCAGGTTGCTGGAGAAGTTAGATGCTGTAGATGGGTGAAGTTGCGGTTGCTGATGCTGACGAGCTGATGCTGCTGCTGCTATTTTTATTTTCCAGTTGAGTATAAGATGCTGCTTTAGGAGAATTTTTCCTGATAGATTTTTCATTTAGAACTATTAGATTTTTCCAAGAAAGATAGATTGATCTCTTAGAGTTCTTACTATGATAACCTTATTTTTCCGTCTAATAGATATGCATTGCAATTTCATTTTATTCTTATATTGATTATAAATGTAATGATCTGAATAATAAGCTTAAAACTTATTTCTTGCTTAGAAACTTTATATAAACTTTATTATTCTTTAAACAAATGACTCAGTGATTCTTTAGCTCAATGATTAAAGTAAATTGATAAAGAGTTTATTGTGATTGAGCTGGTCTTAATCACCATCAACTGATTCCTACTAGTTGGTCCATCGACCAATGAGCGGAATACCTTAAAGCAAATGAGAAGCATTATGTCATGTTAAAAGAGGTATCCCGTCTCCTTCCAGTGAATCGTTTTTCTCCTAGGTTATTGACGGAGGAAATCCAGGGAATAAATGAGTAAGTGAATGTATATGCAGTGTTATGGGCCCCACCGTCATATGGATATAGTGTGTGTGTGTTAGAGGAATAGTTACACCTGGATGACCGAAGCATATAGGAGAATTATTTTTATTGTTAGCGCTGGATCAGATTTCTTGGTAGCAGAGTTATGGTTACTATAGATTAGTTTGGTGATTATTGATTATTGATTATTGATTATAGTTCATGTCTCTAACACTTTATGTTGAGTCGCGTTATGTTATATGTAAGTTTTCACGCATCCGGGAAGTAGGAAGTGGAACACGTGTGGCAAGAGAAGTCACATGGAATGGTGCATTGTCTGAATTCATATTGGTGATAACGCAGGTTGTGTTATGATAGGGACATTTTCCGTATAAAAGGTGTGTAAGTGAAATAGTGATCGGTTTTCTTGTGAAACTCTGGCCTTAATTCTCAGGAGCAGTATAGTCTCCACATGTGTTTTATCCCCAGAGAAACGGGTTTACCGCTTGCTTGAAAGAAGGGTAAGGTAGAGGGAAGTGCTACTTTATCGGTGAAACTGAAAATTCTGTGGTAGGGTAGAGGTAAGCGCTGCCTACTGGAAAATACAGAGTTCTTGTGTAAATGGTCAAAGCTATCTCTTTGGTTTAGAGAATCAGACAATGGAAATGTGTTTTAAATGTTGTAACTAACGAAGAATTGTTGAAAAAGAAATTGCCGATAAATTTTGTAAAGGAGGGGTCAAGAGCAGAAGTGACGTAGACAAGAGTCGCGCTGGGATTGGACAGTGCGCTAGTCACACAGAAACAGGAGCAGAACTGACGTAGACAGAAGCCGCGCTGGGATTGGTCAGTGCGCGGTAGACGGAAATCGCTCTGATTGGAGTGTTGGTGTGAGTCGCGCTAGGGTTGGTTGGAATAACGCATACAGAACAGTGTTGATTTACGGATCATTTGAGGAGAAAAGAGATTGTGAATCATGTCGTATTATGAGTATGGTAGAGAGAAAACGTCATGGATGTCGAAAGTTAAGAATTTCTTTAAGAAAGACAAAAAGGTAGTGACTAGAGAGGGACAAATAATTCCTCCGCCGAAATCACCAGCTTCGCATATGATGCTGAAATATGGATATCATACATGCATATGGTTAGAAAATTGGACAAAATATACCAAGAATGATGGAGCATTGGCTTTCCCTGAGAATGGTTCATTTAATGTAGCTGTACTACGGAACTTGAGAGAAAAGATGGCAATGTTAGAACCTAGACCTAGACCGACACAGTTTGAAGCTTTAACGGAATGGGAAGATGAGATGTATGAACGAGAGAGATTCAGAGGATTAAAGAATCATGAGTTTGTGCCTGGAAGGTTATGGGGAGTAAATCATGAGGACAGAATAAAGCGTTGGAGATGTGCAAATATGACAGGAGGTTTGTTTCCAGCTTTTACAGTTGAGGAAGAAGCAAAGAGAAAGTGTACCGAGAAAAAGAAACATATAGTGGTAGAAAAGTATGTGTATGGTGGTAGTGAAACGGATGACGAATTGCTGGAAGATATTTTAAACAGAAACCCACCTCCATACCAACAGACTTCTGCGGTGGTGACACCTAATGCACCGCCAATGGAAACTGGGAGGAATAAAAATCCCGAACGAAGAGTTGAGACAAATAGGTCACAAGATCAATTAAAAACTTCACAAAATGAAGAGATAGAAAGTGACAATGCAACTGAATTAGCAAAAACGACAAGAGAATTGACTGAGAAAATAAGAGCATTGACAAAGAATATGGAAGCTGTAACTGTACCAGTAACGATAGGTCCAGTAATGCCAATTTTTGAGAATCAGAAAATTGATGAACGTTCTTTAGGGATTCCCATGAATTCACATTTGCAAAGAAAAAGAGAAGGGATGGAACTGAATAATGAAGGTGCACACAATTTGGCTAGTACCTACAGACCAAGCCCACCTACTAATTTGACGATAAATGAGAATGAGATTAGGAGAATGCCTATGGTGACGGAGTCCGCATCAGGGACACCAGAAAGAAGTAATAATTGGATAGAATTAAATAGTACGCCTGTAGGTCCGACTCCAGATGAGTTAAATGAATGGATGAAAGCGCTAAAAACAAAAGAAATAGAAGTGAAACCATTAGATGTAATTAGGTTGAAAATAGACATGGAAGAATTGATTTTAGGAACAATTGGTACAGAAAAATTAAAAAATTATCAGGATGATGAGATTATGTCTTTGTGCAAAAGTCTTACATGGAGAGCTAGAAATTTACATGACAAATTGGAAGAGACAGCAAGTGAACTAGGAGTGGAGTTTGTAAAAGTGAGAACGTTGCAGAAACCATACAGAGTAGATTTTTGTGAGAAGGATATAGAGAATTTGAACACATCAGGAAGGCTGACCCAAATAAAAGAGTTAATTGTTTTACTGAGAAAATGGGGTGATGTGGATAGATGGAGAAATAGATGGACGAAAAGGAACGAGAAAACAACAGATAAAGCATCTTTGGCTTTTGCAGTGACATATAAGGAACCAGTAGTAAGGGAGTACCCAATGAGAGAAACTCCAGGTGGTAGTTATGTGCATGTTCCATGGACTAGACAGGATATACTGTCATTTACAAATGACTTCCCAAAGTTGAGAGAAAAGCCAGTAGAATGGTACAGACAAGTGGAGAGATTTGTGAAAGTTTCAAAAGTGTTGTGGATAGACTTAGATGGATTGTTTGATATAGTAGTGCCAGCTGATTTGTGGACAGAATGTAAGATTACTATTGATTGGCCAACTGTAGAATATCCAAGGGATGCTAAAACAGGAGCGCCAGGACCAGAAGTGATGAGGAAGTACGACCAAGTAATTACCTTTTTGAAGAATAAGATTCCACCTAAAGAAACAGATTGGGTAAAAATAGACAGAACAACACAGGAAAGTAAAGAATCAGTGCATGCTTATTATGAAAGGCTGTTGTTGGTTTTTAAACAGTATAGTGGTTATGAGACACTAAATGAGAAGGATATGAGTCATTTTGTATATAGATTTGTGTATGGATTGAAACCAGAGATAAGTGAAATGATTAAGCAGCATATGATTTGTTGGCAGAATAGCACAGTTGACGAGGTTTTGAGATATGCTAAGTATTGCAGTGATGATATTGAGAGTAGACAGCGTAAATTGAAAGAAAAGGCCATGAGGGCACAGGTGAAAGTTGCAGAGAAGCAAGAAGCTCAATTGAGTAATACCGGAAAGGAAACAGGACAGGTTAGATCCCGACCTAATATAGGTAAAGGAAAAGGACAAATGAGCATAGATGAGGCAAAGAAAAAGTGGCCATGCCACAACTGCGGAAAGCTAGGATATTGGAGAAACGAGTGTAAATTTCCTCCAAAACCTAATGTGGAAAATCAATCATTAAATTCACAGGTGCAGAGTGAGCTAGTTACTCAACAAGGTCCGGTGCCACAACCACCACTTCCCAAGAGTGTTAACCAACAGAAATACAGTGCAGAAATAGGATTCTACGGAGGAGAACAGGTAACACAGTTGCCGCGTGCAGCTGCAATTTCTCAATATTGGTTACGACAGGATGAGGATGACACGGATGAAAGTTTCTGACGGTGCCTAGGAGAGGGGGAAGAGTGCGTGCTTGGCGCAACTCTAGAGGTAGATCAGTCTGGTCCATTTGTGGATGGAGAAGTGAATGGTGCAAATGTAACATTCCTTGTTGACACTGGAGCTACCCGTTCTACTGTTAGGTCAGTGGAAATTCCAAACCTTCCTCTCTCAGGTGAACATATCCAAGTAGTTGGAGTTTCAAATCAGCAAATTAAGACGCCTCTTACTAAATTAGTGGAGGTAAGAATTGGTCCATTTAGTGAAATGCACCGATTTGTGGTATGCGATTGTAGTCCCGTGAACCTTTTAGGACGCGATTTATTGTGCAAGATGAATTGCACTATCTATTGTACTCCAGACGGAATTGCAATTCAGACCCCAGATGAAGATGTATTGTATAAAATGACAATGGTGAATTTAGAACCAGAAGTAAATGATTTGTTTCCTGTATTTGATGCAGAGAAAATCCCAATTGAATTGAAAAAGACAGTGAAAGAAGAAGTGTGGGAATTTACAGGAGAAGATGTAGGATTAATGAAAGGAGTAGATCCCGTTAAAATAACAGTGAAAGAGGGAACGAGTTACCCAAATACGCCCCAGTATAAATTGACACCAGAAATAATTGAAGGAATAACGCCAGTAATAAATAAAATGATTGAACAAGGGATTTTAAAAGAAATCATGAGCAGTCCATGTAATTCGCCAATAATGGGACTGAAAAAGCCAAACGGAACATATAGAATTGTACAGGATTTGAGGAAAGTAAACAAAATTGTTGTGCCTTGTTGCCCGATAGTACCGAACCCTGCTGTGATTCTATACCAGATTCCACGTGAAGCAGAATGGTACACAGTAATTGATTTATGTCATGCATTTTTCTCTATTCCATTGCATCCAGATAGCCAGCCATTATTTGCGTTTAGGTTTGGAGAGCGTATTTTGGCATGGTGCCGAATTCCTCAAGGGTACACAGAAAGTCCCTCAATTTTTAATCAGATTCTAAAGAAGTCGTTGGAAGATTTAAGAATGCCAGAAAAGTCAGTGATGGTTCAGTATATTGATGACCTACTGGTGGCATCAAAAACAAAGGAAGCATGTGTCAATGATACAATTGCTTTGCTGAATCATTTAGCAAAAAGAGGACATAAAGTGTCCCCTTCAAAATTGCAGTTTTGTCAACAAGAAGTCCAGTATTTAGGGCATAAAATTGAGAAAGGAGTGCGAAAGGTAACGACTGAAAGAATAAAAATGATTCAAGGAATGAGAGCTCCAATGACACAAAGAGAGGTAAGAATGTTTTTAGGAATGGTTGGATATTGTCGACAATGGATAAGCGGTTTTTCACTGATTGCTAAACCATTGCAAAAACTGACAAAGAAGGATGTTAAAGATCCTTTTGAAATGAATGATGAAGAAATGAAAGCATTCAGAGAGCTGAAAAAGAAATTATGTGAGGCTCCAGCATTAGGAATGCCTGACTATGAGAAAGATTTTGAGCTGTATTGCAGTGAAAGAGATGGATGTGCATTTTCAGTTTTGGTACAGAGACATGGAACTATGAAAAGACCCATTGCATATTTTTCAGCTGTTTTAGACCCTGTAGCGAAAGCATTGCCTGGATGCTTGAAAGCAGTTGCTGCTACTTGTGTGAGTCTGGAACAGAGTGAAGGCATAGTGATGGGATATCCACTAAGAGTATATGTTCCCCATTCTGTGGAAATTCTCTTGACAAGAACGAAAACCCAATACATGACACATAGTCGGCTGACTAGGTATGAAAAAGTAATTTTGAGCGCAGATAATGTGACCATTGACAGATGTATGAATGTGAATCCTTCGACATCATTGCCAGATGAAGAGAGTGTGATTGAAATGGATGAAGTAGATCACGATTGTCTGAATGTGCTTGAATATTGTACAAAACCAAGGTCTGACATAAGAGATGAGCCTTTAAAAGAATCAGATTATATTATGTTTGTGGATGGCTCATGTTTGAGAACGAGTGATGGAGTTCTAAGTGCAGCATATGCAGTTTGCACAGTAGCCACTGTAATGGAAGCATCTTGTCTGAAAGGGGTACGGTCTGCCCAAGTCGCAGAACTAGTAGCTCTGATTCAAGCATGCAAGTTGGGAAGAAATGTACGGGTTACGATTGTGACAGATAGCCAGTACGGCTTCGGGGTGGGGCATGACTTTGGTCAGATTTGGTCACAAAGGGGTTTCTTGACGTCTGCAGGAACGCCAATTAGAAATGGAGATTTTGTGAAAAAACTGCTTGAGGCGATACAGCTGCCTAAACAGATTGCTGTTGTGAAGTGCAATGCACATAAAAATGGGGAAGACTACATAACTGTTGGTAATAAATATGCTGACGAGATTGCACAGTACTGTGCAAAGAATGTGGTTTCTCTAAACAAAAGTCGGGACAGAGAGCATATTTCTTGTCCTTTGCTTTTTACTAACTCTATTGAGACATGGGATGAGGTGAGACAGTTACAGGAAGCTGCAGATGATGAGGAAAAAGATACATGGATAAAAGCAGGATGTAGAAAACATGAAGAAAATGATGTTTGGGTTTACAGAGATGAAAGACCAGGTATGCCTGATAGCATGATTTCTGACATGGCACGGATGTACCATGGAAAAGCCCATATTGGGAGAGATTCAATGATCAGACTTTTTAGACAAACATGGTATAATCCAAAATTCAGAGCCATAGCTGAGAGTCTTTGTCAGAGATGTCTTATTTGTCAACAGTTAAATCCAGGAAGGAAGACAGTAGTGAGTCTAGGAACAATAGGACGAGAAGGAGGTCCTTTCACTAGAATGCAAATGGATTTTATTGAAATGCCACCTTGCAACAGACTAAGGTATGTCCTAGTGGTCGTCTGTTTGTTTTCCCGTTGGGTGGAGGCATACCCAACCAGAAGGAATGATGGAATAACGGTAGCAAAACTTATGCTGCGAGAATTCATTCCGAGGTATGGTTTTCCAGTCACGATTGAAACAGATAGAGGAACACATTTCCAAAATGAATTAGTTAAACTGATTTGTGAAGCACTTAGTATTAAACAGAAACTGCATTGTGCATACAGACCAGAGGCTTCTGGAATCGTAGAGCAAGTGAATGGAACAATCAAGAACAGGTTAGGAAAAATGTGTCAAGCTACAGGACTCAAATGGCCAGATGCCTTGCCATTAGTTTTAATGACAATCAGAAGTATTCCGGAAAGGAAAACTGGACTCAGTCCCCATGAAATAATTATGGGACGAGCAATGAGACAAGCACAAGTACCTGTCAACAAACTACTGACTATAACTGATGATCTAGTGCTGGATTATTGCAAAGGATTGGCTGATGTGGTGCGTTCTGTGTTTCATCAGGTTGGACCGGATGCGACCACTCTTGAGAGAAAACCAGCTCACGACTTGAATCCAGGAGATTGGGTCCGCATAAAAGTCCACAGGAGAAGAAACTGTTTGGTTCCTCGCTGGGACGAACCACGACAAGTGATCCTGGTGACATCCACTGCAGTCAAGTGTGCAGGAGTGAAACACTGGGTGCATGCCAGTCACACCATCAGAGTTCCAGAACCTGAAGATCGACAAGTGAGTCGACATCTGGAAGTATTGGATAACAGTTCAGCATCAGAAGCAGAAGAAGAAACAGACAGGGTGCCAGAACCTGAAGATTGACCTGTAATTCGACATCTGGAAGACCCAACTACAAGTGCAACGACAGAAGAAGTAGAGGAAATAGCTGAAGTTCCAGAACTTGAAGATCGACCTGTAAGTCGACATCTGAAAATATCAGATACCAGTTCAGAATCTGATACAGATCATTCGGATTGTGAAGAAATTCTAAAAAGAAATTGGAAATTTGAAAGCATAAGAGAAGAAACTGAGCCAGAAGATAGTAACAGTGAGCAACCAAGTACAAGTTGTGGTGAAAATCCTTCGGAGATAATATTAATAGATGAAGAAGGGAGAGTTTCAAACAAAAAGCTAGAAAAATTGGAAGATCCCCGAGGAGCAATAGGGACAAATAGTCAAACACGAGAACAGGGAAATTTAGAAGCAGATAGAGAGACTGACACAAATTCGGAAAAACCTCGAGGAGGGACAGAAATAGGTGAACGAAGGAAGATAAGAAAAGAACTACAAGTAGAGGAAGAAAATGACATTATAAGTTTCAAAATAAGAGGCAGTAACGAAAGAACTGAAACAGAGTCTGAAGAAAGTGGAGAAGAAAGAAACCAAAAACTAGAGTCAAGAAAAAGAAATTGGAAAACAGAAAGAGAGGAAAACGGAAGTGAGGCAAAAAGGCCAAGAAAAGGAGACAATTGGCCCAACGAAGTAAGAAAATTAAGATACAGAATCATAAGGTTAGATGGGAAAAGTGCTGAACAAGTGAATGAAATAACAAGTCAGAGAGAGCAAGAAAAACAAGGTGGAAAACACTTGCAGAAAACAAAAACAGTAAAGAAGGTAAATCCGAAGTATAGATCGCCTGAATGGTTGTATCTTGCTTTAACTGGTAACAAAGAAGAAAAGAACACTCACGAGAACCCAGAGCAAAGAAACCTGATGGGAGAAGGTGAGGTGCAACAAACCTGAAGAAGTTTAAATAGTTTCTACCGGAGTTGACAAAACACTGGATCTGACGAATTTTACCGGATATGACAAAGAAAGAATTCTGAGAAAGAATTAAAAGAAAGTACCAAGCAAAGACAAAACATTGGAGTACAGAGTGGCAAATAAGTCATTCCTGAGGTGTAGTGACACAATTTTCTGGAAAACAAATAAATAAGGTTATAAAACAAAATGGAGAATACTACAGATAGAAAATGTAAATGTAAGTTTTTAAGTAGATGGTGCAAGATGTGCTGCTTTTGTACAGGATTATTAATGACAGTGTGGGTGGTTTTAGCAATCACTATTCCAATTAGTTTAGCTGTAGTAGAAAAGTCTAATAACACTGAGAAAGAAAAGGGAGCTAACACTCAAGAACCAGTTATTTTAAAGAGTAGTGCAGAATTACACAGGGACAAATCAATAACAGATTTTTCTAAAAATGTTTTTACTAAATTATTATATGAGTATGTAGAAACAATGGATGTAAGGGATTGCTATGTTTGTATGCAGTTGCCTGCATCTGTAGCAGAGGGTGTGACTTATCATCACCTCCCTTTGACGTATGGAATAACATGTAGTGTCTTAGCAAGTTTATTTTATAAAACAGGTAGATTAGAATATTATTACACTGACATAAATAAGATTTTTGCGAAAGTTTCTGTAGTTCCTGAGCTAAACAAAATAAAAGAGGGAAAACGTTTGGTGAATATTTTCTAGAGGATAAGATTTTAACATTAGATAATATAATTAGGTACAACCTTACCTGTGAGTTAAAGAAGGAAGAAAAAGTATTTCTAGAGATGGTTGAAGAGAGAAGAGTGAAATTTCAAAGAAAAGTGATAGAAGAGACAAAAACACCTCTTTGGGCGTTTGAAGAAGACAATCATGACAAGAAAAAGACAAATGCAGCTATGACTCTGGATTGGCCCCAACAGGGAAGGTTGTGCATTAGAAGAAATAAGACAAGATATGACAATTATTTTGTGGGTTCCAGTATTTGCCATGACAATTATCAAATTTTAGGCGGATGGGGATTCAAAGGGGGAAAAGATCCAATATTTCCAGGGATCTATTATGTTTGCGGAAAAAGGGCTTATTATAGGTTGCCGGACCATTGGTATGGGTCATGTTATTTAGGCCTGGTCTTTCCAAAGATTTTTCATATGGATAGAAAAGAGAAAGGAACACACAAAATGATAAATACCTTTACACGTAGAAAAAGGGAAAGTTTTTCAGAAATAGTAGGTGATATTTTTGGCGCATTGATACCAGCAGTGGGAATATCTTTGAATGCATTTAGAATTCGGAAATTATCCACAGTGGTAGATCGTTTATCTACAGATACTGCTGGAGGGTTCTTGATGGTAAATACCGAGATGGTTGCCATGAGAGCTATGGTGATGCAAAATCGACTTGCCCTTGACATTCTTTTGGCAAAAGAGGGCGGAGTCTGTGGAATGCTGAAAGTCCAACACTGTTGCACTTACATTCCAGATAAAAGCGAAAATATACAGAAGTATATAACAAATATTACAAGTTTGCACAAAGAACTTGTTCCACTGGAAGTTGAAAGTGCTTTTGGAAAACTTGGTAAAGGGTTTTCTTCAGTAATAAATTGGTTAACAAGAATGAGTGGATTAATAATAGGGAAAGTTATAATAATAGCAACCATGATAATAATAATAATTTTAGTACTGAAGATTGTAATAACATGTATAAAGAGAAGAAGAAGACAGAATAAAATAGAAAAAGAAAACATGATAAACAAGGAGAGAGAGAGAGAGATGGGTGAAATAGAGTTAGAAGAAATAAAAGAGAACATGTACCAGAAAACGAAGAGACAAGTTGAAAGGGATACAGTTGTGTAAATTAACAAAAGCAAACGGATAAAAGATATATGCTGTCTGAAAGAATTGTATAACTTAGGTTTTTTTGTGGTGATATTAAAAATCACCAAAGGGGGAGTTGATGGAGCAGGGTAAATGAAAAATTTTTAACCTCCTAATATTTTCGTAAAATAATTAATAAACATGTTCGTTTAAAGTAAATAACCAACAATGTATGTTACATGTGAAGGGTTAAAGGTAACACGCTATTCCGTGTGCAAAATAATCAACTTATAATTGTTTACGTGTTTAACATAACATAATATTTGCGTACTAATTAAATAATAAACGCATGATCCGTGCTTTTAAATAAAACGTGTGGTTGCAAAATAAAGCGATGGTAAGTAAGGGACAGCTTTATATGTTGCTTTTTGCTAGGTAATACCTAATTGGGGTACGTAGAAAGACGGGAGGGAAACAAAAGGGTTTATATTTCTTTGTTTTAACAATATTTTGTTTATCTTTGAAAATAGTGCGCTTAGGCCTGTCGAGCAGCGATATAAAATGGCCGCCAGTTGCTAGAGTACGCATGAGCAGGGAACCATGTGATAGAGGAGAGAGGCTGCGTAAAAGGATGATCACGTGCTGGTGCTGAGAGGCTAAGATGGAAGTATGGTCAAGGCTATTGTGACCTTTCTGAGCAGATGTGTGCCAAGATGATCAGCAAGAAGCGTGAGAAGTCCAACTGAATCAATGGACGGAACTGTTCAGAAAAAGATACAAATTGGACTGATCGAAGTGGATGAGCAATGACATGAACTGTGGGAAACGATGCAAGCATGGACATTCCACAAGGAACTGGTTAAGACCAGGAAGTTTGATTAAAATGTATATGGGCCTGAGTTTGACCAATGAGAAAGAATCACGCCATGAAGATGCAACATTTTATTCTGTAAGCTAGAATTAGGGTATAAGAAGACCTACTCTTGGTGGGAGGGGGAGATGCTGGAAAGCGAGTTGCTGGAGAGGAGTTGCTGGAGAGCAGGTTGCTGGAGAAGTTAGATGCTGTAGATGGGTGAAGTTGCGGTTGCTGATGCTGACGAGCTGATGCTGCTGCTGATATTTTTATTTTCCAGTTGAGTATAAGATGCTGCTTTAGGAGAATTTTTCCTGATAGATTTTTCATTTAGAACTATTAGATTTTTTTCAAGAAAGATAGATTGATCTCTTAGAGTTCTTACTATGATAACCTTATTTTTCCGTCTAATAGATATGCATTGCAATTTCATTTTATTCTTATATTGATTATAAATGTAATGATCTGAATAATAAGCTTAAAACTTATTTCTTGCTTAGAAACTTTATATAAACTTTATTATTCTTTAAACAAATGACTCAGTGATTCTTTAGCTCAATGATTAAAGTAAATTGATAAAGAGTTTATTGTGATTGAGCTGGTCTTAATCACCATCAACTGATTCCTACTAGTTGGTCCATCGACCAATGAGCGGAATACCTTAAAGCAAATGAGAAGCATTATGTCATGTTAAAAGAGGTATCCCGTCTCCTTCCAGCGAATCGTTTTTCTCCTAGGTTATTGACGGAGGAAATCCAGGGAATAAATGAGTAAGTGAATGTATATGCGGTGTTATGGGCCCCACCGTCATATGGAAATAGTGTGTGTGTGTGTTAGAGGAATAGTTACACCTGGATGACCGAAGCATATAGGAGAATTATTTTTATTGTTAGCGCTGGATAACAGGGTTTGGGTTCGCTATTTCGCTTGCTACATCTGACCCAATATCTCTCGGCCTAATACATTAAGGAAATATCGGTTACACTTGAACACTTGTGTACCACAAGCGTATGAGCTGCATCCAATAGTCTGGGGCCATAATATAAATCAGGCTCACTGTGCCATTCTGCGAGGCAGTGCACATTTAATTAGGTGCATGGGAGGCAGACTGAAACAGTGTGCCACATTAGAGTCAATGTACAGTTTCCAGTGCAGACATGAACTCATGCATGCACTGGGAACAACACATTAATGAAATGTAGACCAGCTTCTTGAAGCTTTCATGTGCTTTTCAATGAGAAGGCAAATTGACCTTAGTTTAAAGGCGGTGTGGATCCCTCAGCAGGCAAATGTAGTGAGTGACTACCCCCTAGGACAGAACAGTGCCTGGGGGACCCCTGTGACCACCGTGCTCACCTCCTAAGGGTCGCCCTTGGGGTGGATACTCACTGTGCACACCTCTATGTGGTGCACAGTCAGTGGCCCCCCTTAAGGCCATTTTTGCCTCCACATCCACATCTGTTATATAGTTTTAATACAAAGGCAAAGTGAGGTGTAACGAGGAGAAATATGTTTATTTCTACTTGTTCTTTCCTCTTTCTATGTGTGCTGCAGAGAAAGAGAAAAAATGCCTCAGGGGATTGCTTTTGTGTAGGAAGGTGCCCCTCCCCGGACAAAAACAATCCTGTTTCCAATGCAGGCACCCTTGCTCCATGGTACAAAAGTGTCTGCGTTGGCGCTAGGCAGCACATTGTGAGTCAGCACTGGGAAAAGGCAGAAATGCGCCGAATTGTGTTAAATACAACACATTCCTACCTTTTCCCTGTCATACAGCGCAGCAAGGTGACTTTCTGCGCTGCATGTCATATTGGTAAATTTGCCCCTTAGTATCTCTATTATGCAGCATAGTGGGTGAATGTAATTTAGAATGCATTTTAGTATAGTTGGTTAAGGTCCCTAATGCATTGTGCAGTGTGGGGTATTAGGGGCTCCTTTATAGGAAAGTCATGCAGCTCAGCACAGCAAGTCACCTTACTGCTCTGCGTGACAGGGAAAGAACAGGAATGCATCATGTTTAAGGCAATATTGTTCATTCCTGTACTTTCCCTTGCACTGACACCCTAGCGCCAACACAGGCACCCTTGCACCATCGTACAAGGGGGCCTGCGTTGCATGCAGAATATTTTTTGTGCAAGAAGGGACACCTTCCTCCACAGAAACAATCCTGGGAGGCATATTCCTCTTTCTATGAGTGCTGCAGAATGCAGCACACATGGAAAGAGAAAAGAAACAAGGAGAAATAGAGATATTTCTCCCCTATACCCCTCCCCTGGCAAGGTGTAAGATTTTGGTGCAGTTCCAGTTTAGTAGTTCTTGTAAATCTGGGGACATGTCAAAATCCATGGGAGTTGTGTGGGGACATGCATGCAAAGCCCAGTGAACACCTTCCCAGGGCAGAGTAACGCAATACAATGATATGCACTGTGTTGTGTTACTCCAGATTTTTTAAGCCACTCACAGCCATGCCAAGTGGTTTTGAGTGGCTTCAAAAATCTGTGTTAAGGTTTGCGTCGCTCTTGGACCATGTTACGCGGTGTAAGAGCGACAACAACTGTCTCATAAATAGGTCCCCAAGTGTCCATAGGTTATAGTGTATTGTGTGAGTTTCCTTATGCTACAGCGTAATGTGATTTGTAAATGTGATTAGGATGAAGCTTAAATGTAGTAAATATTATGGTGGTGTGAATTTTCCAGACTTCCAATCTTAACACAATGCTTTTCCTACTTAAGCAATCTTCCAAATGCTTAGCAGATTCTTCCACAGAGTTCGCTCCCCTTTGGAAATACATTGAATTATCTTTTCTATCCCCTTTCCCTTTTAAATATTTCTTATCCTTTGCCCAAAAAGACATATTTCATGTCCTACCCTATTCACAAAACTACCTATAAATTGCTCAGACCAATACTGGCATAAAAAGCTCCTAAGAATTAACAATAAACCTATTTTTGGGAAATCCTGGAGAGACAAAGGTTTGCTTTGGATTCACCAGCTTCTGTCAAACGACTCTTTTATTACATTTCCTCAAGCACATTTACTATTCAGTCTACCGAAAACATACTGTAACAAATGTAATATTTTATTACAAGCCATGACTCACACTTTAACTACACTGACAGCACATATTCCTACCACAATTTATGATACTCATCTTGTCCCTCTACTTTCCCAATCCCCCATAGCTTCGTCCATCTACAAACTACGTACTAAGACCCCGGACAACAAGTCACAAGTTGAATTAAAATGGGAAAAAGATCTCCAAACTTCATGGCTTATCAAACTTTGGGATAAAATATGGTTAGAATTGTGAAAAACATCACAATCTGCTAATGCAACTTAGAATCTATTTTTTATTTATAATAGATTAATGATTACTCCAGCTAATTACACAAGCTGAATCCAGAATGCCTGTGAAACTGTTGGTCGTGCAGTGCTACATCTGCAGATTTATACCATATTCTCTTCTCCTACCCATCCATAAATCAATTTTGGCTGAAGGTTTGGACCCAAATTAATTCTATTTTTCACACAAACATTCCATTTTTGTTTTCAACTATTTTTCGTTGAAGTCTTTCAGATGTTTGGTGAAATAGTACTTTTAAAACTGTCATACTTGATTTAATAATTGCAGTTGCCTATCAGCAAATTACTAAACACTGGAAATATTTCTCAGAAATTTCTTATCAAGCCTGGTGGAGCAGTGTTTGTTATAATCATACACTTTACAGAGCATAAGTCATCCCCATTTCACTTGTTATTAAAAGAGACATTATTTGGTCAACAATTACCATCTTTTTGGACACTTCATCTCGAAACTCTATCACCCAGCAGTCTCTACTAGAAGATGTAACTAAACCTCCATGAATTGTATTATTGTTGTCCCTCAATCATGATATGCTTATAATTTTACTGATGATATGTTGATATTGACTATATATTTCTACATTTACCCTCCCACTCTCTTCACTTTCACTCTCATCAGATATTGTTTACATTTATCACACTTCCTCTAACTCTTATCTCTCTTTTTTCTTCTCTTACCCGTATTTAAGGATTATTTATATGCAACTTATTATGTATAGGGGTGGGAGGTATACTCCGCTACTCAGCGGCATTCTCGGAGTGTTGCCCATGCCGGCGTTCGGGAAAAACACCTCCAAACACTGTGTGGCAGAGTTTCTCGTGTGTGGTTCACCAACGTTAAGTTGGAGAGCACAAGTGAGAAAAAACGTGTGCTATACTGCCCCCTGGTGAGATTTTTCAATGTGGGCAGTCGCAGCAGGGCACCACCACTAACGTTGAGAAAGTTGGTGCTCGCGTTGCGAAAGCTTCCGCTCAAGTAGAAAATCTAGTCGAGTGACAGAAAGAAGCAGCACTCTCTGGTGCGCCACGTGGTGCCTCTCGCACTGATTTGACAGCACAGGACAAGCTCCCGGCACTAAAAATAAGTGAAACCAGTGCCACGGACTGGAATTCTTCTGCTCGCGGAATCTTGCAGTTTTTCGGTAACTTCGCAGAATTCCACGGAGTAAAGGTGCGTGAGTTCCGCCCACCCCTAACTATGTATCAACAAGTTATTGTGTTTATTTATAAAACTTTTGTTGTTATCCTTATACTCACAACTTTTACTACAATTATGTAACACTTGTTGCAATCTTGTTTAATAAACTTCTTCTTTAAACTTACAATTGTGCTTAGGATGTATTAAGTGCAGCTGGTGCATCTAGGATGCAGTACAGCGTGTTTGGTTAATGTTTCTTTGATGCAGTATGAAGTTGTTAAACTGTCAGTGATGAATGAAAATTAGTTTATAGGCCTATGATGCATGCAAATGTGCTGACGTTTTCTGATATAGTGAAGTGTGTTTCATTAGAATCCCCATAATACACTGCAGTATGGTGGTTTAGTGTTCCTAGAAAGCATTGCAGTATTAGGAATTTGCATGGAGCAACCTTTAACTGCCCGGAAGACCTATGTCATGAGTCCTTCCAAGAGTTAAAGAGAGTGGGCTTTTAGTCAGCCATTTGCTTTCATGTGCTTTTAATGGTGGCAGCTCCTCCTTCACTAAGGTGGAGGAGCATCGCCCCACTGCTTTGCAGCAGTGAAAGAAAGGAAAAATAAAATATGATAACTCGAGGTTATTATCATTTAATTTTTTCCTGCTGCCGGCAGCTTTGCTGGCGGGGTGGGGCTGCTCCGATGACAGAGGAGAAAGGAAGGATTGATTTGCCCACACCAAGTGCACATGACTGCTTGGCTGGCCCGAAACCGTCATGCGCACTTTGCATGTTCTCCATGCAGGCTGTATTAGAGCCTGCATGGAGAACATGCCCAGGCTGTCAACCCCTGTCTAAGCGCCGAACCACGGTGCTCAGACCAATCACAAGGCTGTATTGCAGCCTTGTGATTGGCTTAAGGGAACCAATCACAATGCTGCATGTCAGCCTTGCGATTGGCTCAGGGGAGTCTCTACCTGGGTGCTTCCTTTTTGGAAGACTGGCCAGGATAGAAGACGGCGGGACAACGGCGGAGAAGCATGGCAAGAAGGTAAGTTATTTTTTTCTTTTTTTACTCCCACTTACCCCCCCACCACCCCGCCACCCCCGATCGGTACCAGCCACTCCTGGTCAGGTATCAGAAACACAAAATCAGTGACATTGGCCTGAGGGTTCTAACATGAACTTGCAGGAGCGATGTGGATTTATCTCACCCTAATGCATCATTTATTCTGAGTTTTGCAAACTTTTGGTTCAGTTCCTGATGACTAGATGAGTGGAGCGAAAGGGAACGGAATTACCGTGATTTAATACTTGTAGTGTAGTCTTCCACAAGAAGTTCCAGGTAAGTTCCTGTCAGATAAAAATGTCATCACTTTTGCGAAGGGGCTTCCAAGGAAGGGTGAAATCTGACCTCGCCATAGCAGGTGGACATGTGTAAATACCTTGTGTGTTGCAAACTCATAAATGAGATTGTTTTAGAGCAATGTGGCAAGTGTATTTCTCCAATCTAAATCCCCAAAACACATTTACTGTTTTATACTCTTCAGAGTGTACTTATAAATATATTTGAATCTAATTTCCAAACATAGAAATTACCCACTTCCCAGATAGTTTCACAGAAGTAGTAAGGTGCCAACTTTCCCCAAGCAGATCAATTCCTTACTCAAGACAAAGGGCCACATGTATCAAAAATCCATTTTGTATTCCCTAAATACCGATTTTTAGATAATCGCTATTTAATGAATGCAAAATGGTATGTAAGAAAATAGCGATTACCTAATAGCGATTCCTACACAGTCACAATCGCAATCGATTTTAGGTAATACTACTCCATTCGTTTGGCCCATAAGTGTGAATGGTTTTGCATTACCTAATTTGCGAATACCTAAGTGTTAATCGCAAATTAGGTAATGCAAAACCAAGGGTGCCCGGGGGCCTAAGGCCCCTTGAAGCACCCCAAAAACAAATGTGCATGTGTAAAGCATACAGATTCCCTAGGGACATGTGTGCACTACATAGCACTTTGAAAAATTCATTTTTTGTGCGTTTTCAAAAGGTGCACATTGTTACCATCGACTTGGAGTTGATGGTAATAGCATTTCCTAAATGCACAGTTTACATTTAGAAAATGCTTGGTACATGCTCTAAGACAATCGCAAATTACGATTCCCTATTTGTAGTCATAATTTTAGGTAATCACAAAAAATTGCGATTACCTAAAATGTTCTGCCAAAGCCTTTCATACATCTGAAAAGGCTATTTTGCACATTTTGCCTTCGCAAATGGTCAAACTTAGAGATTCAAAATAGGTTGATACATGTGGCCCTAAATGTGTTTCCTTTTAACCTGAAAGGTATCTTTCTCCACTTACAGACCACAAGTCCCTTCACTTCAGAAACCAAATAGCTACCTCACTAGAGAAAAGGAGAGAGGAGTGAAAGAGGGGTTACCATTTTTTTTTCAATTCTCCTCTACAAACATTGGAAGCTACCACCTTTCAACAACACTTATCTAATTCTAGCTACACGAGTTGTACAGTCAATACTTTCACAGTACAATATCTAAAGACCTGCACTAGATGGATATCGATATTGCCCAATATTCACCAACGCATGCGTCAGATTCACAAATTCTTACTGTTCACCCTTACTCTCTTATAGACTTTGCTTTAAAGAATCCAAAAGCCAAAAGTTAACTGTGCACCACTCCTCCATAAAACTACTACCCTAACTACAGCTCATCAAATGAAGCTAAATGACACCGAACCAGAGTCTAAATTGCTGGTGATGATATGCCAGGAGCAGCGCTTTCTGGATACCCTAAAATTCCTAGGCTCCCATAAGAGAAATTACTCTGACTCAAGGAAGACAAGCCACACACAAATACCAAAACACAAGGTATGCATGATAGTGCTATCCTGGCCGGAATCCCCGAGTCCCTAGGTACCTTATGGTATGGGTGATTATTCCCCATTCTTTTCTTTAGGCAGCTCCCTAATACATGCCACGCTAGTCCCTCACACCCCAAAATCTCATGCTTTGATCTAAGAGTTCAGGCCATAGCAGCATCCTACCAGCATCTAGGTTCTAAGTTTGTGCAAGTCCCCACCAGGGCCAACAGCAATGGCAGCTGAAAATCTGGGCAGACCGGTAACGCTTCTGTGTGAGCTCTTGTCTCTTACTACTGATGGCCAAGGACCTCTTGCGGTCTTACCTCGCTGACACAATGGCCTCATCAGTCCATGGAAGGCCCATGTTGATGTTGTATGCCCGCACTCTGCTCCAGCGGTGATTGGTAAGTGTTCCTTCTTTTTTCCTTGGCACGACAAACCAGGAAAGCGGCCCTGAACTCACAGTGGCCCCTTCCTGGCAACTTCGGGGTCGCAGACTTTGGTGCACACACATGGACAACAGCCCATACTGCACATTGGCCACCTTCCTTGTTAAACAAGGGTCTCTGACTTTGGTGCCCGCAAGGGTGAGAGCCCCTACTTGACTGTGGCCCCCTTCCTACACACATGGGGGCATTGCTGACCCTAGATCACATACTGATGACAGCCTGAACTTCATGGGGGACTACAGACTTTGCAAGATTGGTGCAGATGGCACACACAGTCATGACCAGGTCGACCAGTCTCACACTTCACTCACTGGGATCCAATTTTCAGGATCCCTAGTCAGCCTTTTACCCTCCAGGTGCTCTTCTTCTCCTCCTCACAGGGCTTCGCTGGTCTTATCAGTCATACAGACTCCAGGTGCTCTCCACACAGGGTGGACTGGTCTTGTCAGGGAGGCACCCTCTAGCAGCTTTTCTCGTCCTCACAGGGCTCACTGGTCTTGGCATGCAGACTGCCTCTAGGCTCTCTCCTCCTAACAGGATGCTCTGGTATTGGCAGGCAGGCCAAGGGCTGGCTCTCAGGACTAAGGGCAAGTTATCTTCACTCTCTGAAGGATGCCCCTCACCCAGCAGGGAGGGTGGCAGACCTTGGGCCCAGTCCTGGTTACAGGAATAAAACAACTTGGCAATCTTCTCTCTCCTAATGAGACGGTCCTGTTCAACAAAACGTATGGGGCACATGCTCCAACCCTTATGGTCCAAATTCAGACATACCAGTGATTTAGGGGTAGATTTACGAAATTGCTATGCAGCGCAGCAAGTAATCTTGCTGTGCTGCACTACATGACATGGAAAGGGCAGGAATGAACTGTATTTAAGTCAATACGGCTCATTCCTGCCTTTTCCCCTGTGCTGGCGCCATTTGGGAGTCTAGCACCAATGCAGGCACACTTTCACCATGGTACAAGAGTGCCTACATTGCTTGCAGGAATGTTTTTGAGCTAGAAGGGGAACCTTCTTGTACAACAACAATCCTAAGAAGCATATTCCTCTATCTATGTGTGCTGCAGAATGCAGTACATATAGAAGGAGGAAGTAACAAGGTGAAATAAACATATTTCTCCTTGTTACTCCTCTCCTGGGAAGGCATATCTTTTTGGTGCATTCCCAGGATTACCAATTCTAGTAAACCTGGGAATGCATCAAAATCCATAGGAGTTGCATGGGAACACCCACACAATGCCCATGGAATGCCTTCCCAGGGCCGTGTAATGCAACACAGCAATTTGTGCTGCGTTGCTTTACTCCAGATTTATGGAGCCACTCAGGGCCTCGCAAAGTGGCCTTTCGTGGCTTCATAAATCTCACTTAAGGTTTGCATCGCACATGTACAACATTGTGTGATGAAAATGCCCTTCAAACAGGGTCATAAATATGTCTGTGAGTGTCTAACCTTTGAAATTCATGTTGGGGTTGTCATCTCCTTTGAAGTGCTCTTTCCTTTGCACTGCCCTCTGTCATAGGGACAGTCTGCCATAGCAGGAGTGTCTCCAATTCTGAGTGACCCACAACACAGGCCAAGGGAGTAACCCGGGATCACACCTGGCTGTCAGTCTTCACTGAAATATGCCCCATAAAGAAGGTCAAAGTTATAAGTCTTCCTCTCTGCCAGCTTCCCTGGTAGTGCCCACCTCATCAGTGACACCATCTGCCTGACAATAAGCCCAGACCGCACTGACCAGTAACTCTTCATGCAATAAAAGAGACCTTTGCTGTGCACAGAGGAAGCTCTACTCCTATCCCTTCAGTATGTGTGACCTACCCCAGCCCTCAGGAATAACAGCAATTTACATCTTCTGCCTGGGGGTTGACGTTCTCAACTCTCCAAAATGGAACCCACAGGCCTCCATATTATGTGTCATCATAGGCGTAAACGTGCAGCCCAGCATGCACACGCAAGTATCACACGCTGTCGCAGTATGCACACACAAGTAGAATGTGCTATCTGGCGCTGCACACAATCTATTCAGGCCAATGGTGAGTTAAGAACACAGCTACAGAACTTTAAGCAAGTGGCCTCACTCCTCTCACACAGATGAAAAAAATGGTTCACATTACTCATTCTACTGAACACAAAATGGGTATGCTGCCACGACTATGCTCATGTTGCTTAACTCCAGGGAAGAGTAGTAGCTCCCTATCCTCACAAGGGTAGTACTTGGTGCACCCCTCCCAGTTCAAACAGGCTGCATTACAGTAAGACAGGCCTAGGTCATGGCGCCAACACAATCCATGCTCACCCATGAACAGAAATCAGTACCAGGGATTCAGATATCATTGCAGCTGGGGCACTCAGTACAGCCAGGGCCTTTTCCCTCCCAAAAGAAACAGAGCCCAACCAAGTCAATTTCAACGCCTGAGATGGAATATCATCCTAACAGACGTCCATTGCATAAATACTGTTCAAAGTATCCTCTTTTCTTAGCTGAAGCAGATGATTAACCCAGGTATTAAGATAGGCATGAATATGCCTTATTTTTAATATACTCTGTAGAAACTAAAGATTATTTTGTGCATTGTAACGCTTATCATTTTACAAGTTATTGCAGAGGATAGGTACCACTGAGAAACATTTTTTAATCATTATGTTGACCCTGGAAGGGTGATCACCTGAGTGAAGCTGCCTGGATTCAAACTTTCGACTAGGGTGTCAAACATAGTTATCTTGAGGGGATACGTGCCCACGAGCCACCAGACCTGCTTAAATATATGTATTTTTAATCCATAACAGTCTTTGATCACATTGTTCTCTTTATTGACCCCATGTACCCCAGCTTTTAAGCCTTTAAAATACCCTTCTAAAAAAATGTAATGTTAGGTTCTTAAGAAAAACATTACAAAACATGTTATTATAAAAACATTAGAGAATTACAATATGCATAAACCACTCATTCCTTTACTGAGCTTTCCATTTCATCTGTTTCTCATTTATTTCACAATCCATTTACCACTAGATGGCTCTCTATGCAAACATAAAAACAGCATGACCCAGTGACTAATCTTGCAAACTTAAAAAGGCAGAATATGTTATTATAATCTAAGGTGGCAATTTTCATCTCAATCGAGCATATTATATACATACATAAAATCAGGAGAAAAAATGTACTCAAGAGAAGTTTCATCAGACAGTCTTGCTGAAAGTAAATGCTTTAAATTGACACCCTCAATGAACGTATCAAGGGTTATTAGCTATTTGGCCTCAGACGATGACATTTTTCAAAACATAACACTGCAGGTTAATTCATATTGCCATTGGAGAACTGTTAGACCTGGTACCATTGGCGTGGGTCTCCCTTCCATTTTTTGCTGTTGCCTCTTATGTTTTTGCTGGTTTTAGATGCTTTTGGGCATTGTGCCACTGCTGTTCAGTGCCACAGTGCAAGTGCTCCCTATGGTAAATTGATGTATGGATTAGTGACTCCATGATTGGCTTGTTTGGCTTACTGTCAGACCCTAGTACAGTGCACTGCGTATGCCCAGGGCTTGTAAATCAAATGCTGCTGGTGGGCTTGCAGCACTGGTTGTGCCACCCACTGGAGCAGCTTGTAAGTGTGTCTCAGGCCTGCCATTGCAGAGCCTGTGGGCAGTCTGGTACTGCCATGTTGACTGGGCAAGTGTACCCACTTGCCAGTCCCTAAACCTTCCCTTTTATACATATTAGTCACCCCTAAGGTAGGCCCAAGGGCAGGGTGCATTGTAGGTAAAAGGTAGGACATGCCCTGGTGTGTGGCATGTCCTAATAGTGAATTACAGCCATTTTCGTTTTTCACTATTGCAAGGCTACCTGTTCCCCATAGGCCAGAATGGGCAGTTAGATTATAACATCTTATAATCCCAACTGACTCAGGGAACTAGGTAGAAATTCGAGTTTAGTATGCCTGAACTCAGAATGATAAAATACATCTTTTAGTGAAGTTGGTTTTAACATTCTGTGTTTCAAAATACCACTTTTAGAAAGTGGGTATTTTCTTGCCTAACTATCCAAGCCTGCCTCTGCTAGGTTGTGTATTCCTTGTCTGGAGTTTGAGTGACAGGGGCTGGGGGCTTCCAGGAGACAGGGTGAGTCAGCACAGGGCTGAATAGAGAGATCTGCATGCAGATAGGAGGGAGGAGTTGCACCTGGGACCTGAATAGGGCTGTGCCTTTCCTCCACAATGCTGGCTCCACTTCCTGTGGTGTGTCTGATGTCCCTGGCCTACACTGTGAAAGGAAAGAAGAAGTCTTGTCAACAAAGTGCTCCAGGACTGACCAGAACTGGTTTTGGACTAGGGCAAAGGCCTCTCTGCCTTCAGAGAACAAAGAGAAAAGTAGTATAAATATTGGGACCCAGACCCAAGAACTTTAGATCACTTCTGGGAATCAAGACGAACCTTTGCTGAGGAGAAGAACCAGGAAGCTGAAGGAGGAGACTACCCCTGTGCTGTGTGTTTGGGGGTTGGCCTGCAGTGGTTGCTTCATTGCCAAAGAAAGGAGAAAAGGACTCAGTGTGCTTTCTATCAACTTGAAGAAGAATCTCCAAGGGCTTGAACAAGAGCTTGCCTCCTGCCTGAAGTCTCAGGGATACAAGACTTCACCATCCAGCTCCCCCCTGAATTCCCTTGCTGGGAATTGAAGTGCCTGCTGTTGTGCTGGGCCTTCTGAGAGACTGCGTGTTGCTGGAAGCTGGAAGCGCGACGCAACGACGAGAAGCATGTCGCCGCCGCAGCCGCTGTCATCGCATCGCCGAGGAAGCGAGACGCCGCTGCCATCATCGCATCGCCAAAGCGCGGTGCATCGCCGGAGAAGCGGGACACTGCCACAGAGGACATCGTCGCATCACCGGAGAAGCGCGTCGCAGGGCCTGTCGCGGCTCCAAAGAGCATCGAGTCGCCGCACGGCCGTCGGGCGTGCACGCATCGCACCAACGTTGTCGCATCACAACCAAGACGCCATTTTATCGCATCGCACCGGAGAAGAGTATCGCATCGAGGTGCCATCTTGTCGCATCGCACCGGAAAGCAGTAAGAAACCGACGCATCACCTCCCCACACAGTAAGGAAGCGAGCATCAACTCCCCTGCGCAGCAATAAGGAACCGACGCATTCACTCCCCTGAGTGTAAGGAACCGACGCATCACCTTCCCTGCGACCCTTTTGTTTTCTTTGCGTTACGCATTCAAGGTACATTGAGAGTAAAGTGTCGCATCTACAACTTGAGAGAACTGAACTATTTTATAACCTTTTAAAGTCTATTTTTGAGTACAGTAATGTGGATTTTTGTCGTTTGGTCTTGTGTTAAGTCTATATAAAAATACTTATTTTTATAAATACAACCTGCGTGGTGTCCGTCTGTAGTGTTGTCACTGAATTACTGTATGTGTTCACAAATGCTTTACACACTGCCTCTGAGATAAGCCTGCCTGCTCGTGCCAAGCTACCAAGGGGGTGAGCAGGGGTTATTTTAGGAGTGTAGCCCTTTACCCTGACTAGACGCAAGGGTCCCTATTTGTCACAGGTACCTACCTATGTCAACTAGAGACCCCCAAATCTAACAAGAACACTGTAAAAGGTTTGCAACAGGAGGTTTCAGATTTCTTGTTTGCACTAGCCATATGAAGGGGCAGATATACAAGGACTGGCGCACCTCTGCATATTAGCAGGGATGTGCTAGTAAAGATGCGACACGCAAAAATACCCTTGCGCCACCACGGATGCGTCGCATTTACAATGCGGCACACCGTGGCGCAAGGATAGACAGATGTGTGTCGCATCTTTTGTCGTAAGGGCAGCGCATTGCTGGAGTCGTGTCGCAAGCCCAACGCAACTCCAGCAATGCTCAGGGGCGGCCTATTCCTATCATGCTGCGTCACTTTGAAGCAGGCGTAAGGTTTTGACGCAGCGGCGTCGTAAAAGTGACTCAGTGAAATCTTGTAGATTTCACTGCGTCATTTTTACGATGCTTTCTTGCGATGGAACGTCCACCCTGCATACATTATACCTGATGTAAGCACAAACAAGTAATCTCCCCTCCTCAACCCCTGATCATGGAGATTATTCAAAAACATGTTTAACAGCTCAAAACTATTCTACAGGTGTACACTTTGATGCCTTGCAAGCTGTTGCGTGCCCAAAGGTTTTAGGTGAGGCATTAAGCATTAAATAGACTGGTTCTCTCTGAGGTTGCAGCCAATATTCAGTCTACCCCTTGTCATTGTAGAAAGTTGAAATCAAAGTGCACTTGCAAAAGCTTCAAGATAAAAAAAATGAATCAAAAGAAAGATGGTGACATTGACTATAACCGTAAAAAACAAGTGAAGTGGTTCAAATAGTTTGCAATTGTGATACTACTATTTGAAAAGCTGAGGAGTTCGCTGTACTTGCCATGAAGGACAGTTCAAAATTACACTAATCATATAATCCTTTAATAATAGGATACAAGAATCTGGTTAATGGTGGCATAAATTCTATTCAAAGTAAGTAGAGAAGGTAATATCTGAAGCCCACCTTCTGTTACAAAGAAAGTAAAAAAAAGCGGTAACTGATGTTGGGAGAGCCTTGAAACTGTCAAAGTCCCAGCCCCCACACTCTTAAACATTTTGACAGAAAGGCTATAATAGTTCAGAAACTAACATCTGACAGTATCAGAAAAGTAAGCGCTCACCATCTTCCAGAACAAAGAGGGTAAGGTAGGCCAAAAATGCATATGGCAAGGCAAAAGTTGTAGTCAAGGCAAAAGGCACCTCCTCAAAGAGCTATTCTCCTCCAGAGACTTCCTACCAGCTTCATGTCAAAGTCTGAAAAGCGATGAAGTAACTATAAGCAAATGTGGGCTACTTCTGCCAAAAAAATAAAACTTAAACATTTTTAAAAAGCTAAAATTATTGCAAGCATGCACAAAAAAAGAGGGCCTGATTCACAGAACTAACTTACGTCAAAAACGTAAAGTTAATACTTTTGGTATTCACAGAATACACTTACTCATTTTGGTATTCACAGAATGAACTTACTCATTTCGGTATTCACAGAAGTTAGTAGTCCTAACTTTAGGACTCCTAAATGCCTTCTGTGAATACCGAAAGTCTTAAAGTTAGGATTTTTCTCAGTTTAGGAGTAGTAAAGTTAGACTAAAAAAACTGTTTAGCAAAGCACCATCAGTGCACACGCTTTGGGCTCATTCAGTATACCCCTGAAGTAGGTTGTTTCCAAGGTGAGACAAACATCAGCATTGACTACATGGGCAAAGGGATGACATTTTTGCAGTATAAAGTGCATTTTTCTCTATAAAATGAAGATACATTTTAGATGTCTGAATAAAAAAAAAACTAAAAACAAAAACTGGAAAAAAATTTATAAAATATATCATATTTGATATAGATTTCACAGAAGAAAACATTTCACCTGAACCCAGCTATATCTTTGCACACTATTTACCTCCAATGGAATATGGCATTTTAGAGGACTATCCTGCATAAACACTTTCTATACACTTTTTTTTTACAAAAGAAATGTAAGGGTTATACAATGTTGGATGATTACTAAAAAGCTTATGCCTCATTCCTCATCCTATGTTAGATAATTACTGAAAGAATAGAGGTGAAACATCACTCATGGCTCAAATTGAATGGTGCTCATAGTGATGTCACTAAAAATAAGATTAATTGATTCTGTAAATGCTTTACAAATTAAACTGAGCAAATTACCAAAAAGATTTTGGCTTTCTGGGATACAAGGGTTATTTGCCACACATTTTTAACACCTTAGAAAAACAAAATTATGCGGGGGCTTATTCCTTCATTCAAATATTAAGGCGTAGACTTATTGATGCCAGATGACAAAGGACCCTTTTCAAAATGGTACACTGAAAACCTTTATAAGGCATTTGAATTTCAGGCAGCATTTCCGAGAAAGCATACTGCCAAGAAGATGCAATTATCTTAAGGAAAGCTTGTGTGAAGTTGTCATACTGATGACAAAACAAGAAAATGCTCTACATCCAAACTTCCTGATAAGATAAACTTTATTGAGTACATAGACCAACTTCAGTATGTGATGCTGGTTACAATTTGTATGGCTACCTACAAACCCTGAATGGTAAATGCATCAAGTAAATAGACCGGCTTAAATATGTGATGCTAGCTTCAATATGCATGGCTACCTACAACCACGTTTTCACAACCTGATCTTTATAATTGTAAACAAAAGTTGTATGTTACACCCTACATTCAATGGCTTAGAGCAGCTGTACTGCCAACATTGCTAAATGCACATTTATATCGAAAACTATGGTATTGTTGTGAGATCCTTGTGAGAGCACAAGTGGTTAGACTTGGTAAAATCAAATGAGTAATGTGAGAAATTGGGTTGTTAATTGACCGAAGTGTTAACCCTGCTCAAGCAACAGCCAACAATCCCTTTCAGGTTGAGCCACAAATGTCACTAAATTACCCTGTGCTTACCTCTGGTAGCTTGACACAAAAGCAGACAGGCTTAAATTAGAGGAAATGTGTAAAGTATTATTATGCAGCGCACACACAGTAATATAGTGACAACAGAACAAAAGCAAAATTCCACACCAATTAAAAACCCCGATAGAGCGCGAGTTGGATACAAAGAGTGGATTGTCCCCGATCGGTACTTACCTTCGGACGCAGGGCCCAATTATGAGATTGGTGGTCCATAGGACCGCCAAACTCATGGTGGAGGTGCGGTGGCAGTCGGGGACCGTTGCACCAGCAGTCTGACTGCCTTATCACTAGTATGGCAGTCGGACCTCCAGGGGACTGCTGCAACTGTCAGGGATCCGCGATCCCTGGCAGTCTTGTGGCAGTCTGGGTAAGCAATACGCTTGGTGGTGCCACTGCGGCACCCCCAAGCATATTATGAGTCTCCCTACCCACGGTGAGCCCACCATGGAAAGGCGGGCAGTGGAGAATTGAATTTGAAAACTGAAAACTGAATTGAATTAGATATTGCCACCAGCAAGTGCCTACCTGAACGCCGCTCTCGGGGATAGTGGGGGGGGGGGGGCTGTAACCGTGACTCTGGATCTGCTGAGGCCGGAAGTTGCCGGAAGCAGCAGGATCCAAGGTCAGAGGTCTAGTTCACATGATTAACGCTGGCAGCCATAAAAACGGGGCTGCTGCGCATTACACACGAAGGATTGCCTGATTGAGTGAGTCGCTCACAGACAGCGTTTTAATCCTTTTATTTGCTCTTTTAACAAATACCTGTTTTATTTGCTGCCTATCTTTTATTGTGTATTGAATTTGAATTTGAAAACTGAAAACTGAATTGAATTAGATATTGCCACCAGCAAGTGCCTACCTGAATGCCACTCTCGGGAACAGTGGGGGGGCTGTAACCGTGACTCTGGATCTGCTGAGGCCGGAAGTTGCCGGAAGCAGCGGGATCCAAGGTCAGTGGTCTAGTTCACATGATTAACGCTGGCAGCCATAAAAACGGGGCTGCTGCGCATTACAAACGAAGGATTGCCTGATTGAGTGAGTCGCTCACGGACAGCGTTTTAATCCTTTTATTTGCTCTTTTAACAAATACCTGTTTTAATTTGCTGCCTATCTTTTATTGTGTATTGAATTTGAATTTGAAAACTGAAAACTGAATTGAATTGGATATTGCCACCAGCAAGTGCCTACCTGAACGTCGCTCTCTGGGATAGTGGGGGGGGCTGTAACCGTGACTCTGGATCTGCTGATGCCGGAAGTTGCTGGAAGCAGCAGGATCCAAGGTCAGCGGTCTAGTTCACATGATTAACACCTGGCAGCCATAAAAACGGGGCCGCCGCGCATTACACACGAAGGATTGCCTGATTGAATGAGTCGCTCACGGACAGCGTTTTAATCCTTTTATTTGTTCTTATAACAAATACCTGTTTTAATTTGCTGCCTATCTTTTATTGTGTATTGAATTTGAATGTAAAAACTGAAAACTGAATTGAATTAGATATTGCCACCAGCAAGTGCCTACCTGAACGCCGCTCTCGGGGATAGTGGGGGGGCTGTAACCGTGATTCTGGATCTGCTGAGGCCGGAAGTTGCCGGAAGCAGCAGGATCCAAGGTCAGCAATCTAGTTCACATGATTAACGCTGGCAGCCATAAAAACGGGGCAGCTGCGCATTACATACGAAGGATTGCCTGATTGAGTGAGTCGCTCACGGACAGCGTTTTAATCCTTTTATTTGCTCTTTTAACAAATACCTGTTTTAATTTGCTGCCTATCTTTTATTGTGTATTGAATTTGAATTTGAAAACTGAAAACTGAATTGAATTAGATATTGCCACCAGCAAGTGCCTACCTGAACGCCACTCTCGGGGACAGTGGGGGTACTGTAACCTTGACTCTGGATCTGCTGAGGCCGGAAGTTGCCGGAAGCAGCAGGATCCAAGGTCAGCGGTCTAGTTCACATGATTAACCCTGGCAGCCATAAAAACGGGGCTGCTGCGCATTACACACGAAGGATTGCCTGATTGAGTCGCTCACAGACAGCGTTTTAATCCTTTTATTTGCTCTTTTAACAAATACCTGTTTTAATTTGCTGCCTATCTTTTATTGTGTATTGAATTTGAATTTGAAAACTGAAAACTGAATTGAATTAGATATTGCCACCAGCAAGTGCCTACCTGAACGCCGCTCTCGGGGATAGTGGGGAGGCGGTAACTGTGACTCTGGATCTGCTGAGGCCGGAAGTTGCCGGAAGCAGCAGGATCGAAGGTCAGCGGTATAGTTCACATGATTAACGCTGGCAGCCATAAAAACGGGGCCGCTGTGCATTACACACGAAGGATTGCCTGATTTAGTGAGTCGCTCACGGACAGCGTTTTAATCCTTTTATTTGCTCTTTTAACAAATACCTGTTTTAATTTGCTGCCTATCTTTTATTGTGCATTGAATTTGAAAACTGAAAACTGAATTGAATTAGATATTGCCACCAGCAAGTGACTACCTGAACGCCACTCTCGGGGATAGTGGGGGGGCTGTAACCGTGACTCTGGATCTGCTGAGGCCGGAAGTTGCCGGAAGCAGCAGGATCGAAGGTCAGCGGTATAGTTCACATGATTAACGCTGGCAGCCATAAAAACGGGGCCGCTGTGCATTACACACGAAGGATTGCCTGATTTAGTGAGTCGCTCACGGACAGTGTTTTAATCCTTTTATTTGCTCTTTTAACAAATACCTGTTTTAATTTGCTGCCTATCTTTTATTGTGTATTGAATTTGAAACTGAAAACTGAATTGAATTAGATAGTGCCACCAGCAAGTGCCAACCTGAACGCCGCTCTCAGGGATAGTGGGGGGGCTGTAACCGTGACTCTGGATTTGCTGAGGCCGGAAGTTGCCGGAAGCAGCAGGATCCAATGTCAGCAGTCTAGTTCACATGATTAACGCTGGCAGCCATAAAAACGGGGCCGCTGCGCATTACACACGAAGGATTGCCTGATTGAGTGAGTCGCTCACGGACAGCGTTTTAATCCTTTTATTTGCTCTTTTAACAAATACCTGTTTTAATTCGCTGCCTATCTTTTATTGTGTATTGAATTTGAATTTGAAAACTGAAAACTGAATTAAATTAGATATTGCCACCAGCAAGTGCCTACCTGAACGCCGCTCTCGGGGATAGTGGGGGGGGGGCTGTAACCGTGACTCTGGATCTGCTGAGGCCGGAAGCAGCAGGATCCAAGGTTCACATGATTAATGCTGGCAGCCATAAAAACAGGGCCACTGCGCTGCCGTGCCGCCGGCGCGCCAAAGGCAAGCCCGTCTGCGCCCGTCCACGCACATCCGGGCCCAGGGGCCAGACCCCCTGCTTCTCTTCACCCAGAACTTAACATTAGGCGCTGCTATTCTAGGGAACAACTCTTCGAGGTTGCAGACCATTTTGTTCACACTAATTCACATTGCTTTAAAGCCTCTCCTGGGGACACGATGGGCCCCTTCTCATGACTGTGCTGCAAATGGTGCAGTAACACATCCCGCAACTGGTTACAGAGCAGCACTGCCCAGAATGACCCCTATCTGAAGTGCATATATTTCAATGCTAGATCAGTACCAAAGCATTTGATCGAAATCTGGGATGTACTAGCGGAAACAAAGCCCGACCTGGCTTTTATTACAGAGACCTGGCTAGACACAGGAAATTCGCCAGACATTGCTATTGCCTTGCCAGCCGGCTACAAAATCCTGAAACAGGATAGAGCGGGAAGGAAAGGAGGGGGTATAGCCATACTTTTTAAGGACTGTTTTTCTTGCCTCCCGGAGCCAGTGGTGCAGCTGGGGAAGCATGAAATCCTAGCATTCCATATATTAAATGATATCCATAACATACTTGGGGGTGCAATTATTTACAACCCTCCTGGATGTAAATCTGACTTTAGCACACAGCTCCTCACTCAGTTATTCCCCTCATAAATGAAACATAAGAATTATCTTTTGATAGGAGATTTCAATGTTCACTATGATGATGTCAATGACTATGCGGCTAAACATCTAATCAGTGACATGAAGATCTTGCAGTTAAAACAGTGGATTGGTGAATCCACACATACCGCTGGGCACACCTTGGATCTGGTGTTTTCCAATATAAAATCTACCAATATATCTGAAATATGACCTTTATTGTGGACAGATCATTTTCTGATCTCGTTCACCCTCAGCCTCCCGGTGAAGCCATCCCGTCCCCACACGTCATCAGCAAGAGCAAAAAGAGCTTGGAGACTCGTAACCCCTAATACATTTGAGCGCCATTTCGATTTAGAAGATCATGATGCCTTTATGTCATCACCTGTACAGATATGTGTAGAAAATCTCCTTGCAAAAATTTCAAACACCCTTGATCTCTGCGCCCCTAAATTAGGAAATAGACCCCAAGTGAGAACAAAATCCAAAAAATGGTACTCATCAGATCTTAAGATATTGAAAATAAAGTGCAAAACTTTTGAGCATAAATGGAGAATGTCCGGATTAGATATGGACAGATAGTTATTTACGACGGAAATGAGATGCTATAATAATGCCATAAAAAATGCCAAAAAGTTTTATTTAGGAAAACGTGTGAATGAGAATAGCAGTTCATCAAAAGAACTTTACAAGATAGTTAAAGAGCTCTGCAACTGCTTGTCTCAAACCTTGGCTCCCTCCCTTGAGGGTTGTGAGTCTATCAGCAGATTTTTTGTCGAAAAAATTGCGGGAATTTATTCCTCCTTCAATGAACAGCTATTACCAGACGACTTAGATCAGGAAATGCTTATCCCTAATCCTGATGCACAAGTCCATCTTAGCAGTTTTGCCCCCTTCACAGAGGTGGAGGTGGAAAAAGTTATGGCTGAAATCAAATCAGGGTCCCCTTTAGACCCTTGCCCTCATTTCATTTTTTCCCGGATTGCTCTAACCATATGTCCCTATGTTACTCAAATACTCAACCAATCTCTGCGTACTGCAGTTTTCCCAGACACTTGGAAAAAAGCTACGGTAGTTCCTCTGCTAAAAAAAAGTGGGTACTGATGTTCAAAACCCAGCAAACTATCGACCCATATCTGAGCTTCCTTACCTATCCAAAGTAATGGAAAAACTGGTAAATAGGCAGTTAACCAACTTCCTTGAGTCTAATGAACTCCTGGATATCTCTCAAACTGGGTTCCGAGCTAATAATAGCACTGAAACAACTCTTTTGGCAGTGCTAGATAACATCAGGTGTGTAGTCGACCAGGGTAGAGCCGCCGCCCTGATCCAATTGGACCTGTCGGCGCCTTTCGACACCGTCTCACACAAACTTTTGCTGAAAATACTGTTTGATAAAGGCATACACTCTAAAGCTCTTCAGTGGCTCCATTCTTTCCTGAACAATCGTACTCAAACCATACAGTTAGGCGCTTTCTCTTCAACCCCAGTCCCAATTAAGCACGGTGTGCCACAGGGAGCTTCATTGAGCCCTACCCTCTTTAATGTCTACGTGTCCTCACTAGCAAAAATCTGTGAAAAATGGGGCATCAGTATTTGTTCTTACGCAGATGATACCCAATTGATGATTGCTCTGGATGGGCACGAAGACACTAGGATCAGACTTACAAGTTGTCTTTCAGAAATGGTAGCATGGATGTCCGACCACTGTCTGAAATTGAATGCAGACAAGTCGGAGATTCTGCTGTTTGGGGGAGCACATCGAGTTTGGAATGCAACTTGTCGGCCCTCTCCATTGGGTGAGGCCCCTGCCCCCAAACAAGTGGCAAAAAATGTGGGCATTCTTGTCAACAGTGCACTCACCATGCAGGACCATGTATGTGCACTCTGTGGAAAAAGCTTTGCTACCCTAAAGTTGCTAAAGAGACTTTTTCAATGGATCTCCATAGAGTGTAGAAAAACCCTTGTCCAAGCCCTGCTTATTAGTAGGATGGATTATGGGAATGCCCTTTTTGTAGGCATGGTGGACTATCTCTACTCCTGACTACAGCTGGTCCAGAATGCGGCTGCCAAATTGGTATGCAATAAGAGCATGTATAGCTCAGCATCGGAGTGTATGAGGACACTCCATTGGCTCCCAGTGAGAAAAAGGGCCAAATTCAAGCTGCTAAGTCATGCACATAAAGTCTTACATCATCTATGACCCAAAATCCTCCAAGACAGAGTCAAATTCTATTTACCCACTCGGAACCTGAGGTCATGCCTTCAGGCACGGGCTATTACCAAACGTATCATGAAGTCTAGAATGGGGGGTCGTTCCTTTTCCCATTTGGCGGCAACACTCTGGAACGAGCTTCCACTCGAACTGCGGCTCATCGACAACCACATGGTATTTAGGAAAAAATTAAAAACGCACCTGTTCCCTAAGGCCTGACCGGTTACCTGGAAACCTCCCCTTCCCCCCTTTCCCGGAACTCCTCACTTGGTTGTGCTTTCCTTAGCGCCGTGATATCTTGTACGGATGAATGTTGCGCTTTATAAATAAAAAGAAACTACAGGGCCCCTGTGCACGGGGATGCATGCAGGGGGGCATATGTTGTGCCCCCCCATCTGCATGCACCCCCTTTCCTGCATGGCATGGACTGCACAGTCCATGCCATGCAAGAATGGCCTTAGGTGCTCCCATTGCAGTGGGACCGTCGCGCCACCCGCCCACCAGACAATGAGGAAACTCATAACTTGGCAGGAGGACGGCTGTCAACTTTGGCAGTCTGGGAGTGGGGTGCTGGCATGGCAGCTCGCTTCCAGACTACTGAAGTTGTAATCAGGGCCTAAGAAAAAATTTGTGGAAACATTTTCTGAGAAGGTGATGTTCAGGAGGTGGCATCATCGTTGGGGAGCTTCTGGACGAGGCGCTGTGAAGATTTCCATGTTCAGACTTACTTAGTCACAGTTCACCAGTGGGACGAGGCCGAACGTTGTAGCCAATAAACATCCCTTCTGCAAAAGACCGCTGAACAGAATGTGCTGCTGCGGAGAAGAACATAGCAGAAGGTGCCACAAAGTCAGGCCGATGTGTAATGCGCCTTGGGTGGATAGACAAGCAGACTGGTCCCAGACACCTCTCAGTTCTTAGAACAGTTTTTAGCCAAAGATTTTCTTTGTCCCAAGTTTTGGATTTTGGCTATCTGGGTACCTTTAACACCACCAAGAAAGGTCCAACATTGGAGGGGCAAAACATGGGTAATTAGGATTCACTCAGGCTGGGTCCAGGTGCAGGTTCATGATTGTTGGAGATTTTTCTATCCCCGAGGCTCTGACCAAGCAGCCAGCCAACTAGTTCTTGGAGTCACTCTGGTAGTCCAGGGTTAAAGAAGTGTAACCGGGCTCAAGCAGCAGAGCAGGCCTCTGAAGGTTCAAGGCAGGCTTCAGGCAGCAAAACAGTCCTTCCAGGTGCAGCAAATCAGTCTTTTGAAGTACACAGCAGGCTACAGCAGCAGGCAGTCTTTTGAGTGTCCTTCCATAGGTCCAGAAAAGTGAAATGAAGAGTGGGTCTGAGGGTCTTATTTTCATACCTGGTGCCTTCTTTGAAGGTGGAGACGTTTCAGAAAGTTCTCTGCCTAAACTGCCCTGACACCAGACTGGCTGCATGAACAATGCAGTGATGCAGTGATGACAAGTCTTTTGTGTAAAAGCAGGGCATAACCTATTCAGTTACAAGTGGGGCGGTGCCCAGCTCCATCCCCTATCCTGCCAGTGATGGCCCATCCAGGCACACTTAATCCTGCAAGTGTGTGGCTGTCTGAGAGGAATAAGCAAAGTTGAAATGCCAACTACACCCATTCATGTGACCCAGGAACAGACTGCAGGCACCAAATTGTTAAGACAGGAAAATGCCAACTTTCAAAAAATATTGTTTGTTAATTATTGTCTTGTGTTTCAGTTGACATTTATTTTTTCTGTTACTATTTTTAACATAAATGTTATAATTTTTTAAAAAATATATAGCTTGTAATTTTATAGATTTAGAATGTTATATTTAATTTTCAATAGTAATTTATAGTGTTGTGTTGTGTTTATAGTGTTTTATCAGGTTGTTAGGTTTGTAGGGGATAAAGTGGGAAGTTAATTAGGTAATCATTAATTTTGAATTGTTTAATACATTGTATTAAATTATATGACATAATTATATATAATAAAATGTAATATGAATTTATTTTTGTTACATGTTATTTGTAGCCTGCTAGGTTTTTAGGGGTATAGAGTGGGAAGGTAATTAAGTAATAATTAATTAATTATTAATTGGTAAAAAAAACTAAATTGATTTTGAATTGTGTAATTTATGGAATACTTATTTATTTTACTTATATTTTAGTTGGTGTCTACTAGATTTGTAGGGCTCTATAATACATTTTTAATTATTTATGTAGTAGTTTTTTCATTACGTAAAATATGGAATATTGATTTATTTTACCTATATTTGAGTTGAGGGATGACAGGTTTGTAGGGGTATAGGCTGGGAAGTTAATTAAGTTATAATTCATTGACTATTAATTGTTATTTGTAAATCAAATATGTAATTGCATTTTAAATATGTAAAATTATGAAGTGCTTATTTATTGTAATTATATTTCAATTGTAGGCTGCTGGGTTTGTCTAGGATGGGGAGTGAATTAAGTAATAATTAATTAACAATTAAAAATTAACTATAAATAAAGAATTTGATTGAATTAAATATGTAAATTATGGAATATGTATTTGTTTAGTTATATTTTGAGTGCGGGCTTCTAGGGTTGTAGGGGTATAGGGTGGGAAGTTAATTAATTATCAATTAAATAATAATTATTTATTAATTGATAATTATTGAATAGCAATTACGTAAATGGATTATCTGTGGTTTTTATCTATATCCCTTGCCCTGTCTTGCACTGTGCACTTTAATCTCGGCCCCTGGAGGCAACGGACCCTTGCCCTGTCTTGCACTGTGCACTTTAATCTCAGCCCCTGGAGGTGGGCGGACACTATTAAATCCCAGAGCCGGTCCCGCAGCGCAGGAGACCGCTCTGCAATGAAACGCTCTTCGCCAACGGACCCTTGCCCTGTCTTGCACTGTGCACTTTAATCTCGGCCCCTGGAGGTGGGCGGACACTATAAAATCCCAGAGCCGGTCCCGCAGCCCGGGAGACCGCTCTACAACGAAACGCTCTTCGCCAACACACCCTTGCCCTGTCTTGCACTGTGCACTTTAATCTCGGCCCCTGGATGCAACGGACCCTTGCCCTGTCTTGCACTGTGCACTTTAATCTCAGCCCCTGGAGGTGGGCGGACACTATAAAATCCCAGAGCCGGTCCCGCAGCGCGGGAGACCGCTCTGCAACAAAACGCTCTTCGCCAACGGACCCTTGCCCTGTCTTGCACTGTGCACTTTAATCTCGGCCCCTGGAGGTGGGCGGACACTACAAAATCCCAGAGCCGGTCCCGCAGCCCGGGAGACTGCTCTACAACGAAACGCTCTTCGCCAACAGACCCTTGCCCTGTCTTGCACTGTGCACTTTAATCTCGGCCCCTGGAGGTGGGCGGACACTATAAAATCCCAGAGCCGGTCCTGCAGCGCGGGACGCGCGCGGGGCGTGCCCGGGTGCAGCCCGGGCAAAGACCGGGCCAAGACGGGCCCATCTTAGCCCGTCATAGGCCGGAAGAGGCTGGGCTGGGCCCGCGCTCTTGGTCCTGCTGCAAGAGGAACTGTGACTCATTGATAGACTTACACCATCAGAGTGGGTGAGCTCATTCTGTCATATTTCGTCACTCATCTCCACATATGTTTTTGGCGAGTCTGGGACATTTTCTAGCCTGATCCCGTCACTTTTGGCGTAACTTATTCGTGGTGGGACCTTTATTTTACAACTAGACTGAACAAATAGACTGAATGTGCTGCATAGCACACTGGTAGATAACCCAGGTCAAACATCATAAGTCAAAGAATATATCATATTTTCTGCTAAACAGTCCGAGTGTGATAAAGGATTTCAAGTATAAATTTTTGTCTTGCTTTTTAGTGCCTTAACAGTCCTAGTTTGGTAATATGGGCAAGAGGAAAGCACCAACCCCTCAGGCCAAACCATGACCTAAGCCGGGGGGGTGGGGGGTCTCGTTTGACCTTGCTGAATTATTTAACGGGGCAATGGGGGCCATCGAGCAGCAGATTATCTCTGTCGAAGAAGCAATGAATCCAGAAAAAATAGGTCACGCTTTAGGTTTATCTATAGATGAGGCCAAAAAGGGTACAAGTGCCCCTCTACCAGAAGTGCCTAGTAGCAAGTCAAATGCAAATGGTTGCATACTGAATGTGTCCGAGCACATTTCAGTGAGCGACCAGGAGAGCGATTCTCAACCGCCTACAAAGCGCTCAAACTATGCCTGTTGCTATTGAGACAAATAACGGTAATTCTCCACCCACAACTCCATTTCTCGTCCCCACTGTCCCTATTGAGGCCCCAAAAATAGAGGCAATTAAAGGATGTAAGAGAAAAGATATGTGCCAGGTAATGTTCTGGAATGTTGCAGGTTTAAAAACTAAGGCGAGCAATCCGATATGGTCTGATTTTGTCGGGAAATTTGACATAGTTAGCCTCCAGGAAACCTGGGTGGAAGACGCTATTCACATTAATGGTTATAAAACTTATCATACGGCGGCAGTTACATTGTCCCATGGAAGATCAAAGGGGGGTCTATGCACATATATCTCAAACTATATGACTATAAGTAAAATTGTATTGAATGCCGCAGATAGGTTTTTTCAACTTATTACCATTGACATTGATAAATCACTCTGTATTGCTCTATTGAATTTATATAATAATGTTCCCCATGATCTGATTGAGGGGGTACTGAGAAAAATAAGTTACAACTTACAAAACTTACAGACCTCCATAACTAAGGATTTATTCATTATTTGGGGAGGAGATTTTAATTCTGCTTTATGTCAACATTCTGAAAGAGGTGTCTGTGGTATCTCGTGTGATGAAGATACTAGTTTTTCACACTTCCCGCATACAACCTATGGAGATCTTCTAAACGAAATTATGTTTACTGTTGATCTAGGATTTGCCAACAATCTATGTTCCCCATCGGTTTCTTTTAGTCCTACTTTTAATGGTCGTGGTATATTTTCAACAATAGATTTTATCTTACTGTCATGCAGATATTCCTCTAGAGTTCAGGATTTTTGTACCCATGCAATCCCCCTGAGCGACCATTTCCCATTGAGTGTTGATCTATTAGTACATAGCAATGTGATAACTACAGGAGACAGTTCAACCCATATTGTTGAGAATATAACTTTGAGTAGGTTAAATGGGTACGCGCTCCCCTGGGCCAAAGTAGACCCTGACGAGTTCACAAGAAAGGCTTTGGTAAACTGTAAAGATGCCTTTCTTGCTTGCCTTGATGAGACAACTCCCCATAAAGCCATCATAAAAGGTTTTACTACAATATCAGTTTATATTAAAAAAGCCCTCTTTGTGAAGACTAAGAACAAAGTTAACCAACAAAATGGGTGGTTCGATACCAAATGTACCAAGGCCTACTCAAAACCTAAACATACTCTACATAATCCAGCTAAAAATCAAGATGATATCAAAGAGGCAAGAAGGGAATATAGGTGTGCATTAAAAGAACGGAGATATGCACTAAAAGAAGAAGCTTCGCGTGCCCTACATATAGCCTCTGAAACCAGAGATACTTCTGCCTTTTGGAAGGCAGTTAATGCTCCCTTTCTGGTCAACAAAGATACAGCATCGCTAGAGATAGCCATTAGCGAGGCTGAGTGGGTGGAACATTATTCTAACCTCTATAATAAACCACATTGTGATGCATTGGGAGAAGTTGGCATAATTGACGAGATAGATCCACTCCCAAGCAGTCACCAAATTGACGTCCATTTTGACCTTTCTGAAGTTAATCAGGCTATTATGTCAAGTATGGGTGGGAAGGCCTCTGGACCCGATGGTATCCCCGTGGATCTTTTTAAATCTAACATCTTGCTCTGGGGACCGCTATTGACGCAAATAATTAACGCATGCTGTTCGACCGGATTGTTATCAACTTGGTCTGAATCGATACTGGTTCCTATTTTTAAAAAAGAAGACAGGGGGAATCCAGCGTGCTACAGACCAATTTTGCTGCTGGATTCCACGGTCAAAGTTTTGGGGCGAGTTATTTTAACTAGATTGCCGGACTGGGCTGAGGACCATTTGATTATCAGCGACGTTCAATATGGTTTTCGTAAGGGTCTGCGCACCGTGGAACAGGGCCTTAATTTAACCATTCTGATAGGCAAATACACCAAGGCAAAAAGGGGCGAGTTATACCTGGCTTTCGTGGATTTAACGGCGGCTTTTGACTGCATTATCCACGAAAAGCTATGGAAGGTTTTAGAGGGTATGGGGATGGAAGATTCACTTATATTCTTTTTGAGGCAGCTTTATACAGGGGCGAAGGCAAGAGTTCGTTACGGGGCAGGGGGGGTGTGCACAAAATTATTCAACATAATGAGAGGAGTGAGACAAGGTTGTGTCATGGCACCTTTCCTTTTTACACTCTATATAAACGATCTAGGACGCGTACTGGCGCAAGAGTGCCAGGACCTACCGCTAGTTAACAAACGTCCCGTACCCGCACTTCTGTACGTGAATGATGCGGTCCTTATGGCACGCACTCTGCTGGGTCTTCAACGGGTAGTTTCCAGCTATGCTACGTTTATGTCTAACCTGGGTCTTACTATCAATACCTCAAAAACATTTATAATGAAGTGTGGGGTAGGCAGTAACAAGAGTAGAGCATTTTATATAGACGCTAAAAGGATTGAATGCTCAAAAACTTTTTCTTACCTAGGGATTTTGTTCGACCGAATGGGGACCTGGACCCAGGCAGTCAAAGCCAGGAGATTATTATTTACAAAGGCATTGGCAGCCCTATCAAATTTTAGTAGAAAATTGGGTAGACGCTCACTGGTTGAAATGCTACAAATATATAAGGCTAAGTGCGTGTCAATCGCCACTTATGGCGCGGGTATCTGGGGCTATGCTGATGTCAACTCTTTACAGATTGTCGAGAACTCCTTTTTTAGGTTCTTGCTGGCTGTCCCAGATAGTACGTCCACTCACATTGCCACACAGAATTGGGCATGCCATATTTAGCGGACATTATAAAAATCCAGCCAGTCCTACTGTGGCACAGGATCTGGACCACAGACAAAACGTTACTCTTGAATGACAGCTGTGGGTTAGATGAGGTCATGCATATTAGGTGGCAAAACTATGTAAAAAGATTTACATGTAATCTGGGGCACCCAGAATATTATAATGATCCCAACACTATGAGCACTGTCAATAGAAAAGACCTTAAAAGTAGTTGCCTGCACCTCTTGGAAGCAAACAGAAATATTATTGAAATGACGAAACCAACGGTTCAGGTACACCATCTTACTCTGTCCATATTCAATATTCAGCCTTATATAAGGATTATTACAGGCGACTATGATAGGTTCTTGTTAACGCGCTTCTGACTAGGTATTATACATAGAACAATAAGTTTTCCCGAACTGAACGATTGGTCAAGAACGATGAGTAGATGTCCAAGTGATGACTTGTCTTTACAGACGACAATGCACATATTCTTTTTTTGTAAAAAAAATTCCGCCCAGAGAAGGAGGTGGATCCTCCCGATTTTAAGATCAATCGGGCTCAGACAATGTCGTCCTGCACTTCTGGTCTTACAATCCCTAGAAAACGTTTTTATCATTACCTCCATTATTGTGTTTTAAAAAAAAAAAATTAAATGTAGAATAAACCATCATGATGTGAGACTATCTTGAACATGATTAAGTGAATGGACTCCTTTTTATGTACAAAATCAAGTTTCGATTGTATATTTCTTAATTGTTAAATTATTTTATGAATTGTTAATCACGTTGTAAATTTGTACGTGCTTTTATGATTATCTTGATTAAGATATCGAATAAAGCTTGATTGAATTGAATTGATATATATATATATATATATATATATATATATATATATATATATATATATATATATATATTATCTACTGGCGGTCGCCAGTAGATAGTTATAGTTAGGACCTAGTTTCCACAGGAAAAGAGTTTTTGTTTTCCCAATAACTTTAGCGCCGGTTGACGAATCATCGCGAAATTTTCAAAACTAGTGGGGTGCTCCGGTCACCTCCTGTCCTTAAAGTTTCGGGGTGATTCAGCAAGCGGGGGCCGAGAAAAAAGGGGGGCCCCAAAACGTGTTTTCTCCATGTCAATTCCCATAGGAAATGTTAGCCACGGCTACAGCCCGAACTGCTGAACGGAATTACACCAAATTTGGCAAAAAGGTAGTGCTTGGTTCAGCAAGCGCCCTTTTTTTTAAATGGTGTAAATCCGTTCAGTAATTCCAGAGAAATTCAAAAAATAAGAGTCAAAAAATCAATTTCCCATAGGAAACTTTATGCAAATTTGGCAAAAAGGTACTGCTTGGCTCAGAAAGCGACCTTTTTAAAATTGGTGTAAATCCGTTCAGTAGTTGCTGAGAAAATCAAAAATAAAGTTTCGATATTTAGAGGCACGTAGGATCCGCGGACCCTCCCGACCACGAGCTTTATTCTAATTGGCTGTCAACACTCCAAACCAGGAAGTGTTGGCAGCCATCTTGTGACTCGGTAGAACCGAGTCACAAGAAATCAGAATAAATAACGTGAAAAAAAAGAAAAGGGGGCAAGGTGGAAACACCCTGACCCCCTAGGCCTGCTCAGGGGGTCCCAAAATAGCATTTTATCTTTTTTTTAAACGGCGAAATTCGCATAGGATCCGCGAATCCCGCCGTGAAGAAAAAAAAACGAAGCGCGGTCTCCCGCGCTTCGTTAATATTTAGCCCCCGGGTGGGCCAGGTCCCGGGGGCATGTTAAACATAATTGCGGGGGCCCAAGGGGGCCCCCGCAGCCCTGGTGACCGCCACCCCCCGGGGCTTTTCTGAAATATTTGCGGGGGCACACAGCCCCCCCGCAGCCCCAGGGACCGCCACCCCACGGGGCTTGGTTTTTTTAACGTTGGGGGGGGCCTACACAGCCCCCCCGCAGCCCCGGGGAGCGCCACCCCCAGGGGCTTGTTTTTAAAAAAAACCAATTACCTGTGTGGGCCCTGGGGACCGCCACCCCCCAGGGCCGGCTCCTGCAGTGTCCCGGGGTGCCCACCCCCGGGACAGTGCTGTTTGCTATGGCAGGACGGGAGCCTCGCGGCTCCCGTCCTGCCATAGCAAACTTGCTTTGGATTTTGGAAGAGAGAGCAGGTTTCCTGCTCTCTCTTCCAAAATCCAAAGCAGATTGCTTTTCCACACGGGGAGCTGCATGTTAGCAGCTTCCCATGTGGAAAAGCAATGCCGGCTCCCGCAGGACGCGGGGAGCTGGTGGGACCGTGGGGGCATTGGGCTCCCCCCACGGTCCCCAACGAGAGGCCAGGCCCTGGGGGATGGGGTCCCCGGGGCAGAAGTGGCCACGGAGGGGGGCCACGTGGCCCCCCTCCCCCATAATAAAATATATATTTTTTAAAAATACACGCAAAGGCCGGCACCGGGGGATGGGGTCCCCGGGGCCATAAATGGCCTGAGGAGGGGGGCCACGCAGCCCCCCTCCAAATAAATAATTTAAAAAAAAACACTGGCCATGCCCCGGGGGATGGGGTCCCCGGGGACGAATATGGCCTCTGGAGGGGGGCCCCGCGGCCCCCTTCCATTTAAAAAAAAGTAAAAAATAGGGCTCAGGCCCTGGGGGATGGGGTCTTCAGGGCCCATAAAATAGAAAAGGAAGGGGGGCCACACAGCTCCCCTTCTTAAAAATAAAAAAAATAAAAAAAGACCGGCATCGCCAAAGGCCCCGCCCCCTCCCAGCAACACTCTGCAAACGCGCCCTGTGGCGCGTTTTAAGTTTGGGAATTAATTCCCCTTCAATACTGAGGGCCCCTGGGGGCCAACTAGCCCACCAGGTATCTCCAGTAAGCACCACAGGCCTTCGTTGCAGAGAGGTGGTCCAGGCCACGCCCCTTTTTACACCTCTCTGCAACGCAGCTCTGTGGCGCTTACTGGAGGTACCTCGTGGGCTAGTTGGACCCCAGGGACCCTCAGGACTCAAGGGGACTTTATCCCCCAACTTAAAACGCGCCACGGGGCGCGTTTGCACAGTGGTGAAGGGAGGGGGCGGGGCCTGAGGTGACGTGTGCAAACACGCCCTGTGGTGCGTTTTAAGTTGGGGAATTAAGTCCCCTTCAATCCTGAGGGCCCCTGGGGGCCAACTAGCCCACCAGGTATCTCCAGTAAGCGCCACAGGCCTGCGTTGCAGAGACGTGGTCCAGGCCACTCCCCTTTTTACACCTCTCTGCAACGCAGCTCTGTGGCGCTTACTGGAGGTACCTCGTGGGCTAGTTGGACCCCAGGGACCCTGAGGATTCAAGGGGACTTTATCCCCCAACTTAAAACACGCCACGGGCGCGTTTGCACAGTGGTGAAGGGAGGGGCCGGGGCCTGAGGTGACATGTGTGGAAACACGCCCTGTGGCGCGTTTTAAGTTGGGGAATTAATACCCCTTCAATCCTGAGGGCCCCTGGGGGCCAACTAGGCCACCAGGTACCTCCAGTAAGCGCCACAGGCCTGCGTTGCAGAGAGGTGGTCCAGGCCACGCCCCTTTTTACACAGCTCTGTGGCGCTTTCTGGAGGTACCTAGTGGGCTAGTTGGACCCCAGGGACCCTCAGGATTCAAGGGGACTTAATCTCCCAACTTAAAACGGCCACAGGGCGTGTTTGCACACGTCACCTCAGGCCCCCCCTCCCATCACCACTGTGCATACGCACCCCGTGGTGCGTTTTAAGAGGTAGTTTTAATCCCCCTGCCCTATTATGTACTAGGGCCTTACAGAGGAGGTCATGCTAATCACAGGGGTACCCCAACGCATAGTGTTCCCTAGTGTATTTAGGTGTTTTCACTGTATTCTAAGTGTCTTTTAGCATAGCACTGGCTCTAGGCCTGGTTAGTCAGAGTCAGTTACCACCAGTACCTGTCTGAAAAAGTTGTGGGCACAGGATGATTTTGCAACAAGGCCTCTTTCTGCTCCTCTGTTGGTTCTTTCTGCACATCTCTTGCTTCTTCCTGCTCTTTTCTTCGTCAGGTAATTTTTTTTTTTTAAACAAGCCCCGGGGGGTGGCGGTCCCCTGGGCTGCGGGGGGGCTGTGTGCCCCCGCAAATATTTGACAAAAGCCCCCCCAACATTAAAAAAACCAAGCCCCGGGGGGTGGCGGTCACCGGGGCTGTGTGCCCCTGCAAATATTTCAGACAAGCCCCAGGGGTTGGTGGTCCCCGGGGCTGCGGGGGGCCCCCCTGGGCCCCCGCAATTATGCTGAACATGCCCCCCGGGAACTGGCCCACCCGGGGGCTAAATATTAACGAAGCGCGGGTGATCCGGCCGTGGTTTTTTGCGGCCGGATCCGCGGATCCGGCGCGCATTTTGCCGTTTTTCTTTTTTTTTAAATGCTTTTTTGGGCCCTGGGGGTCCTTGTGGGACCCCCTGAGCAGGCCTAGGGGGTCAGGGTGTTTCTACCCTGCCCCCTTTTCTTGTTTTGCGCATTTCTTTTTCTCTTTTCTTGTGCCTCAGTTCTACCGAGGCACAAGATGGCTGCCAACACTTCCTGGTTTGGAGTGTTGACAGCCAATTATAATGCAGCTCGTGATCGGGAAGGTCCGCGGATCCTCCGTGCCTTTAAATATCGAAACTTTTATTTTTGATTTTCTCAGCAACTGTTTAACGGATTTACACCATTTTTAAAAAGGTCGCTTTCTGAGCCAAGCAGTACCTTTTTGCCAAATTTGGGCTAAATCCGTTCAGTAGTTTCGGTTGTAGCCTTGCATAAATTTTCCTATGGGAAATTGATTTTTTTACTCTTATTTTTTGAATTTCTCTGGAATTACTGAACGGATTTACACCATTTTAAAAAAAGGGCGCTTTCTGAACCAAGCACTACCTTTTTGCCAAATTTGGTGTAATTCCGTTCAGCAGTTTGGGCTGTAGTCGTGGCTAAAGTTTCCTATGGGAATTAACATGAAGAAAACACGTTTTGGGACCCCCCTTTTTTCTCGGCCCCCGCTTGCCGAATCACCCCAAAACTTTCAAGACAGGAGCTGACCGGAGCGCCCCACTAGTTTTGAAAATGATTCGTCATCCGGCGCCAAAGTTATTGGGAAAACAAAAAACGCTTTACCTATGGAAACTAGGTCCTAACTATAACTATCTACAGGCGACCGCCAGTAGATAATATATATATATATATATCAAGTTGATCAATACTTTGTATATTAAGAATTACTGGCCATATGTATGAAAGCATTTTGCATTCGCAAGCTGTGCGAATCACAAAAGTCAGCTGTTTGTGAATGTAAAATGTTTTTTCCTTACGTATGAAAAGCTTTTGGATTCTCAAATTAGGTAATCAAAACTTTTTGCGATTACCTAAGTTGCGAATGCAAATAGGGACTCGCAATATGTGAATCCCTAAAGCACATGTGAGAAGCCTTTCCTAAATGCGAACTGTGGATTTAGGAAACTCTTATTACCATCAACTTCAAGTTGATGGTAACCATGTGCAAATTTTGAAAAATGCACAAACATGCATTTTTCAAAGTGCCATGTTGTGTACACATGCCCCTAGAGCATGTATGTTCTTTACATGTGCACAATTTGAATTTTGGGGGGGCTTCAGGGGAGCTGTAGGCCCTCAGGCACCCTTGGATTTGTATTCGCTAATTTGCGATTACTAATTAGGTAATCAGAAATTAGTGAATGCAATACCATTAGCACCTATGGGCCTTTTGACCCAGAAGAACAAATGGAGTCATATTACCTAAAAGCAATTCACTATTTACCGAATCGTATTAGGTAATATTAAGGAAATTTCAAAATATTTTGCCATTCCTACATATATAGCATTTTGCGATTACCAAATAGCGATTTGGTAAAAATCGCTATTTAAGATTCGCAAAATGCTTCCTACATACATCTGCCCCTTCATTTTTTATCTACATTTATGGCCTTACTCATATATGTAATGTGTTTAAAGTGAAGTACTTCACCAACTGTTGCTTAAACTGCAGTAGGAATAGCAAAATTAACCCCTCCAAAGTCGAACACTTTCCCTATTATTGTGCTGTTTGCGATGGGAATAATAAATGTTACCCTTCTGAAGTATATCACTTTCCCTACTGTTGCACTGTTTGGAGTGGGAATAGTAAATCTAACCCCACCGAAAACTAATGCTTTCCCTGCTGTTGCACAGACTGGAGTGTGAATAGTATATTTTACCCCTAAAAAGTCCAACACATTCCCTAGAAATTCACAGAAAAAACAAAGGTTAAAGTGACGTTATACTTTGGTCTGATATTTACATCTTACTTCACATAACAAAAAACCTTAGAAATAATCTTTAAACACAAATGTTAAAGTGATGTTATATGTAGGTGAAAATGTTAGTTAAAACATATCGAAACATCTACAATGTATTTTAAATAATAGGTAAGTGTTATTAATTATATTTTTAGATTCTGCTGATTTGTGGCTAGCCTCCTTTTGGTAATGTGGAAATTGCCTCATTCCAGGATCCTGCTGCAACTGCTGAGTGTTTGCTAGCATTAAATTACCTTACAAATTTACTTTATTTAAATTGATGCAGTTCAAGTATACTCTTGGGAGCTGTGAGCATTATCTAATTAGCAATTTTTATGTAATTAACCATTGAGATCAGATATTTTAAAAATTGATAAGAAATGTATTGTACTTTTATTTTCGTGATCCATATCTTCAATGTGTTGATGCAACAAGGCGTTGCAAGTATGGTCGATGTCCTGTGTTGCATGAATGTTTCAGGCACAAGTTGAAAAAAATGGGATATGATTTTTTAAAGTTATGCTGTGTCAATGCCCCTAAATATTTTGGGTTGCACAGGAAAAACACAGGTAGCCTTGTGCTTTTGTGCAAGGGTACGTGTATTGTGCTCAGGATAATTTTGTTGTGTTAATGGAAATATACTTTGCAAGAACAATCTTTTCTTAAAAATATTTCTTTGTATGTGTGATGCTGAATGCAGCATGTATTCAATGAGGTAATCGTGAGGAAATATAAAAATATTTTTCCTTGTTACAACAATTTCAGGTATGTGCACCATTTCGACCCAAATACACATTTACTGAATGTAATAAAAATAGCTTTATATCAAAATAGATGGGTGGATGTTTGGGAATTGCCATTTTCCATCCACGTGAGGGCTGTTGGATGCAGGGTAATGCAACACAGTCCAAAGCATGGCATTTATTAAGGCCTAGATTTACATATTCTTTGTGTGGTGTTTGGATTACATTCTAACGCAATGCAACACACAGTGTTCAGATGGAATTTTCTAGCCAACACAAATTGTGATTTGCTCTGGCTAGTAAACTAAAGTAAAGCTAAGTTGCACAATGCACTGCTTTATGTTACGTTGCGCCGGGAGGCATTCCATGGGTGGAGCACAGTCATTCCTGTGCATCCACCCATGGATTTTAGCACAAACCCAGGGGTATATTCACAAGAACGTGTGATAACTACCGCAAGAGTAGCGTAACGCAACTTTCAATATCGCAGCCTAGCGCGGGAAAATAACCCTGTGTCAACGTGGAATTCACAACAAGGCGGTAGCATGCGATAGTCACCAGATAACGCGTCAAATGTCATCGTGAAAATCAACGCCATGCCGAAAAAATGCGAAACGCGAACGCAAAAAAACATGCGATGAGGCCAATAGCGGTACAGAAATCAGCGAACACCAGCCACAGGCCTGCAAATCCCACGCGTCCGGCGGGAAAAAGCACCATAAAAGAAAGAAAAAAAAAAAGCCCAAAAACAATTCAAACTGCGTAGCAACATGGATGCACCCGGAACGAGTGCAGAGGACAAGCCGAACACCACAAGCCCCACGGAGGACCAGCCAGGAACCCCGCGTTCGGGGAAGGGCAAGGACAGGAGGAAGAGGAAGACGGGGTTCAGTCCGCAGGAAGACCGGATCATCGTCACGGAGGTGACCGAACACCATCAACAACTGTTCGGCACCTCCACTGCGGCACTGGCAACCCAAACCGAAAAATGGCAGGCCATCGTTACCAACGTCAATGCAGTCGGAGTGTCGAGGAGGTCACTGGAGGAGGTCAAGAGGCGCTGGCATGATCTGAAAAGGCAGACCAAACATAAGCCCGCCGCCAACAGGGAGGCAGCAACAGCGACTGGAGGTGGGAGTCCTGCGACACAGGAGGAGCTGGATGAGCTGGAGCAAATGGTGGCCACAGTCAGCAGTGAGGAGACGGTGGCAGGATTGGGGGGCCTGGACACAGCATGATACGACCTGACCCAACAGCAACAGGGTGAGTAACGACTAGGGACGGGGGGGACGGGGGGAGATGGGCACGACAATGGCACACATGCACAATTACGTGTAGCACACAGCACACCCACAATGACCGTGGAACATGTCCCTGATTGCCTTGGCACACTGCAGCACACATAGAAACGCCAAGTAGGCCCCCATCCACAATGTGCACAGAGGGTCCCCCCCTATCACCAATATCACAACCGACCCATGCACATGTGCTGAATCCAGCAAAGCAGCGGCTCTGTGACCCACACTGACTATGCAAGTAACACTGCATGTCCGATAGCATGGCGCAGCCAAAAAAACAAGCATTTGCAATGCATCGGTCTCGCCTTTGGGACCTTATATGTATTTAGCAATGCAGCATATTAGCCTGGGTGCTGAAACATCTACTGTTCTTTAATATGGAGGGAAAGTGAGCACCAAACTGCGTGACACGCCAGGTATGGGAACACATGGAGAGAAATATTGCTTTTTAGCGGGAAATGGTATAGTCGAAAGCTGTGTTTTTAATATAGAATCAGGGCCTTCGTTGGTTATATCACTCAAAATACAAGATTTGAAGACAATTTCTATGGAGCAATCTCTGTGTGGGCAAAAGGACATGGAGGAGGTAGGTAGTATGGGTGGCAGGCAGTGTGTGGAAAGCTGGACACAGGAGACCTTAATAGCACTTAGCATGAATTAATGTACCTCACGGCAGGATCCTTCTAATTGGGTATTTAGGTTTTTGCCATAGCTCACGCCAACTTGTAGACAGCCCCTGCAACATTAGCAGTAGATCCAGTCTTGAGATGACCGTATTTTAAAATAACTTTTGCTACAAACAGATGCACCTTGGACTGGGCTTGGGACAGTCTTGCTTCAGGAGTTTGACGATGGGGAACACCAAGTGTTCTGCATTAGTTCAAAAGTGTTGACTCATGAGATGACATATGCGACTATTGAAAAACAATGTTTGGCTACACAATGAGCTATGGAAGCACTGAAATGTTATTCACAAGGGTGCCACACCAAGGCCATAACAAAGCATGCTCCATTTAGTTGGTTGGCCCTGAACAAGGCCAGTACCCATAGGCTATTGCTATGGTTCTGACGTTGCATCCATACTCCTTGTCGATAAATTATAAACCAGGGAAATTGACAAATACAACTGATTACTAATCAAGGTTGTATGAAAATGCCCTGCCCAGATGTCAGGGGTCAAGAGGAAAGCAAATGTAAGGAGGTGTTTAAGGGTATTTACCAAAAGATCATGGAGCCACTCCAACAGCAGGTGCCTACAGGAAAGGCGGAGGCTCCCGTGGTCAGTAGGATGGCTCCAAATGGGTGTCGCCGCCAGACAGTTCACACTCATTAATTCTTAAACCATTACTGCAATAACATCCATCCACAAATCCCTTCCTGCCCAAACAAATACTTGTGAAATACAGGCAAGTTGGATAGTAATTAAGAAGCTACCGATGACGTATTCCAGAATAAGCTATTCCACTGCAATCACTAAAATACCAAGCATTAGCAGAGCCAAGAGGTCCGGCGTTCCTATGGTACATGCACAGAACTAACAAGAAGGCAGGTGGTAGATATGGTTGTACTCGGAACATACACACACACTAAGTAAATTCATGCATGCAGACATGATGGTCTGTGCATGCACTCTTATGAAAGCCAATCTTGGTCACTTTGACAATTACTGTTTTTATTATGTCAATTACTATTAGCATTAACCCTTTTTCAAAGCACTCTCAATGCATGCATATGCGGAAGAACAAGAGTAGGAACCAACGTTTCTGAAGATCACATAGTCTGACAACATAACATGTGTATTTGTAAAGCGCACGTTCACCACTACGGGTATCTTGGCACTGAATAACAGATGTTTGTTGTTACCCAACTCAATGGTACTCATGGTACAAGAGGATAGGCATCAAGGAGGAGAAATACCGACAAACTTTAAGATAAATGGGGGAGTGCACTGATTGCCGTGGCTGTATTAACAGGTACTCACAGATAAAAACACTCATACCAGAGGCAAACAAGGCCAGTCATAGAGACTGGTATGTTTAAAAGGCCAGCCTTGGCATTCACTGGTATCTGGCAACAGCCTACCTCTCAACACATCCCCAGCTGCAATAAACTGCGCCCAGACACCAACCTACCTCTCAACACGTCTCCAGCTGCACTAGACTGTGCCCAGACAACAACCTACCTCTCAACACGTCCTCAGCTGCACTAAACTGCACCCAGAGTTGGCTTACCTTCCGGTTGAGTTCAAGATGAGGCCGAGCTGTGAGCTGGGGCCAGAAGGGGCTCCAAACTTTCCTTGATCCAGTAGCAGCTGAAACTGGCACCCAGGAGTATGGTGGGGAGCCCTATCGCTAAAGAGAGAAACTGAGTGGAAATGAACACTGAAAACATCTAATATGGTCCCGATGACCTGTAAAGTGTTTGGCAGGTGTAACCGCAAATCCTAATAACAAATATGTTTAAGTTATAAACACGAGGGCAGAAAACGTGTCTATTTGAAGTATGCACAGAAACTTAACTTGTCTTACTTGTGACTATTATATAACGCATAAAACAAATCAATGACTGTGTACTTAAAAATAAAAGTTTACGAGAATTACCTTGAAATGTACACTTTTTGATGTATTAAAAATCGCTTACTGCAGCAGTAATGCCGGCAATATTAATTGTCATTGGGTCTAATCTCTCCCATATCACGTGAGGCTTTAGAGAGGGTTCTAAGAGCAGGAGTAACCAGGAAGTGATCTGCGCCATGAAATGAATCTAAAACAAAGGAAACAGAGAATGGACTCTCAAAAAAATAAAAAATGAATACCCGGTCTCCTGCCACACACACCCTCTGCATACTCCTTCCTGCTCCAAGCCCTAAGCTGCGTTCCCCAGTTATAACCTGAGAGTGAAGAGTCTGCATCGTTGCCTGAGAGAGCCGCTTGTCACTGAAAGTTAATTTCCCCTCTCTGCACGGGCATGCTGAGTGCTGCAGTGATGGAATAAGAAGGCTAGCGTATGCACAGCATTGCTGTTGTGGCAGGAGAATTCGTTTGAAACCACCATTTCACCATCGCGCTCAGGTTCCTTGCGATCCGGCGAGGAGGCAGAACAAAGGGAAAGCAAGTGCTTCAAGTAGATGACGTCACAACAGTGAATAGCAGGATTCCGATCTGGTTATTCAAACTAAAGGCTTACAACTGAAGCCATATACAATTCAGAGTGCCGACTGGATTTAAAGTCCTAAATTGAAATAATGGCAAAGCCGACACCCCTTGTTCCCCCTCCCCCCACCCTCTCCTTCCCTACAAACACCACCACCACCCGGCAGTTTTCTAACCTGTGGAGTGGAAGTGTGGCGCTGCTTCGATGGTGATCATCCGGATGGGCCCTCAGGACATCCAGCCCTGGGCAGGGGGGGGGGTTAAGCAAACACTGAATCCGCGGTTCACCTTTCTCTGCCCCTGGAAGAGGGTCTCTCCTGAATCGACTCCGCTGGCACTTTGCAGAACCCTGGGTACTCCACCTCACTTTGCACCCAGGAGTGCCCCTTTTCCAGCAGTGCACCCTTGTGCCGGTGTGGTGGCTGGCGGTGGCTTCAGTAACGCGCGTCGCAACGCTCTGGGGTTAGACCTGTAGCCGGTGGCGGCTTGTTGCTTTCCCCAGGGACCTGGCGCCGCTCCTTGACAAGTCTGCCCCTGGCAGCGGTGCCCCCGCCAGCAGCACACCTCACTCGGCCTAAAGTGGCCCAAGGCAATATCGTGTTTACTCGGCCCATGCGTGTACTGCTCTCCATGCTGCGAGGCAGTCTCACATATACAGCAATGTTTACAAAAAGCGACCCCCGCCACTCGATATTGGAGCCGAGACGCCCGCGTATTGTACAACTTGTTTACAACGCCTGACACCTGGAAATGCACCTATGGTGCTTTGCGCGGCGTGCACTTTACACTGCGACATGACGGCGGGCCCTCTGTTGTTATCGCGTTATGCAGGAGTGGCAATGTTATTAATGAGCTCGCGCGCTGCCTTCCGTAAAGCCGGCCAGGAAGAGAGCACGTCATCGCGTGCGTGCCCCTGTGATTAGAGCACGTCATCGCGACCGTGCCCTTGTGATTAGGCCGCGCGCCAGAAGAAGGTGCGGCCAGTAAAGGGGCCAGTAGCCTTGGAAGGATACAAATGACGACATAATCATCATGAGGCGGGACTAACAAGCCTTAAACTAATCGGAAGGCAGCATTTACTGACCTAAGCCAATGAAAAATATGGGCAGAGAGTGGGCAGAGCTTACACGAAGCTTCCACACTAAAGTGTATACTGCATGTCTCGGAGAGACAGCGCAAGCGCTGTCTAGGCGAGACCTAAAAATGACATGTCCCATGAATCGACAAGGAGGTAGCCCAGTGTGGATCACATCCATAAAGGAGCATGTCACACTACGACATGTCCACGTGCACCCACAACGCATGCCGTACAATACACGCAGCAGACGAACAATGCACCAGGCCACAAAATCTGTCTGAGAGCACATATGACCCAAGCCAAAAGCAAATCAGGCCCCGAAAAGCACACAATTCAAAGGCACCCCGCCTCAAAGGGAGAAGGCTACACAAAATCAGAGCTGCAGTGGCAACTCCCCCACAATGCAGCACATACACATAGCAATCACAGGACATCCTCAATGACGGCAATGTGGTACAATGTGCAACACCAGCACCACAGGGCAGAGCTCACAACAGGTTTTGCTCGTGCGCAGTAACTGTCCACTCACATCTGGCATTGCCTGACACTGTGTGATGATAATGAACGGGTACTACCACACATCCGTCATGTATCCGGAAAACACACTGACTGCCATCAAATAGCCAGCTCCCCCAAAACAGTCACAATGTACATTGGCATGCAGTCTGAATGCAAACATCTGCAAATCAACAACATACATGTGAAACTCTGTTAACCTGCATCTCCCCTTAACATTTCAGAGGGACAACCAACACTTACTGCAGAGCAGACCACAAACCCCATCATTGATGATGTAGATGACAACCTGCACATATGTCAAGATAACCTCCAACGGATACTGGACAGCCTCTGCACCCCACCCCCAGGAGCAGGGCAGGGCAGCTGCCTTGAGGTGACCCCACCACCTGCACAGACCACACAGCAGGAAACACACACCACCACGGCTGTCTCCCAGGACTCCCCCGACCAATACATGGAGTACATGCAACGTGTGTGGTCTTCCCAGGTGGAGTTGGCTGAACAGCTGTGGGTGGGTTTCGAGCTCATGGCAGCCAAACTCGATGCCATACGTGGGTGTCTGAGTCCCATCAGGAACCACGTACAGTCCCTATCGGACACCCCCGGTACACACCATGCTCCGCCACAGACCTTGGCTGACCTCGCTGGTGCCATGAATCGTACACAAGAACTGTGTGGGCAGACAGGCACCAGCCATGACAGCACAGAGTAGGCACAGATGCGGAGGTCAATGGAGACCATGGAGCAGATGCAGGCTGGAAGGATGTCTGCCACGGATGGACACCAGCGAGTAGTAGCTGGGAACTTCAATGCCCTTCAGTACTTCATCTTGCCATTGCTGCCACTGAGCCGTCCCCAGATGACTGCAGCGGGAACATCGACACACACAGCTCTGACCCCTGATGTGTCCGTGGCACACAGTGATGCAGCCATCACCCCGCCACACACACCGGACACAGAACCCGTATCAGGGGAGTAAGAAGGGGATGGGAACTACTGTGTGAGGAAGGAGGCAGTAGCATCCATCACCGCTGTATGGCCTGTCCCTGCCTGGTTATGACCTATGCATCATGGCCTGGGAAACACCTCCTACTGACCCCAGAACACTCTGCGACATTCACCCGGACCCTGACATGGACTGCCATTTCTTCACCGCTGGCCAATTACACAGCTATCCTGCTGCGGACTGCACTCTCCCTCTTCCCAATCACTGTGCAATCCCCAAAGGACTCTGGTTGGCCCACAACTGGCCATGTACAGCTCCAGCTCTGTCAATCACCTGAATGTGAATAAAACATTCTAAATCACACAGATGTGTCATCACTATGTTCACTCACGTATGGAAGTATGGCTGGATGAGGGGACGATGAAGGTAAACCCTGGTAACTGACATCTATGCGCATGTGTATCCCTGAGACACATGGCCAATTGGATGACTGTGAAGGTGAGTACTAGCTGTGTCCCCATTGCACATGAACAACAATCACACAACCCCCCCAACGTAGGCACACGTCCATGTGTTGAATAGGGCTGTGTGTAGGACTGACCCAAACGAAAGCAGGCCAGGAGTGGTGTCCTACACCACATGTGACAACAGAACTTCACGTCGCATACCTACTCACACACATCTGTGTGGACACATTCTGTAGTGAGATATGACATTGCTCCACATGATCAGTGGTTGGACACCATACTCACATTGCTGACGTCACGTAAGTGCACATGTCGTTCAGCACATATCCAAAAACAATGTCTGGCTCACAGAGGTGGAGCTTGCCAAAGGGACACACCCACATTGCACATGCGTCAGTCAGTTCCTCCCTGTGTAGGGACGATGCTCATTGTGGCACACGAGTGGACAATCTAAACAACACACCTCACAGTTAGACACCAGTGGAGTGGCATAGACTTTATTGGCATGTGCGTGTCAGTACGGACGAGGCAACGGCCACAGCAGGCAGGGACATGCTTAAGACACTTACACGCAGCATGGGTACAAGTCGAGGTTCAGAAAATGTCGGGGCTAAAATGGACAACATTCATCACGGATGGCATCGCTCACAGCCCACCTTGCCTTGATGGATGAGTCATGTGTTGTTTGGCGTCTGCCCATTGCCCCGTGTGAGGGGGCACGACTCACTGCACATGGGATCTGTATAGTGCTCTGCCTCTGGAGTGTGTTGATTGTCTGCTCTGCTGACAGTGATCAGGTGTGAGGGTCCGACAGGTTCACATGTCATGCTACATTGCCATGTGTGTGCTCTCCCCCAGCAGTGTGTCCGAATTGGCAACGTTGCCAAACGACGCTGTGTTGCTCCGACCATGGACCTGCATCACCTTGCACAGGTGTGTGTACACACGCGTTGTTCCACGCACATGCATCCAGAGCCCGAACGAAGGCAGACGTGTCCTCTGTTGTGGTGGGATATGTGAGCAATCCCCAAGATGCAACAAGTTGTTGGGCCATGTGCTGTGGGTGGCAATCGGATGTGGCTGCAGGAATGTAGTTACTCGTCCATGAAAGCCCGTGCAGCTTCATGTGCAATGTGTTCCAATAGTACATTGTTGTCGTGTTCAAGGAACACCAGGGTGACTCAATCCATTAGGTGGTCCGGGCAGGTGTGCTCAGCCCACGCCGCCTCACCGATCCGCAACACAGCCCAATAGGGGAGCGCCTCGATGTGGTCACTGCACACAAGAAATTGTACAATCTGCCATGCACAACTACCAATACATACGCAGTATGTCAAGGCATCCCATGCACGGCTGTCTCGGTTACACTCCTGTTCGTGATCCAACAGGGGGCGCAGACACATGTCATAGTCCAATTCATCAACAGTTGTGTTGGATAGGCAGACATCCATGGGACACTCGAATGTGCATGTTCGGCAGTGGAACCAGGGCTGGACGCAGGTGACATGGGCAATGCGGAAGCTGAGCCTGTAACTGATCCGCAGCACTGTCAGTGGCAGTGTGCCCAGTAAATGCAGCATACGTGCACGGTACTGTTCCACGTGACGGGGGTTGTGCATGTGCCCGGTATGGCCTGCCATTGCGTTGGTGCATCTTGTGAACCGGCACTCTTCTGAACTGCGGCAGTTGTGTGGAGGATATGCCACAGCTCTGAGCAATGATTCGAATGTGTGTGCAACGTTGTGGGTAATAGGTTGCTGTTTCCGTGAGTGTCAAGGGCATCCCATGCGGGGGTACCACAGGCAGGGGCTTCTGTGTGTGGGCTGTGGATAAGTCGGATGGTTCATTTGCGGAATGCGTGGTGTGGGAGTCGTCCCCATCTGCCATTGCATCTCTATCAGGGTGTTCCAGGCGCGTTCTGGACCAAGGTCAGAGTTGCAGGTGTCCTCCCGCCTTCTGCATTGGGACAATGGTGCTTTCATCCCTGATGTTTGTCTGACTACTACTTGTGTTTTCGGAATGTGATGTGGCTTTGGCGCTGAGATTGGGACACAGCCTTGGGCTCATGGTGTACGGATGGCGATGCACACACACATGTTGGCATGTGGAGCCAGGTGCCCGAGCGGCCTTGCGCTGCTTGTGCTATCTCACTCCGTCTCTCTCCGTCGCTCTCTCCCTCTCTTTCCTTTGTTGGGCGCATGGCACACCTTCTTCTCTTGGATTTGGTGTTCCAGGCTGTGTGCTACGGATTGTCCAGTGAGGAGCCACTAGGACTCATCCTAAGGGTTGTTTCTGCTTTTGTTTGTATGGTGTTTTGTGTTGGTGATTGCATTGCTGTATGACTGATTCTCCATTTTCTGGCCACGCATGTATGTTTTTTTTCCTGCTTGTGCGACATCAGGCAAAATGTTTGTTTTGGGATTCGTGGTGTTGGTGTGCAGTTTCTTAGTCAGGGGTTGGGGGTGGTCCCGGGGGGGGGGGGTGTTGCCGGCCTGGGTGTGGTGTCGGTGGATGTTGTGGCCCTCTTGGGTGTCCGTGCTGCATGTTCAGTTGCTCGTGGGCATCTGTTGTCCTTCATGTGTGGCTCTGGGCTGTGCTCCCTTTTGTGGTGGAGGCTGTGGTCGGACTTTACACCAGGTCAGGGCAAGTGTAGATTTCCTGGTGCTGACGCGGCTTATCGCCGGTTTTGTGTTTTTATCGCCGATGTGGCTGGTCGTTGTGAATGTTGAGGTGTGATGTTGTTGCGCCATTTGGCACGGGAACACCCACTCTGCATCTCATTAGCGATAGTTGCGCTGGTCCTCTGTGGCGATGTTTTTTGCGGCTGCTATCGCGGGTAAACTGGTGCTGTGGGCTGTTTACACCAGCTTGTGAATGGGGAGGTATATTTATCACGACTTTGGCTGCGATAAAGTGCCGTTAATTCGGCGATAGCTCCTTGTGAATATGCCCCCCAGATTTTAAAATCTTCTGTAAAACTGTGATTGCGGTACAATAGTGCACCTACTTGAGGTTGGCATAACAAAGACAAATATCTTTATTTCTCATCATTACTTTCTCTTTGCATGTGTTCTGTATTCTGCATCACACATGCAAAGAGGAATAAGGATCAAAGATATTTTTTGTGCCCAAAGGTTGAAATTCCTGCTCATAATATTATGTGACCACAATGTTGCCAGTCTTCCCCCATTGTGTTTGGGTGACTGCATTGGTGCTAGGCTGGCGAAGTGCAGCACCATAAGGAAGGAGCAGACGTGCCCCATGTTGGTGAACATATGGTTCCTTTCTTTTCTCTCCATTCTACGCAACACAGCACAGCAAGTTCCCTTGTTTCTCTGAATTGTTTGAAAGCTTAGCAAATCCAGCTATAATTCTTTATGAAGGCTTGATTCACACTTGAAAAAGCCCAACCGAAACTGCATATGTAATGGGGAGTAATAAGCATCAATAATTGGAAGAGTACTGTCCTCAAATGTACATGTGAGTATTGGTATACTGATTTTGGCTCTTTAGTGGCCCCATAAAAAATGCATGTTTATGGCAGTTATCAAGAACTTAAATTCACAGCACTGAAACAAATACAGACACGAATTTAGTAGAATGTCTTTGACAGGTGCTATCTATCCACCCATAGAAAGAGTGAGAGACACCAATAATTTGAATGCAATATGTATTGTCTCGATCAATTACATGCTATTTAAGATATACAAGTGGGGTTTATATTCTGACAACTTTTGTTTTAGAAATAAATAATGCATGCAGTTCTCAGAAATGACAGCGGTTCATGCCACGTAACCTTGGTTAGTTGACCTAACCAATAATTAATTAATTTAACATTGTTTACGGGGTACTAAAACAACTGTATTCTAAAGTATTAAATCAATTAAAAGAGTGGCATTGCATCAGTTTTTTTGTTTTTATTTTAAAATATAGCATAACAACATCTCCATACAAGGAGACTACTTGTTTAGAATCTCTCTCCTATTTATACTGACCAGGTGTACTTTTTAAGTCTAAGTAGGCAAGCAGGAGTTTTCATTGCTACAGCAGCCAGCATCGGCGACAAACGACATCCCAGTCTTTTGGCCATCTCCAAATCACAATACTCTGATGCAACCGTATTTGTCATCACTATGGTCAGTGTGTTTTTGTTTGATATTCTCACTATATTTAAGAATTGGTTATCAAATTAAATAGGGTGCACCTTCTTTTAACAAGGTTTACATTTATTTAGGTTCATTCTGCCAATCCGCCTCTGACTGACATTTCGTAGGCATTTGTTACAAAAAGACAATGTACTGTTATTTATAACATTAGATAACACATTCTTATACATAATAAAAGATTAGTGAACAGACATTTTCTAAATATTATAAAGGTATATAATAACCATGTAATTAGGGCTGTATATGTTACAGAATATATGTTTTAGTACATGTTTTAAATGTCTAGCTAGTCAGAAATTAGTATGTATTATTTTTAGACGATAGATGTAGTTATTGACAGTTTAGATTAGGATATATAATTTAGATATTAGTGGATTTCTAAGTGTATTTAAGATATTTATACACTTTCTTGATTTAAATATTTGTTTGACTTAATTAGAAATGTTCCCCTCTCTATATCATTTTTATTTTAATTATAACAAAGCATAGGTAGTTTTTCTTTTGTCATATAGCTGTAGACTGGATTGTAAGAGTTTTCTAGGTAATCTGATAGCAGTTGATGGCAGGCACACTTATGCAGATTTTATGCTGCATCAAACAAATCACTGTACCAATGCACCCTTGCCAAATCTGCTTACCAGGTTTGTGATAGACATTTCACTATGATGTACCCACACCCTTATCTTCTGCAAATATACTCCATTATGATGAAAGAGGATGAATAGTTTGAGTCTGAGGTCAACTCATTAAAACCAGCTTTGCGCAGAAGATCCGATACCCTCCCTGGAGCCCAACTGTAACTCATCTCCCGTTTCATAAATGTCTTGAAGGTGAGACACACTGCCACAAATGTATCCTTTCTGTATTGTTCACTCACAGTTAACCGCTCAAGGGGGCATAAATGGACTACACTTTTCCCCATCAAACATGAGTGGCAGTGCAATGGGTTGTTTTCAAAACTGGGCTAAAGCCAGCATATCCGCTGTCAGGAAGTGGGTAATGAGTTTGCCCTTAATCATGGTCAAGGATATCCGCTATGTTCACCTACATCTCCAAGCAATATCAGAAGGGGTTGCAATGGCAGCAAAACTCCTGCTATTAATCAATTCTGGGAAAGGAGTTAATTCCAGAAGTTTTGTATCAGGGGGCAGGACCACCACTTGTGCAAAAAAATGCCTGTGTTCCCACAATTCCAAACATATGTCTTGGCTCCCAAACATTTGTGTTGGGGTCAGGTACCAATGTGTGAAGAGTTTGTATGTGTTCTCTTTGTGTGCCGTGCATATGGAGAACTGTATGGCTCTTTGCCATAACTTTTGTCAAGTGCCATCCTCTATTTCCTGACCCAAATCTCTTTCCCACAAGGAGACATTACTGTGGTTAGATCTAGGTCTTAGATTGCTCTCTGGAACCATGTGATTCTCTTTTGGGAGAGTGTTTTCATTAACAATGGTTTCTAGGGGTGTTTTTGCCCCACAGATTTGATCATGTGTGTCCCCAGTCCCAAACCAGTTTAAAAGTTGTGTGAGCTTATGTCCCTTCCCCCGGCCCAGTTGGCGCTCCTCCTAGAGCTCCTCCTGTGAATACAGGACATGATCTGAGAACAACTCGCCTAAGATCAGAAGTGACTGGTTATTCCAGAGGTGAAAGCCTGGGTCTTGGATGCCTGGGGGAAATCAGGGTAGTTGGTTATCGGTGACATGGGGGAGAGGAACATGGTAGCACTGGTTTTGTTTGCGACTTAGAGTCAGGTGTCCAGTGGGATCTGTGTGATAGTAAGCATGAGAGATCTCTCCTTATACGGTTGGCATGGCAACCAGAAAAGTTCACGAAGGGCGAATCGAGAGAGGTGTTGTTTCACCTCTACCCAACCCTTATTAACAGTTTTATGGTTCCAATCCAGTGCAGGGCAACTTTGGGCCACTTCGGATATGAGTGCATGTTTGGAAAACCTAATACCCCATCAGTTGTGCATTGATAAAGGGTAGCTCTGGTGACCCTAGGGGGGTGATTTTGTCCCACAAACATGAGCAATTGCCTTTGAAGTTTACAGTGGTGGCACAAAGGAATCAAAGAGTGAGGGTCTGCGTGATATACAGTAAGCATGGCAGGAGGTTCATCTTCAGTTGTTATCCAGCCAAATCAAGAAATCTCCAGCCTGTCTCATCTATATCAGTCTTCATAGAGCACGTATAATGCTGGGGGAATATTGTGCTGATAGAGACGTGCTACAGAGTTATGGAGATATATGCCAAGACATTTTATAGGTCCATGGGTCCAACTGAAGCCCTTGTGTTCAAGGGCTATCCATGAGAGATTGGCATTAGTTGAGATCCCAACACCACAGGATTTTGAGTAGTTTACGGTGAAGTCTGCAGCGTTCACAAGACTAGATTATTCCTGTTTCAAGACTCGACGGAAGAACTCAGGGTATGTCAGATATCATGTGACATCATCGACATAAAAAGCCAACATATGTTCCCGTGTCCCTACAGTTAGTCCTTTTATGTGTGGGTTGCGTGGTACCCGCTGGACAAATGGCTCCATGGTGAGTGAAAAAATCAATGAAGAGAGTGGACCTCTCTGTCTGGTGCCCTTATGGTAGAAAGCTGCAAGGAGTATTCTCTGTTACCCTTGATCTTCATTACTGGGCGTTGGTAGTTCACAAGAATCAGTGACTTCATTCAGGAGCCTATAGGGATATTATCTAAACTCTTGGTGATGCAAGGCCAATTACACTATAAAGCTTCTCGGCGTCTAGTGATAGGAGATTCATTGGGGTGTGGGTGTGTTACGCTAGATCTACTAATGAGACTGCCAATCTAATGTTATCTTATGTGTGGTGATTGTGAACGAATCCAGTTTGTTGGGGAAAGATAAGACTGGGCCATACCGTGTGAAGGCAAGACACCAATATTGAGGTGAAGATCTTCACGTTGGTATTTAGGAGAGCTATAGGGGGGTATAATTGGCATTTGGTGGGATCTTTTTCTGATTTCAAGAGGAGTGTAATTTGTGATTTGAGCATTGTGCCCATGACTATGCCACAGGGTAGAATCTCATTGAATGTTTTTGTCAGAGGGTCCACTAGAACATCAATGAAAGCTTTGTAGAAAGAGGACGAGAAGTTATCTAGCCCCAGAGCCTTACTCCCTAGCATTTGAGTTATCGCTGTCCAGACCTCTTCGACTGTAATCTCATCCTCTAAGGGGTAGGAGGTCTTCCTTGTTTACATTAGGATTGAAAGTGCTTAGTTAGGCATCTTGCAATTCTGAAGGCATGACCTCACCTTTCAGGAGGGATTTGTAATGATTAGTTAAACATTTAAATATGTCAGGAGTGGCTCTGTGGGAAGTGCCCTACGTGTCAGTGATTTTATGGATGTGGTTTCTTATATAGGATTGACTGAGTTTGTAAGGTAGTAAGCGGTCTGCCTTACCTCCTTTTTTATAGTACCGCTGTCAAATGTACAGCAGTTTCTTGGCAGCATGCTTCATTATTAATTGCTCAAGCTCAACTTGTGCCTTGCACAGTTGCATTGTGTGCAAACAGAAGCACTGTGTTTATGTTGGGATGCTAACTTGCACAGCTCATCTTCTAAGTCCTTCCTTTTTTACTTCCCTAGACGTTCAAAGTTGATCTTGTGAGATGTTTGTTCCCACAAGGACTGCTTTTGCAGCATACCATAATGGGGCTTGAGTGACTTCTTCATTGCCATTTTCAGAGAAATAGTGGTCAAGGGTCTCTCATATGCGCTCCCTGACCACCCACCACATCCCTCAATGCAACTTCATTCATTGGCTAGGATCTGAGTTGTTGGCGCTAGAGTTCTATCAAATCTAAGTGTAGCCACACCGAGGCAGGATCCAATATGATTTTTGCGTCAATGTCAGTGTATATGATATGTGGTTGGAGAGTTCTGGAGGTTAGAAAGAAATCAATACATTTGTACGATTTATGGATGTTGGGGTAAAAGGTGTAGTCCATCTATTCTTGGTGTTGTGTTCTCCATATATTTTCCGCATTGAGGTCAATTATGCCTTGGACCAGGGACCTGAAGGCACTGTGACTTGTGGAGCGGGCAGATGCTTATCTTCGGTGGGGTGGAGGATTGTCTTAAAGTCCCCGCCCATAATTAAGTAATCTATGGTGACATGAGCCACCATCTAAAACATATCTGCATGAAAGGGGTCCTTGTCGTCATTAGGGGCGTATATGGAGTAGTGCATCAGGAGGAGGTTGCCGAACCTGCCCCTGATCCCCACCCAGAGGCCTCTTGTGTCTGCCTGTTTAGAATCGAGTTCAAAGCCCATGCATAATAGGATTACCATGCAATTCATTTTGGATGTGCTGGGTGCGTGGAATTAGGAAGAGAACCAATAAAATCAAGGTTGTGAAACATCCTGGGACTCAAAATAATTATAAGAATATTGTACAAAAAACACTTTGATATAAAAAAAAAAAAGAAATCTTACCTATCAGGAGAGAATTTCCTTAGAGGCCATTCTGGAAGCACTGATTAATAATGCTGTGTCTGAATATGTAGGAATCATTTGTTTACTTGGCAACACCATTTGTAAATTGGCCTTTATAGCCCACAATATAACATTAATGGAATAGGTGTGCTTGTTAGTATGACAGATGTGTGCTGCTACTGCAGGTGGCACCAATTGAACAAGCCGACAGTAGATAGCCCCAAAAACATGAGGGAAGTTTGCTATATTATAGAAAGCTTGTTTGGTCTACATTAGCTCTTGCTTTGAATTAGGAAAGAGACGCTACTGAGGAGCTAACTGCATGATGGTATTAAGGACAGTTTGCAGAAACGATGCTAAAGCTCTGTGCGAAATACCTGACAGCCTAGCTGAAGTGCTCTGAAAGGATCCAGATGCCATCATGTAAAGTACTGCCATCAATTTAACATTTGGTAGGATGGCATGGGAATGAGCAGTTAATTTGTTGCAAACTTGGAACAATCTTCTGCAATAATTCCTAGATGTTCTCCTTGTTTAATCTCTATGACTGGATCACCCCCTCCTCCCTCATATCATTAAGACTGATCCTCCATCCTAAAATCCTCACCTTTCCCCTTGTCTGTAGCTGGTATTGATGCAGACGGCAGCTCACTATGATTAAAAACTACCTCCAGGGCTGGAAAGTGGTTGAAAATGATTGGTAGGTGCTATTCTTTTATACAGGATTGTCACTGCATGACGTCTTGCGCCTGCAAGGACAATGCGTAGCATTCTGATGCATTTCTGGCATCGCAATAAACTGCATGAAACTGCGTGAAGCAGGATGTGCTTTGAAAGTACCAGTGCATATGCCTTACGTTAGGATTAGAGTGGGAACACCAACCTTGCATACATTAAAATCTGTGTGACACAAGCTGACACAATGCAAGACTTGCATCATGCAGCCCACCAAAAATAATGCAAAACTACAATTGCATAGCTTTTTTAATATGACCTTAGCCCTTTCGTTGTATTGTGATGACTTGTGCAACACACAAATGATAAAAGAGCTTAGTAAAAATGGGCCAGAATGTTAACAATAGCATCAAAATCAATTTTATTAGCTTAAGGAGCTGGTCAGTGATTTTGCTGATGAAAATATCATCAAATTTAATAAACCTGTTGTGGTAGAACAGCCTAGTATTTTCAGGTCAGAAAAACTGTGGAAATTCAACTTGATAAAGGAGTAAAAAACACAGTTTTTTTGGCATCGATAGGCATAGTCTTTACCCACACTATGGATATTAAATTGCAACATCCATTTTCCTAAATTTTAGCAGGACCTTCAAATTTTGGTAAAAACTACTTTGTAAAAAAAAATTACAAAATGCTTCAACCAAGTCCCAACCAATATTGTCTTTATTTTTACCAGCAAAATGTATACATAGAGCTGGCCCATAAATTCCAAATGCAATGATTGATGATGATTTGCTTCCCTCAAGCTGCTGAAAAATAGTTGTTGTAGATGACCTAGGGGGGATATTCTCAAGAACGTGCGATAAACATCGCCAAAATAGGCTAACGCAATTTTTCATATCGCCGTCTATCGCGGAAAAATAACTCTGTGTCAACATCGTATTCTCAACACGGCGGTAACATGCGATAGTTTAACGATAACGCCTCAAATGTCCACGATACAACTACCACGACGGCGATAAAAAAGGAAAACCGAACGTGAAAAAAGTTTCGATGGGCCCAACTGCGATAACAATCCAGCGAAAAGCAGCGCCAGGCCCGCAAATCCCACAAGTAAGGCGGGAAAAATCACTATAAAAGCGGCAAACATGAAATACAAATAAAACACAAACAACTGCGAAGCACCATGGAGGCAGCCGGAGCAAGCACAGAGGACAACCCGAACCCCACAAGACCCACGGAGGACCAGCCTGGGACCTCGGGGTCAGGGAAGGGCAAGGAGAAGGAGAAGAAGAAGAGGAAGACACGGTTCAGTCCGCAGGAAAACAGGATCCTGATTACGGAGGTGACAGAACACCATCAACAACTGTTCATGACCTCCACTGTGTCATTGGCAACAAAAAATGGAATATGGCAGTCCATCGTGGACAAGGTGAATGCAGTCATAGTGCTGAGGAGGACAATGGAAGAGGTCAAGAGGCGCTGGAATTATGTGAAGCACAAAACCAAGCTGAAACTCGCCAACAACCGCAAAGCAGCAATGCAGACTGGGGGTGGGAGTCCTGCGCCACAGGAGGAGCTGGATGAGAGGGAGGAAATGGTGTCCACAGTCATCAGTGTGGAGACGGTGGCAGTAGTCGGAGGACTGGACACTGCTCAACATGACCTGACACAACAGCAACGGGGTGAGTAACCACCAGGGACTGGGGGGACGGGGGGAGATGGGCACAATGGCACACATGCACAAGTAAGTACAGCACATCTGCGGACAAACCATGCCCAAGAGTCACAACTTCGACCAAGAGCCCAATTTACCCAAGTCTGCAACAGCTCAGCACTGTATAAGCACAGAAGTGAAAGGCACACCGCCTGAAAGGGATAAGGGCCAGCCAAATCAGAGCTGAAGGGGCAACTCACCCACAATGCAGCACACACACATAACACTCAGAGCACCTCAACATTTACAACAAAGTGGACCAAACTGCAACACTTTCACAACAGAACAGAGGACACAACTGCTGCCACTTGTGTGTAGAAAAAGGCCATTCGCATTTGGCATAGCAGGAAACTGTGAGATGATAATGGACAAATACAACCTCACATCCGTGATGGTGGCAAAATGTCAACTGTCCAGCATTAAATAGGCATCTCCACACAAACTTACACAATGTACATTGACATGCAGTCTGTTTGTAAACTTGGCCAATGCGTCAATATACATGTGAACACAATGTCAAACTGCATCTCCCCTTCACATTGCAGAGGGAGAATCATCACCTCCTGCAGAGCAGACCGTACTCTTCATCACCGATGATGAAGAGGACCTACACACCATCGACCCCGACGCCCTCCAACAGCTCATGGACACCCTCAGCACCCCACCCCCAGGAGCAGGGCAGCCCAGCTGCATCGAGGAGAACTCACCCCCTGCACAGACCACACAGCAGGAAGCACCCACCACCACGGCCATCTCCCAGGATCCCCACGAGCAACACATGGCATTCCAATGCCGTGTGTCGCAGGGCCAGAAGGGGATGGCAGAGCAGGTGCGGGTGGGGTTCGACCTCATGGCAGCCAAACTAGATGCCATACGTGGGTGTCCAAGTCCCATCAGGGACCACCTACAGGCCCTAACAGACAACCACAGTCCGCTCCATGGTCTCCAACAATCCATGGCTGACATCGCCGGAGTCATGACTTGTAGACAAGAACAACTGTCTAGTCAGAGTGGCTCCAGCGATCTCAGCCGTGAGTTGGCTAACATGGGAAGGAACATGGAGCGGATGCAGGCGGGAAGAATGGCTGCCACGGCTGCACACCAGCGAGATGTAGCAGGGATCTACCATGCCCTGCAGATCCTCATCATGGCAGTGCGTCCACAAGGCCTGGCGCAGAGGAATGCTGCTGCCACTACTCCCTCCACATCACCGCCCCCTGATGTGTCAGTGCCTCACAGTGCGGCTGACAATCCACCTCCGGCCCCTGATGTGTCACTGCCACACAGTGCCGCAGACAAAACACCACCACCCACATGTGAGGCACATCACACATAGGAGGATGATGATGAGGATGAATCTGCCGTTGGGCTAAGTAGGAAGCGGTAGCATTCATCTCCGCCATATGGACTTTTTCTGCTTGGTTCTGCCCTCTGCATCATGCCCAGGAATAACACCCTCCACTGTCCCCCTTAACACTCTGCGACACTCACCTTGGCCCCCGACATGGACTGCTACATTTGTTTAGGCAACCAATGACACAGAAATCAGACTGCGGACTGAACTCCCTCTCCTACGATGTACTTTTCCCTCCCCAAAGGACCCTGGCTGGCCCTCCACGGGCAACATTGTAAAGTAGCGTGTGCATGGCCAGGTACTGGTCCACCTTCACCACTCCACCGAATGTGATTAAGACATTCAAATTCACACAGATGAGTCATGTCCATGATCAAACAATTATGAAAGTATGTATGTATGTAGGGGCAGTGATTCCAAACAACGGTGCTCCCTGGGAACTGATTTCAATGCGCATGTATGTCCGTGACCCAGATAGGCAGTGAGATGACTGGGAATGTGTGAACTAGGTGTGGCCTCATTGCTCCAAAACAACAATCTCGCTATTTCCAAACTTAGCCCCACGTCAATGTATGAAATAGGGCTGTTTGTCACAAAGGCAAAGTCAAAGTTATGTGGAAGCCACAGCTCGGATCAATGATTGGTTTGAGTGTGGAGCGCTTGGACTCCTGGGATGGTCGGTGCGTAAATGTGAAGGTCAAACCATGCAAGTGAATTACGAGCAAGGACTCCTGTGTGTGGGGTGTGTATACGTTGGTCTCTGGTTAGCACTGTGCATAGTGTGGGAGCCGTCAGCAGCTGCTATGGTATGGCTCAGGGGGTGCCGGGCGCATGCATTCCCAAGGTCGGAGGTGCAGATGTGCTACCGCCTTCTAGTTCAGACAGAGGGGCTGTCATCCACAATGTTAGTTTGTCATCTGCTTGCATTCTGGAAATGTGATGGGGATTGGGTGGGGGGGATGTCACTGCTTCGCCTTCCGGCATGGTTGAACGCTTACCAGCCATGTACGTGCCCTCACGGTCAGTATTGCATGCTCTGATGTAGCAGTGTTGTTTTGCTGCAGTCTGACAGTGATGGGTGCAGGTAGCTGTGAGGAGGCATTGACCACCCACCTTGCACCTATTAGCTGGCACTGATCACTACTCTTGATGAATGACGTCTGTGTACACATGTAACCTGTACATGGCACATTTGACCAGGGGACACCTTGGTGTGTTCCACGCAAGGTGGACCTGCTGGCTTCTAGGCTGGTGTGCATCTCCCAATGTTGCTGAGGTGTCCACTGTGCCCGCATCCCCCTTACGGCCATGTTGTTCATGTTGTGGGACTCGACACACAGGGTGTATATTTGCATCAGGCAGGTACATCTCTGACCACACCCTGTTGTCTTTTCCTGAACACCAATGATGGCCTTCATGTCATGTTCATGTACACGCGGGATGCTGATGAGTGGCATGACATACTACATGTGACACCCTGATATGGCATATCGAATACGTGACGCCCTAAACAGCCTCTCGGTACAGAGGTGACATACACACCATCTCTTCTTGCAACATATGTGAATGTTAGCACTCAATGTTGCACTTACACCCATCAGAGTAATGTGCTAATGCAGAGGACTGACATGCAAACGGGGAATGTGTATTGCTAAGATTTTATTTGCACATGCTGGTCATGTGGTCATCTTGTACTGTGCCATGATTGCTATGGACAGTCACAATGTGACGTGCTCATGCGAAGAAATTGTTGATGATTGTGTTCCTTCTGGCTATTCCTGCTGCGACTGCAGTGGGGTGTGGTCCACCTGCATCATCTTCCTCATCATCGTCCAGTGCTTCTGGGACTTGGATCCATGGGGCATTGGTGCGTACACATATGTTGTGCAATACACAACATGCAATGATCATCTTGCACACTATTTCTGGGCTGTACAAGAGTCTTCCACCGGTGATGTCCAGGCACCTGAAACGTGATTTCAACACGCCAAATGTGCGTTCAACAATGCCCCTGGTGCGTTTGTGGGCCACATTGTACTGCCTCTGGGCCGGGGTGTTCGGGTCTCGGAGGGGTGTCATCATCCACGGGCAGAGTGCATATCCTTGATCACCTGTGAGAGGTAAGTGAGATTAGTGTTAACTGGCGGTTCTGCATGCTGTGTTGGCAGACATACAAGTTTCGTGGTGTGTGATTTGTGCGACCTTGGGATTCATGTTAGCCAGGTATTGCTGCTGGCAAATGCGGTAGGACAATGTGTATTACGTAGCCTCACAGCTGCTCCTCCCTCCCACCGAGCCTATTTACTTGTGTGTGCTGCGGTGTTGCATCACTTGCACTCCTACGGCACACCATTGTCATGCCTGTCTGCGCATGTCCGCAGGACTGATAGCAAGACTATAATGTTGGCCGTTGAAGGTGGGTGGCCACGTGTGTGTAGGCCTATGGTAAGGATAGGGCGGACACAGATGTGGAGTTCTGGCCTGGCTGAACTCGCGCTGATATTGAGGCTAGGCTTTCGGTTCAGGCTGCAGCAATGTAGATACACACACAACAGTTGGCATGTATGAGACGAACCCCCGAGCGGTCTTGCGCTCCTTTATTAATCCATTCAGGCGAGGCCGCCCTCCTGGTGCATGCTACATTGCAACATTGTCGATTACAGGCCGGATGGCGCAGACACTACTACAGAGACACATGCCATAGTCACTTTTGTGGCCAGGCCGGAACTGAACCACGCCCAGAGCCCAGAACTGAACCATGCGCTGAGCCCCGGGCCATTTCTCCGCACTTCTCACACGCGTGCGCCGCCGCCACGGCGCTGGGATGTCGTGCGCTTCAGAGTACGTCTCCAGACGATCTACCCAGGCTTACCGGAGGCCTGCCTGGGACGGGGGTGGCCCCGTGACTGTGAAGGGCTCCAGTGGCATTACCGAGGACATGCTGTTGGCTACTGGAGGCGGACTTGTGGGGTAGCCCCTCGGGACAATGACTTGCGGTGCACTGAGTTCGGCCCACCAGAAGAGCTGAGCGGGTGTGCAGCCTGCGATCATGCAGCAGGCCTGGTGGCTGGACGATGACTTGTGGTGCACTGAGTTAGTGGCACCTGAGGCCCTGCATCCGGCATGGGCCAACCGCCACATGGCGATGACTTGCGGTGCACTGAGGTAGGCCCACCGGAAGAGCTGAGCGGGTGTGCAGCCTGCGATGATGCAGCAGGCCTGGAGGGGCGGACTGGAAAGGATGTGTCTGTTACTTGCTGTACCGCAGTGTGGTCAGAAGGCAGCAGTAGCCAACTTGCAACTCTGCGGTGCGGTGCGGTGCCGCTGGGTGCGCTGGGGGCCTGTTGCGCAGAATCCAGCGATCGGCTGAGGAGGCTGCCAAGCTCGCGGAGCCCAGCCTTGGAGATTGCACCGGCACGTGGTGCGCCCTCTTGGAAAGACGCCGGTGGCGGCAGGTGAGCAGTGAGGCCTGGGTGCGCAGGTGCGGGCATTCACCGCTGGGCGCAGGTCGGGTCTGGGGATCAGCGGGCTGGGGTGCGGCAGGCGCACATGATCACGCAGGCACCACTGGTCACGACGGCGGCCTTGTGGCAGGGTGAGGGACGCCACACTGGCAGACACGTCACTGCAGGCGATGACGAGATGTGCGCCGGGTGGCTTGGGACATAGCCACCTCGTCGCCGGTTTGACTTTGCCCGTTGTAGGTGGTCGGCCACGTGTGTGTAGGCCCATGGTCAGGTTATGGCTGACACAGAGCTACACGCAGTAGTTACTTCGGTGGCCGTCCCGGAAGTGAACCACTCCCTGAGCCCCGGCCTATTTAGTCACTCCCCTACTCTGGACTGGCGTGCGCCGGCCCTGCCCACTACGCTTACGCTTACAGGGGGGCCAACATGGCTACTTGTCCAAGATGTTCCCACTGCCTGTGATGACATGGTTGCGTCCACTATCCACGACACTACAGACTCCAGCTCCAGCAGTATGTGTCCACATGGACATGTCTGTGCTCTGCATACTCAAGACTGTCCAGCACATCACTGCCACACTTGGCATTGTGTACATTGTTATTCATAGGTCCATTGCCTCCTTCGCACAATCATGCTTCCCACCTCTCCCCACATTCTGGAAATGTGTGGCAGAGGGGCTATGCCTTAGTGTATGGTTTGTCCACATTTCTGGCCTCTCTTACCACGGTTACTTGTGTTGTCATGTCACTGTCTGGCAGGTGTGCATGTTGGTTGGCATGTTGAATGTGATTTTGTTACGTGTCCATTCCCACAGTTGTGCGTTGTGTGATTGTAAAATTGAGGTGTGTGGTGTGTTCCGTTGGCACTTACCAACGAGCAGTCCATTTCCATAGGTGCCATCCTGAAAGCGCTGGTTGATGATGGACTGTCGGAAGATGTATGAATCATGCACACTGCCTGGGAAGTTGGCGACGACATTGGTGAACAGTCCCCGGTGGTCCACTATTGCCTGCACATTGATGGAATGCGTGTGCTTCCTGTTGCAGTAATTGTGTGCAGTGTCGGCAGGGGGCACAAGTATGACATGTGTGCAGTCGATTGCCCCCAACACGTGTGGGAATCCAGCTATGGCGTAGAAGCCTTGCTTGGTCTCCAGCTGTTCCTGCACAGTGTGGGGGAAGTGAAGGTGCTGGGGTATGAAACTGATGATGGCATCCAGGACAGGTGTGATGGCCTTTGATAGGGCTGGCTGTGAGACTCCTCCGACTCTGGCAGTTGTTGGTTGGAAGGTACCAGAGGCCAACAGCTTTGTCTGTGGAGGGATGTTGGTTGTCCGCTGTGTTGGTACCGTCAGCCTGTGGGTCATGATGCGGAGGATGGTTGTCCTTTTGAGCCTGTAGTGGGCAATGACATCCTCAGGCGTTAAGTCTGTGAAGCTGATGTGTTTTCGGAAGGTCCGCTGTCTTGTTCTGCGCTGCCTCGGTGGTGGTCCGGGGGGGTGGTCCTGGGGGTGGGGGTTTTGGCGGTGGGTGTTGTGGCCCTCTTGGGTCTCCAAGCTGCATGATTAGTAGCTCCATGGCATCTGTTGGTCTTCAGATGTGGCTCTGGCCTGGACTCCCTTTGTACTGCAGGTTTTCGTCCTACTTAAGACCAGTAAATAGCAGGTGTTAAGTCCCTGCTGCTAACGCGCCTTATCGCCTGTTTTTGTCCGGCATCGCAGATCTGGCTGGTCATTGAGAATATCGCGAAGCGGTGTTTTCGTGTGTTTTTGCACGGGAACGCCTAATCTGCATATCATTAGCGTTAATTGTCGCTCTCATCCGTGGCAATGTGTTTTGCGGCAGCTATCGCAGGAAAACTGGCGATGTCGGCAGTTTGCAACAGCTTGTGAATAGGGCGATAAGTCTATCGCCACTTTTGTGGCGCTAAAGTGCCGATAAATCGACGATGACTACTTGAGAATATGCCCCCTAATGAGATAAGCTGGTGACAGGCAAGAAATTGAGAAAGCCTTTGCTCAACATTCACATCATTGCAATCTAAGCATTTGTTATATAGAACAGAATTTGTTTCATAAGGGTAAGAGTAGCTGCTCAATAACTTTTAACACCTTTTACCTAGTACTATTCAAAAATCCTCAAGATGAACAACAAATGACAGATATAGCTAAACAAATGTATCCTAGAAACACACAATTTTTCTTGGAATCTTTTAAAAATGCTACATAGAAACTCCAGGGTCAAGGTAGATTTCAAAACAACCACTCTAGATGACTACAGAGTCTGTTCTGATATTTTACCACCCATCTGGCATTCTGAATGCTATAGTAAAGGTTACTAAGCCAGCATGTCCACGTAGAAATCTAGACCTCCGAAAATTGTTAGTGACAGCAAGCCCACAGCTAAGAAAGGCTATCTTGTGTTCTGCTAATAATGGATCAGTGGCTGCAATTTCAGTGACTGCTCTAAACACCCTAAACGGTGATGTCTCAATAGCAGATCCCCAGTACCAAGCTCTGAAGAAAAATAGTCACCTTAATACAAAACTTACAAATAAACATGCATCTCTGGCTTCTAAAAAGAAATTGGTGAAGCAGTCTGGAGGATTTACAGGGTCTTTTTTGTATATAATTATTCTGCTAACCACTAGCCTTTTGAGCTGAACTGATGGAATATACCGAGAAGATATACTTGGTGCACTTGTATCGGCTGGGTCATTTGGAAACCACTATGAGCAACAATTAGGACAAAAAATGAAACGCAGTGCATGGATGCTGTAATAAAAACATCCTACACTATACAGATTTAACATCCCCTGGCAAAGCCAAAATCTACTCTACTGTTCTTCAGAACTTTTTAAACAGCTTTCAACAGTGTCTGGAGCAAAACCAAATGCCCTGCCTTTATACACTCCTTTTAGACCTGTCATCCTTAGCGTGATGTTCCCCCAAACTTACTGTATGCTTACCTCCTTTTTGCTGTATCTTTTTGGTTGGCCTCCTTAGGACTCTGAGCACCTTACTACCGCTAGCCAATACTAAAGTGCATGCACTTCTCCCCTAAACATGGTAACACTGATGTATATTTAGTTTACTTATAAGTCCCTTGTAAAGTGGTATACCATACACCTAGGGGCTGTAATCTAAATACTACTAGTGGACCTGCAGCATGTTTTGGGCCACCCACACAAGTAGCCTTTCAAACCTGTCTCAGGTATGCCATTGCAAGCCTCTGCACAGTTTGATGCCACCTCAACTTGGCATTTAAAATCACTTGCCAGACCCACTAAGCTAGGCCCTGGGTAGCCCTAAAGGCAGGGTGCTTTGTAACTAAAAATGTAGTTTTACATGTCCTGGTAGTGAAAAATACCTAAATTTGTTTTTCACTACTAAGAGGCCTACTCCTATCATAGGCCAGCATTGGGAATTCCTTAATACACTTTTACGCTGTAATTCCTGATCAGAAAGATGTAGCTGCATCATGTTTTACATCTTTGGAATAGTAATGATAAATCCTCTTTAATGGTAAAGTTGGATTTAACCTTATTATTTTTTTTAAATGCCCCTTTGAGAAAGTGGGCATTTCTCTGCTCTTAATGCTCCGGGTGTCTTGCAGCTTGTCTCTAATACATGTCTGGGGTGGGTGTCAGCTACACTTTGGGCATTCCCTCTAGACAGCTACAAACATAGAAAGGGTGAGTGTGACAGAGAACTCATCTGCATTCATTTGCATTTTGATGGCTCTTCCTGGGCAGGAAGAGAGCGAGGGAGCTCAGACACATGAATAGGCAGTGTCATGTTTCCCCCACATAGGGGTAATCAGCCCTATGTATAGGGCTGATTACCCCCTAATGATGGTCCAGAGCCAGGGCTGAGATGAAAGGGGGTTCGCTGCACTTCAAGGGCCTGCTTTAAAGTTACCTCCACTACAAAGACACAACTGGGGATAAGTACTGGGGCTCTGACCCTATCAAGACAGTACACTACTGGACCTGTGAAGAACTCTGCCAGAAGTAAAGACTGCTGTGCTACAAGGATTGCCACTCTGCTTAACTGCTGCTCTGGAAGAACTGTTTTTCCACTTTGCTGTGCTGCATTGCTGCTGGCTGATCTCTGCCCAGCTGAGGACAAGGACTGGATCCATCTCACTTAAACCCAGAGTGACTCCAAGGGCTTGCTAGCTTGCCCCCTGTTCTGAAGCTTCAGGTCCATCAAATACTTCCTTCAACTCTGCAACAGCACCTGAACTCTGCCATCTGTGAGTCCTGCCCTGTCAAATGGTGCCAATTCAATCCTAGGCCCTTGAAAGGTGATTTCTGCTGTTCAGAACCATCAAAATCAATGCAGTGAAACTTTGTGCCGATCAGAACCATCACATTGCCCTTCAACTACATTGCATCAATGGAATGCATGACTTTATGACAATGGACAGTGTCTCTCAACGATGACACACTGCCTGCATCATCAAGGGTTTTGTCAATGAAGTCTTTACCGCTTGCATGGATCGCAATTGGCACATCGAGTCTTCGATGCTTGCTCCGTCCAAGATACTTTCTGCGGGACCTGCATGAGTCCTGTAGCTGGCATTCCCTCCATCGTGGTTAGCTTGAATCTTGGATTTCCCCCAGCCCAACGTGACCTCAAGTAACCCCTAAGTGGTATTTGACTCTAAACACTAGATTATTTATTTATTCTTTATAAATTCTGGTTCTGCTTATTGGATTTGTGTCATTTTGGTCTTGTTTTATTTGTAAAAATATAATCTATTCTTCTAAATCTATGTGGAGTTTATAGTGGTTTATAGTGGTGTTTTCATTGTGTTACTGTGTGTTACTGTGTGTGTGTGTGTTGCACAAATACTTTATGCATTGCCTCTTTAGATAAGCCTGACTGCTCTTTTACAAGCTACCAGATGGTGAGCACAAACATGGGTGCATTTCTTGGATGATGCCAGCAAGGCACTGAATGGCTGGGTGAAGGGCAGCAAGGTTGATGATTTTTCAGGGCTGTACAAGTGAATTTGAAAGGAGCACATGCTTGATATTTGTTTACCAGAGCTGCACCAACACCTGGTTGATTGCAAGTTACCTAACCCCAGGAAACTTGCTGAGGAAGTGGACATGTGGGTCAGCACCATATTGTCCAAGAAGGCATTTGGGGGGACACCCAAAAGGGTGGTCAGAGCTCCCAACAGAAGAAGGAGGGGGAGACAAAAAGATAGAGTCCACTAAAGGGCCCCAAAACAACTCACAGGGGAAAGGGTCTGGCTCTCTCATTCCCAATATGGGCACCAAAAGCAAAGCTACCCCGACAAATGTCAGCAGCCCAAGACTCCCAAGTACTGTGGTTGCTTTGAGTATGGACACTACAAAGGGGATTCCAAGTGTCCAAAAAGAGCACCACTTCCCACTAGAGGAAGGCTTCCAGGGGTGGCTAGTGTAGTACTGGGGGAGGAGTTTGTCCCAGTTAATGGGGTGGACTTTCATGGGGTTACCCCGGTGTTCCTGGGTGACAGTGAGATTGTTCCTAAGATCTATGTGCTCTCAAACAGTGCCAAGTATAGGCAATGGGTCACAGTCAATGGGCAAGGTGTTGCAGCTATGAAGGATACAGGTGTCAGCATGACTAAGATAAGAAGTCAGTGGTGTCCCCAGACCAGGTCAATCCCCATGCATTCTACCAGGTTGTGGTGGCTGACAACAGAGAGGGTCACTATCCTGTGGCTCTTGTTCATTTGAGTGGGGGTTCAGGACTTCTGAAGGTTGCTGTGAGCCCTCTCATGCCTGCGGACTGTTTGCATGGTAATGAAATTGAGCACACTACCTGGAAGGAAGTGGAGCCCAAGACTCATGGGGTTACCTGACTGGATCTGGGCTACCACACGGTACATGGGTGCCCAGGATGGGAGCCAAAAAGGGCTGGAGCATGGAATAATGGCCCAGACAGCAGCTAAGAAGGGGACATGGTGGGTCTTTTGATCCCCAGGCTTCATCAGGCAACAGGTTTATCCTGGTTCTGGTGAATCATGCCACTAGGTACTCAGAGGCACTGTCTGTGAGGACCATGAATGCACCGGCCGTGACAAAGGCCCTAATGGAGATTTTTACCCAAGTGGGTTTCCCCAAGGAAGTTGTGTCTGACAGGCACACACACGTCATGCCTACATATATGCAGTCAATGTGGAAGGTGTGTGGGGTAACCTTGAAGCTCTCCACTCCTTACCATCCACAAACAAATGGGCTTGTTGAGAGATTCAACAAGACCCTGAAGGGCATGATTAGAGGCCTTCCTGAAGCACTGAGGAAAAGTGGGATATCCTCTTGCCATACCTGTTGCTTGCCTACAGGCAGGTACCACAGAATGGAGTGAGCTTCAACCCCTTTGAGCTTCTGTATGGGCACCCTATCAGAGAACCTCACAGTTTGGTCAAGGAAGGATGAGCGCAAGCTCCCAGGAAGATTCACCAGGATGTAGTAAGCTACATGCTGGCCATTAGGAGCCAAATGGCTACGTTGTGGAAACAAGCTTGAAATAACCAGAAACCCCAGTTCTAACTACTCCTGACTCTGAAACTTCACAGGCACCCACCTCTCAGGAACCTCTTTCATCCTCAGACCCTTTGGTTCATGAACTATTGAAGAACATTAGTCAGCGGAAGTAGCTGAGCACTTGTTGAATATAGTGACTAGTGAAAAGAGTTTATGTACCGAAGACAAATTGTCAAAGGATCTAACATGTATGACCTAATCTGTGTCATCACACACCTCCAGGCTGGTTAATATTTATGCAGGGTGTGGTGGAAATCAACATTTCTTCTTTCGGTGTATGTAATATGGCAAACAGAGATCTTTTAGGCTCTTCAACAGATCCTGGCTCTCACCCATTTGCAAGCCCAAGGAGACCCATACTAGTTGTTTTACAACCTTATTCATCAATACTGACATCACCATTCTATCCACAAATTGCACCACTTAGGACTGATGAGAGTTTAATTCTAGAGCCCAAGAAGAATTTTTCAAGATGAAAAAATGGTTACCTGTTTAACACTTCTTTGTTTGTGTGTATATATAGTTATATATTCGAGTGTCAGTCTGGAGTGCTCCTCGGGATCAACGTGATGCTGAAATAATTCCACGTCTTGATATCCCCAACTGCTGAATGCTGTGATAGAAAAGTCAGTGGTGGTGATCAAGTGGGGGAGGGGAGGAAGGGGACAGCTGGGAGGGAGACCTAAAAGAGAAATAAAACACAGTTACTCAAGTTCACTACAACTTAACGCCCTTCCCCTCTGTTGCTTCTTTTTCTAACTATACCCTACCTAGAAGGAAGAAATGGGATTAGAGCTCCCGCTCTTGTTCATTTGTATTAACCTGTGCAATATCAAAAATGGTAAACATACATTAGTATGCAGCGAATGCCTAGTACCTACACTAAGAGAGATTTGGGTTAAACACCAACCCCAACCTACTTAGGCATTAAACACTTGTACATCACAGGGTTATCTCTACTGCACTCTTCCCCTGTTGAAACAACATAAAAGCAGGAGGCTTCTTCACCAGGAGTAAATCACTTGACCTAAATTTTATTACGTTGGTTTGCTGTGTTTGGTGAACTACTTACACCAAGCAGGAGTTGCTTCACTCCTGTTTCTAGCTTTTTAGTCTTGCAATAATAAATATTTGACAGTCTGGTACTATGAATCCTCTGGTCTCCTCCTTGTCCAATTCACAGGTGCTGCAGCAGAAGTGCCGCCCGCCCCACCCCTACCGGCCCCAGCCCAGACAGCCTCAGCAGCAACGCCGGCCTGGAGACGCCCACAAGCAACATGCACGACTACACCTTCATCTACTTCAGCGTGAGAGGTCACGCGGAGGCGGCCCGCATGCTTCTGGCAGACCAGGGGCAGGACTGGAAGGAGGATGTCGTGACCTTTGACTTCTGGACCCAAGAGACCTCAAAAATAAATGCGTGTTTGGGCAGCTGCCGGGCTTTAAAGATGGAGACTTTGAGCTGTACCAGTCCAACGCCATCCTGCGCTACCTGGCCCCGAATCACGATCTCTACGGCAAGAACAACCATCAAGCCGCCTACATGGACATGGTCGCAGATGGTGTGGAAGACCTGCACATGAAGTACGCCAAGATGATCTACAAGAGCTACGAAGATGGAAAGGCTCCATACATTGAAAACCTGCCTAAATATCTTCAACCCTTTGAATGTCTCCTGTCAAAGCATCATGGCGGGAAAGGGTTTATTGTTGGAAACAAGATCTCGTACGCGGACTATGTTCTCCTGGACATCCTGCTCTCTCACCTGGTACTTGCTCCAGACTGCCTGAAGGACTTCCCTCTCCTCCACGCATACGTTGAGCGCCTCTCTGCACGACCCAACCTCAAGGCCTTCCTGGAGTCGGATGCCCACAAGGCACGCCCCATCAATGGGAATGGCAAACAGTGATCCACAGTCAAAGTTAAGCACTGGCGTGGGGCAAGCCACCCTAAAAGATGCACTTCTACCACCCACCTGCCCCTTCTACCCAACTAGAAGTAGTCTTTACGCCCAAGTGTTGGGTGGCAAAGCATCCTGTAGCCACCTGCATCTGTAAGCTGAGGGCTCATTCACCAGCACATGTCTAACCCCGCTCTGGTTTCTGTTCTCAAAGGTCTTGCATGAAGCTCTCAGAGCAAGCAGGTGAGAGTTTCTGTAGATCTTTGGAAAGCAAAGTAGCTCAGTTAGTAACTTTTGTAAACTAGGACAACTAAAGGAATAGTCTAAACACATTACCTCTTTTAAATGTCCATCTCTGAAGGGCAAAATAATGTGAATCTTTGTGAAAATAACACATTTTTGTCCCATTGAAGGTAAATAAATGCTTCCAATTTTTTTTTTAAAAGTCTGGTACTATGAAATTGACATACTTATACAGCCTTGCAACAGTAACAGAGAAGCAGATACTTTCCAAACCTTCAGCGATCGAAGCACACAAACATGTAAAACATTACTAGATTCAGTTTTGCAAGCAGAGCTCATCCGCATCATGACATCGCAAATAATTGGTATGCCCACTGAAAGCGCCTCATCAGAGTGCCTCTAAAGTAGACCATAACGTGGTGTGGTGCAAGTGCACCCTTACCGCACCATCTATGACAAACTGGAACAGCTTGAATAGGAACCGCTACACACAGTAACGCCACTCCACTCTATACTCGGCAACACTGCTCTGCTGCTACTTGGCAACACTGCTAAGAGCTTTTATTTTTTATGTCATGATGAAAGCTTGCATGTTTGCACCTTTACCTTCCCATGTTAAAACCTTTTCAACTCTGTAGATTTTTCGCAGATCATCCAGGACTTTTTGAATCTCCTCACTGTAAAGTCCCCCTCAAGCAGCTTTGCTGTCATAATCATGTTAGTGCTAGAGATAAACAAATTCTTTGAACTCAATCTTGTCCACTTTAAATATTTAATTGTTAAAATTCTACTGATAACCATTCATAAATACATCTTTCAGGTTAGACATCCTAACAGGATCACCTTCTTTTAGAAGGGGTTCCTTTACCGTGGCCATGAATCACCATGAGCATGACTCTTCAAACACCTAAAGCATTCTGCAGTGTTACTGAATTAGATGTAGTCTTGATACTCCGATGGTAAGTAGCATTACAAACATCTACAAAGAAATTACTGTAATACAACAACATTGGTGAAGGTGTTGTAGTGTTGTAAGCTTTGAAATACCTCAATATTTACAGCATTGGTTTGTAGTTTTTGAGGTGTTCATACTTTGCAAAATATGGCCATGAAGTCCACAGTAACATGTGGACCTGTCGTATCCTTCAGCACCACTGTAAGGGCATACGTGAATAGAACATCTACAGCACTCAATATATATTATGCACCATTACTATATACTTAGAATTTTTTTGAAGACAGATTAGATTTGCCTGCCACTGATAGTTTATAGTATCCAGAACTGTTAGTCTTCACCTAAATCACTTCTGATCAGGTTTATATAGAGAATATGTATCTTGCCCAGATAACATCTCCTTCAACAAAGTTCTCTCAACCGGCTCATTTTAAGCCTCAACCCTTCTGATCAGAGCTTCAGCACTTTCAAATCTTCCAGCCTGTTATCATCATTGTAAAGCTTCCTTAACTGTACATCAGACATGATACTCACACATGCAGTCAATAAAACGAAAGACAATTTTTGTGTAAGATCATTTTATTAAAACATAATTAAGAAAATAATCAGTAGAAACACATGGTTTACATTGTTAAAATTTAAAGTTTTGCATATAGTAGAGATCTTTCATTATAGTAACTGTCTGTCATCATGGCAATCACTTTGTATTTGGAGTGGGACATGTTGTGCATTTATCAGTGTGCTGTTGATAAATGTGTTGATGTAAAGCCACTAGTTTTGCTGTTTTTTGGGGTTATAATAATAATGGCATAAAATAGGCTGTCACTCTCTCCATGCCTATAGCTTTGTATTAATAGTAAACATGTGACATTCATTAGTTCATACATTTTTCTGTCAAATAGTACATATCTCTTATTACTGAAATAATCCTCAAGCAAATGTTATAAGGCTTCTTGCACTCTGATCATCGGCAGCAAAGTCAATCCATTTATATGGCACGTGTAAACATGCCAATATTCATCCATTGTAGGTAACCAGATATTAATGCATAAACTGGCAATGGAATTTAGGCTAGTACACTGTGGAGTACTTGGTGAAACACAAAAGATCAAATACTTCACAGGTGCAGGTTGTACTTCTGCTATTATTTCTTTAAGAAGCAGAGGGATAGTTTTGCTATGCATATGTATCCAGGCCTTATATAAGAGTCAGACTGCAGATGGTTGTTCTTTAATTGGTTCTAAAAGGTAAGTATGTAAACATAGTGACATTGATTTGTAGGCATAGCACTGTTTTAAAACAGCCTTCTGGGGACCATACAACTTCCACAATGTCTGTTTTTAAAATAAGCATTCCACACACATTTTTCTTTAACTCTTTGACCAAGTTTTCAACAAAAGCTGAACACTGAGCATTTGTATCCACTCAAGCTTTCTGTAAGGGTTACATTCAGTTTGAATCCCTCTGAATGTTTTTGAGAAGATTGGAATCTTATCTGCATGCACATTTTTTCTATCATATTATACAACAGCCTTAGCAAAAGTTAAACTCTATGAGGTTCTAACAAAAAATATATACAATAAATAGTTCTTGACATGTATGAGGTTTGAAGATACTTGTGGGCGTCCTGTTGAGGATCGTTGATTTTATGTACGGGTGAGTGTAACTCATGTAATTTGCTGTGATGGAGTTACGTGGAATTACTGCAAAATTACGTGAGATTCTGCAAATTTATGTGAGAAGAGTAATTCAGCATTTACTGCTATTTTCTTGGTGCAAAACTGGCCTCTTGCATACAAAATTGAACTTAGGATGCATTTTTGTGCTAAGAAATAGTGCCAAATGCAATAGAACATGAATAGCAGGGTGACTTTTCCTCCAACTTACTCCTGGCATTTAGCTTTATTTTCTGTTAGCTCAAAATACAACGCAAAAAGAACAGAAACATGAGTGTCTGCTCATGCTCACTAAATTTGTTGTTTCTGTGCTTATTTTCAACCAGAATTACTCTTAATTATGCGAGCAGACGTAATAGCATAATTATTGGTAATTCCACATAAAAGAGTGATGCAAAATTACTGAAATTTCTCAGATTACTCGGACATAATTAAAATTACTCCTAGCGCTAATTAATTGTCCATAACAGCACATATAACGATCACAATTTAGACAGGCATTTACAACAGTGGCTGCAAAACCCTTAAACTTCCAAATGTTACTGAGAGGTGCATCCCTGGCTTCCTTTTCAAAATTGCCAATATCATCAAAATAAACACAGGTCTTACACATCTCTCTGCTGTGGATAGTGGAACTTTCATTCTGTTTTGAACAGCATGAGCAGTAAAAATTAATGGATGAAACTGCTGACTGTGGACCCCCAACTCGGTATATTTTTGTTGATGCTTTCTACAGTTCAGAATAATGGACAGACAATCTATTAGTGCATGCAATTTAAAAACATGAGTAACTTTTTTTACTCGCTTGAGAGGAATCTTGTTTAAAGACACCCCCTCTCTCCTGAGAGTTGCTTACTTCTATAAATGCATAACCTTTATCAGCGTTTGTCCACAGGTTCTGCGGGACAGCAGCATCAGGAATCAGCTCATCCCAAAACCCCATTTCTTCATACACCAGTTAGTTAGGAACATTTATAGATTCTTCCACAATTTTCATATCAGCAAAGTCGTTTTCAGGTGGGTTTTCATTATTGGAGAAATCACGTCATTGGTCAAGCATAACAGCCGGTATCAGCAGTATCAAATCATGTACGCTTATGTTTGATATCTACTGGCAGATTTCATCCTCAAACCCAATGACATCATGGCCTGGATCTTTAAATACTGATGTTGTTACTCCCCATCCATTGATGACAGCATCAATCAACTGCAATAATTATCAATAGTATTCACGCCACCTGCAGAAAGCATCTTTTTGTCATAGTAACTAAATCTTTTCATAGTGCGCCTGATTTCCTTCATAAAGTGAGGCATGGGCTTTGGGTGCAACTGTCTCAAGATCTCCTTTTACATCTACTTTTAGCTCTAGAAATCCTCACTTACTGTGATGTCACTGGCTGGTCACATGGGCCATGTCACTTAAAGGGCATTACTTCCGGGTCAAGCCACAAAGAATTGTCATTTCTAGGGTAGGACTACCAGGTCAGTAGTCATGGTAGATGTCATTTCCTGATCAGTGGGACTCCTAGGTCAAGGGTCGGGGTAATGTCACTTCCTGACCACAAGGACTGGAAGTGATATCACTACCAAGGCAGTTGGGGGTGGTGCAGGGAGCAACATAAGTTCCAGCTCAGAGGTAACTGATGATGCAATTTCTGGGGTGGGACTTCTGGGTCAGGAGTCACAGCTGACATCACATCCTGGTCACACGTGCAAGAAGCTACATCACTTCTAGGGCTGGACCTCTGGGGCATAGCCACCTGTATTTACCTCTATGTGTAGCAATTTCTACAGTTCTATTTAAGAACCCCTTTTTTTAATTAGATAACCATGGGTTGTCTCATTTCTTTTCATAATAAAATGACATATAGGTTCCCATATGCTCTTCCAAAGATTATCTCTTAAAATTCCCTTATCGCATCATTAAGATCATTGTTTACTAACATTGTTTTGTAAATACTATGTATGTAGGTGTGTTTGATTTGAAACACTGGTAAACAGCCTAATTAGTTCAACCGTGATATATTTTACTGTTCTAATTTGTCCTCGTCATTTTTAGGAAGGAATAAAAGAACCTTTTTTGTAGCCCTAGATAGCTTATTTATAAACCTCATTGAAATCTTTCCTCCTTCCAAATAAGGTGATTAGCCCTTATTGTGTAAATATCCTTGGTTAATATTTTTGTTCTTTTATGAAATGCTTATGAGAGGTAGAAATGGCACTGTACCTACCACATCAATCCATTAACATAAAAAACTCAAAATCCTTGCCTCTCCTCACGTGCCTGATTTACTATTAGAAGGCTCTCTCATTTCTTTTCTCTTATTGAACATCTTCTCATATTTTTCTGTCATTAACACTCACAGGTCATACTTTTTAACTGCTTCCTGCACCCACTGTGGTTTTGATGTAATGCTGACCATTCATTTTGGCACATATGCATTTAATATATGTATTTATGCTTCTTACAACATGAATGCAGAAACCAATAAGTCCATGTTGGACCTGTACTTAAAGCCAATACTCAGTATGCTTTAAATGCATTGTCTGTCCGCAGTATGTGCAGAAACATTAGCATTCATTTATGTAGTTCCCAACATGGGCAGATCTTATGCTTCAGAATGCAAATGTTACCTGCCCATGTGAATACATTGTTAAGCAGCCAAGAAGGGATCTGTGTTTTGTTACTGACTTTTAGGAAATAAGTGCAGGTGAGGTAACAGCAGTGAATGAAATTCACATGGGAATCTAAATTATCATTGAATAAAATGCAATGTCAAGTGTTCAGGAGTCAGATGATACAATAAACATGGGAACGCAATTCCTGTTGTTGTTAGTCAGAAGGCATTTTTGATCAAACTCCGAGGGTGGTGCATGCATAATATAGGAGATAGCTATGCCTATGGGAAGCTGTTCATGTTAGAATTGCAGCTCTACAAATATGACACCTTCTGAAATGCATAGCACACTTCAAAAAGAATATAGCGCATATCAGAAAATATATTGTATTTCAAAGCAAAGTGATACAGTGCAGAATCAATATACCATGCAGCAAAACAGAGATACACAGCAGAAAGAAAACCTTTTTTACTTAATGATGTGAAAAACACATATGTCAAGCTGAATAAAACATATTAACATGTCAAACATACAGAAATTAGTATGGCTCGGTATGAGAAAAATATACCATGCACTGTAATGAATATGACTTGTATTAAAATCAATATGACATTCTCCGAAGTGACTAACGTGTTAAGAGGAATATGAAACATTACAAAATGAATATGATGTGCTAAAATTAATATAACCTTCAATGAAATGCATATGACTCATATAAAATAAATATATTATCATTTGAAATGTGTGAGGATTTGGGTGTACTATAAGATATGGCTGTGGAGCCTTATTGTGGAGTGCACTCGCAGATACCATCTTGGGTCCACTCAGTATCATTTACTTAACCTTAGCTGAACTCTGGGTAGCTGTGGCTATGAGCAGTAAGGCTTGGCAAAGGAACTTAGGCTCTCATTTATGGGGATTTGGCGTCGGGCAGTGCAGCAATTCAGCTTGTTGCGTCGCCCTACACCAAAGTGAAAGGGCAGGAATGCATAGTATATATGAAAAAGGGTGCATTCCTGTCCTCTCCTCCTGCACTGGCACCATTTCGGCAGCCTAGTGCTAACGCAGACACCCTTGTAGCATGGTGCAAGGGTGCCTGTGTTATCAGCAGGATTTTGTTTTGTGCAGGAAGGGGCACCTTCCTACGCAGAATGCAGCACACATAGAAAGAGGAAAAAACGGGGAGAAAAAAAGTTATTTCTTCTTGCTACGCCTCACCTCGGGAGGTGTAAGGTTTTGGCGCTTCCCGAGGTTTACATACCCTCATTAATCTGGGGAAGTGTCGAAATCCATGGTTGTTGAGTGGGAAAACCCACTGCAATGCCCATGGAGTGCGTCCTGAGCGCAGAGTAAGGCAATGCAACAGTGGTGCAAATCACAAAATCATATCTATGAGGTCATTCAAAGCCATGCAAAGTGGCTTTGCTTGCCCTCATAAATATGATTCTGTGATTTGCATGACTTAAATACAGCATTATGCATTGCGTCAGTAACAGTAGATTGCGAGTGTACAAACATTATCGCCAACACATTCGGGACAACATTTCCAAGTCTACTTTCCATCTATATTTGTAATTACAGCATTTGCAGCATGTTAAGGCTGTGGCTGTGGTCTAGTGTTGCGTCCAGGTGACAGATATAATTTCCAACAGTTCTTGTACTGCCATTTTCCACCCCGCCCTCCCCCCCCACCTCTACCGCTATGTTACATAGTAGTTTTTCAGGTAAAAAAACATTTCTGTTCATTCCTCCTCAGCCTCTCCCGTCTCCTTCCCCACCAAATATGCAGATTATGCTGTCCAATGATTTTTAGGACGACTTTGAGGAGGTAGTAGTTCACTATATGCATTAGATTGGGTGTTGCAGAATACCATGTTAGCATGCCACTCTGCTACGGTAGGAGTTGGGCCTCTAGCCCAACGCATTGCCACATGGTGCCTGGCCAACAATAGTCCAATGGACGCTAGTTTCCTGTCCGCTTTGGCCACGTTCCTGACATAACCTAAAAGAGCTAGCATAGGATCCCATGACAGGGAGAATGTTTCACTCCCCACGATGGTGATCAGGAGTCTCTCCACGCAGAGTTCCATTTTCTCTATTTGAGTCGACTCTGCAACTCCCACAATGTGTATATTTTGGCTTTCCTGTTTTCAGTTTCTCTTTTTGGTTAATTCTGGTGTTTTTTTTTCAGTGATTTCGATACCTTAAAAGTTAGTGGTTATCAGTGGTTACACATTTCCTCGTCATTAAAAACAACAGAAACAGTGTTTTTCCGGTGTTTATGGAATGTTTTGCTTCAATTATTGGTTGCTTTCTGCTCTGATAGTGCATGGTAGATAGACAGTGTACATACAGTGTATATGAGGTCCAAATAAATTTTTACAAATCAAGCTTATTTTACTACACCATACAATACTTCTTCAGTGAGTCTTTGGTCATGCGCAATCGCTCTTTCCTTCCCATGTAAAATTTTATCTGTGAAAACGCCCTCACAACTTTGGCACTTGAGACTGCACCACCAAAACAGCCAGTACATAATTTGCTAACACGGGCCACCTACATAGCGTTCCATGCCAATACTGGTACACCAGAAGATTGTAATTCTATGGGACAGGTTTTGCCACATATGCATTGAACTGGGCGCATATGCCCTCAGAGTTATTGAAGAGGTCAAAAAAGAAGCTGTACTTTTCAAAGTCCAGAGAAAATTCCCCTTCACAGAAGAGATCTAGAACTTGTGCAGAGTACCACAGTGAGGCTTCATTGACTTCAAATGCCATTGTTGGTGAAGGGACATGTCTATGCATTATGGCAAGCCATTTCTCATGCACTGTAAAATAAAATTTCCTGAATTGTTCTACAACATTTCTTTGCTTACCAAGTGCCAAGGGCTCTAACAAGGAACATGTTGCAGTGCCAAAGTCATTAAAAGTGTCACCCAGCCTACTTTCAAGGAGATGTTTCAAATCTACACCAATTACGCTGAACACTTGGTAGACAAAGGTGTTTTCAGGCTGTAATTTTTTATGTCCACTACAGCAGTCATGTTTTCCTGTAAATATTTAAGAATGCAGTAGAGTGTACTTTTTTTACACATCACTATCAATATGCGACCGAAGATCCTCACATTTCTTGCCTTTGGCATTATCACTAAGTAATAATTCTGTAAACGGTCTCCACATGGATAAAATAGCATTCACGGCCTCTAGGACTGAGAACCACTGGCTAAAAATGACACAGTTAGGATGAATCTTTCTTTGATGCCACACAAAGCACAAATTGAGAAATATTTGCCTTTTAGTTCACGTGCATAACGAAACAGTGCACCAGAATGGACTACAAAATCAATAGCATTCTTCATTAACTCTGAAGATTGTAAATATGCTTTCATCATACCTTATAGCAAGTGACAAAGACCTCTTTCAGGGAAGTACTTCAGCTCAGGTATCAATTTTGATAGGTCATCACAAAACATTTTCATATACATAGCTGAATCACTGTGTAAACGCTTGAGACGTGGTTATCTCCTGCTTGTGCGTGGGCGCTGGCGTATGCTGCTGCAACTGTGTTCTTAGCACAATAGATGAATTAATTTTATAAAATTGAAATAGTTACTGTTTTTAGTTGCTGTAATAGCGTTTTTAATATTATATGTGAACCGTTTTTAAATTTGATATAATCACTGTTTTTTAAACTGTCGCCCGCAGTTTGGTGTACGCTGTTCTATTTCCGCCCTGCCCCAGCGGTGTCCGCCTGTTAGAGCGGACCCGCTGTACCTTAAGGGGCAGCATTCTAGTTGCTAGGTCACGTGCCACTACCTATTAATCATCACGCTGGAGCGACCGCGCAGCGTGTAAACGCTTGAGACGTGGTTATCTCCTGCTTGTGTGTGGGCGCTGGCGTATGCTGCTGCAACTGTGTTCTTAGCACAATAGATGAATTGATTTTATAGAATTGAAATAGTTACTGTTTTTAGTTGCTGTAATCGCGTTTTTAATATTATATGTGAACCGTTTTTAAATTTGATATAATCACTGTTTTTTAAACTGCCGCCCGCAGTTTGGTGTACGCTGTTCTATTTCCGCCCTGCCCCAGCGGTGTCCGCCTGTTAGAGCGGACCCGCTGTACCTTACGGGGGCAGCATTCCAGTTGCTAGGTCACGTGCCACTGCCTATTAATCATCACGCTGGAGCGACCGCGCAGCATGTAAACGCTTGAGACGTGGTTATCTCCTGCTTGTGTGTGGGCGCTGGCGTATGCTGCTGCAACTGTGTTCTTAGCACAATAGATGAATTGATTTTATAAAATTGAAATAGTTACTGTTTTTAGTTGCTGTAATCGTGTTTTTAATATTATATGTGAACCGTTTTTAAATTTGATATAATCACTGTTTTTTAAACTGCCGCCCGCAGTTTGGTGTACGCTGTTCTATTTCCGCCCTGCCCCAGCGGTGTCCGCCTGTTAGAGCGGACCCGCTGTACCTTACGGGGGCAGCATTCCAGTTGCTAGGTCACGTGCCACTACCTATTAATCATCACGCTGGAGCGACCGCGCAGCGTGTAAACGCTTGAGACGTGGTTATCTCCTGCTTGTGTGTGGGCGCTGGCGTATGCTGCTGCAACTGTGTTCTTAGCACAATAGATGAATTGATTTTATAAAATTGAAATAGTTACTGTTTTTAGTTGCTGTAATCGCGTTTTTAATATTATATGTGAACCGTTTTTAAATTTGATATAATCACTGTTTTTTAAACTGTCGCCCACAGTTTGGTGTACGCTGTTCTATTTCCGCCCTGCCCCAGCGGTGTCCGCCTGTTAGAGTGGACCCGCTGTACCTTATGGGGGCAGCATTCTAGTTGCTATGTCCCGTGCCACTACCTATTAATCATCACGCTGGAGCACCGCGCAGCGGACGCACGCAGTGGGCGCGCCGCCGGCACGCCAAAGGCAAGCCCGTCTGCGCCCGTCCGCGCACCGGCCACACACAGCTCCAGCCACCCTGCCGAGTTTGGGAGAGATCTACCTGCTGATTTTGTTTATAGGTATTCGAGTGCTTTATTACTGGCTATAGGTGTGCAGGGTGGTGTCCATGGGGAGTTTAAATTGAGAGATACAGCAGGGGCAGTAGCTGACTTCATTAAAAGGGACTCTCTTAGATGCGGTTTGCTTAATGTTAGGTCCCTCTGCAAACACTATATGGAGACGCAACTGCTGTTAGAGTCTCATGATTTAGATGCCTTGGTGATGACTGAGACCTGGACTCACCCCGGTTCTGATTTGGAGCTGGGTTTGGCGTGTCCTCAGGGCTATAAAGCCTTTCATAAGCCATGCCCTTGCAGTAGAGGTGGAGGGGTTGGGATTATATTTAAGGAGGCATGGAATCTTTCTCCTATAGATATTGATGAGGTTGAAGGGGTCGAGTTATTGGGCTTTGCTCTAAAAGATCATGGGAACCAGGTGCTGACAGGTATTATTTGTTATAGGCCCCCAGGGATAGCCAGCCTTCTTCAACAGAAAAACTTGATTGATGTCTTCAGTAATATGGCTCTTTCACACACCAGACTACTTATATTAGGGTATTTTAACCTGTGGGCCAACGGGAGCATGGACCCCGAGTATAATAATCTCCTACAATCCTGTATGGATTTGCATCTTCCACAATGGCTGGTAGAACCTACACATACGGGGGGACATATTCTGGACCTTATTTTCGCTGGAAAAGACTCAATGGAATTGGTGAATGTTTTGCCGGTCGGTTGGACCGATCACTATCTAATTCAATTTGATGTGTTTAACATTAGGCAGAACAGCCCTGCTATGAAGGAAACTAGATGTCTTCTTAGCATGGACTGGAAAGGTCTCCTGAGGAAAGCTAGTGCTGCCCCAGTATTCCATCTTGAAGAATCCTTTGACCCTGGGAAACAGGTGGAGGATAATTACGCAACCTTCTGTCTACATATTAATGATCAACTTGACCAGAATGCCCCACGAAAACAGGTTAAAAAAGTAGGCAAACCCTCTGCTCCTTGGTACACTGCTGAACTGCAAAAGTTAAAACTTGGTTGTAGACAAGCAGAACGGCGGTGGAGGAAGGGGTATTCTGATATAGACAAAGCCGATTGGAAGGAGAAAATCCTCTGCTATAAAAAAATATAGCCTCTGCTAAAGCTGAATTTTTTGCAGATGTAATTCTGAAAGCACCCAATAGCTCTAAAAGCATTTTCAAAATAATGAATGATATCGCCAGCCCCGCTTGTACTAAAAATAATACTCTCCCTACGCAGGAACTTTGTGACAGCCTGGCTGCCTTTTTTGAAGATAAGATCTGCAAAATCATTGAAGGGTTGGAAAGGGATAGCACAGTTGATGGGGCTAGTGGTCCCCCACAGGATAGGAAGGAGGACTGGAAGGGGCTAAGTAAAGCTTTGGACCAGAGGCCTCTCCTAGATCACTTTGATATTCCCTCGGTGGAGGATTTTAATCGGATAGCTCTTGGGATCTCCTCTGGTTCATCACTGGACCCTCTTCCTCATAGGATCTGGAAAGCGTTAGGCGCCGAGCTGTTCCCTCTGCTAAGACAGTTATGTGATCAATCCCTGGGTAGTGGGATAGTCCCCTCCTGCTGGAAGCAAGCAGTTGTAACTCCTTTATTAAAAAAAACGTCGCTTGACCCAGCCTGTCTTAAAAATTACAGGCCTATCTCACTCCTTCCATACCCAGTGAAGATCATTGAGCGCCTTGTAAGTAGGGCCCTCTCCCAGTTTCTGGAGGTAAATAATTTACTAGATGACGTGCAATTCGGCTTCCGCCCAGGACATGGTACGGAGACTGCCTTGCTGACTGTGTTGGACGATCTTCGTTTGCGTGCGGACAAGGGTCATTCTGCCATACTGATCTTGTTGGACATGTCCGCCGCGTTCGACACAGTCAATCACAAGGTTCTCCTGGAACGTTTGGAATGAGTGGGGGTAGTGTGCCTGGCTCAGAAGTGACTTCATTCCTATCTGTCGGACAGATGTCAGGCTGTGGCCCTCCCCCCTTTTCAGTCTAAGTTCACCAAGATACATCATGGTGTACCACAGGGCTCTGCGATCAGCCCTATTCTATTTAATGCCTATATGCGCCCCTTGGTGGAGGTCATTAAATCCCACGGCATAGGCCTAGTAAATTATGCGGATGATACCCAGCTTATTCTCTCCTTGGAGGGAGAACAGTCATCCTCTGTGGAGAATTTCCATGCCTGTATGCAGAGCGTGGTACTCTGGCTGAGAAACAACTCCCTGCAATTTAATGCAGTTAAAACAGAGCTTCTTTATATTGCAGGTGGGAGAATGTCACATCCTCTCCCAGCCGACTTTTGGCCTATTCCTGCCGATCCCCCGCTTGCACCTTCTAAGTCGGTTCGCAATCTGGGAATCTGCTTTAACGAGAAGTTAACTCTGGAAAATCAAGTCAATAAGACCGTTGGGAGCTGTTTTTCCCTTATCAGGGCCCTCAGGAAAATCCTCCCTATGCTCCCCATACATACTCGTGCACTGGTAGTAAGGAGTGTCATCATGAGCAGGTTGGACTACTGCAATGCCTTGCTGCTGGAGTCCCCAAAATACTTAATTGGGAGACTGCAGAGAATTCAGAATGCAGCGGCCAAGCTGGCCTTGATGAGACCTCGTCAGTCCTCCTCCTCCCAGGCCCTGGTGGAGCTTCATTGGCTCCCAATTCTGCAGAGGGTTCACTTCAAATCCCTCTGTGTCATGTTCAAGGCACTGCACAGTTTAGGGCCAATACTGTTACAGAATAAATTCAGCTGGTATGCTCCCACTCGCTGTCTTTGGTCCTCCTCAGCTAACTGGGTGAAAGTACCTATGGTCAGAAGAGTTAAACTGGGGGAGCAAGCTTTTAGTGTTGCCGCTGCAAGGCTCTGGAATAGCCTACCTATGGAGTTGCGGCGGATGAAAGATCTTCTGCCGTTCAGGAAAAAAATAAAAACTTGGCTTTATCCCAGAGTATAATGCCAATTCTGCCCTTGCCACAGGCTTTTTTCCCGTCTCTCAGCGCCAGGATACCCGGCGGGTCGCAGTGCGCTTTACAAGTATTCATTACATTACATTACATTACATTACATTACTGAAAATACAAATAATATCACTCCAATCTTTGTTGAATTTGGTAAGAACTTTTTGCAGCAGCATTCCAAGTGATACTATGTTCTGTGTTTTCCAAAAGTCTGGTGCCATGTTTTTACTACTATCCTAGATGCTTGGTGACAACACTCTTTTCAAATTTACTTGTCACTGCACCTTGCATTGAATGTTTGAAGCCTGGGCTGTTTGGCAATTCACCTACTATCAATACTGACTTGCTAGAAAATGGGGCTGATGTATCAAAGGGTTTCACTCATTCTCTGTCTGTGGGTAAATGTGATGGTACATTATTGGGAATATTTTTATGAAACCAGTCATTTTACCTATCAGTGAATGAATCAAATGTAGCCAAAATATCAAATATGATTTTGATAATTCCTGATTCTCTATAGTTTATAAAACAACCAAATATGACCTAAACCTTGCTTCTCAACCCTGTAACTTTAGACCAAAGACCATAAAACTGAAACAAGCAAATGTGACCTCCCTAAAAAGCAAAACTCAATCAGAATAATGTTAGCCCAGTATTTCTTGCTGCTACTTTGTATACCAAAGTTACATTGAATTGGCCCTTTCAGGATTAAATAAAATATACTCTTTCACTCTCTTTTTCTTTCTTCGAATGGCATTTGTTTTTGGTTCTGCAGGTTTTTTTTTAGTGTTTATATGTTTACACTGGTCAGGGCTATTTCCCTTTTGGTGGGGTTTAATCAGTTATTGTAGGTGTAAACCTAAAACAAGATAGCCTACGTATATTGTTCCCCCGAGAGCACGCTTCTAAGCCTTCTGCTTTAGGTCGTTGCGAGTGGAGTAGTTTATCCATCTTTTTATGCGCCGCTGACTCTGCTGCTATAACATCCTTGGCATCAGACACCCTTCTCTCCACCATCTCCAGCCGCTCAGTGTGCTTGTCCAGTCTCTCTGTCATTCTGTCCATTCTGAATGTCAGAGCATCAATTTCCCCATCTATTGTTGTTAGACTGCACTGCATGGCTGCTAGGATCTGCTTTAGTTCAGCATCGGCAGCAGGGTCTGTAGTTTCTGAACCCATTTTCAATGCAGTCAGTTCAGCCTCCCATGATTTAGGAGTTTTATGCCGTTCGAACTGGAGCTTGGGTTGTGTTTTATCTGTCTTGCCCATGTTGCACCTCGAGTGGTTTGGGTGGCAGTTCTTACCAAGATAATATATTTGGAAGTGGTATCGTTGCTGACCCCAGGTATTAACTCAGTGCAGGTCCCCACTCCACATCACCAGTTCAGGGAAGCTTGGCTCACAGGATCCTAGGTTAATGCAGGAGTAGGGGCCCAGCGTCTCTATCGCATCTCGCGTGGCTCCTCTTGGGTCTAAGGTGTGGCCTTATCAAAATGTCAACAGGTAGAGGGAGGGCACCAGGCCTATGACCTATTTGGCCTCTTCATTTGTTCGCTGGTCAGCCCCCACTCTACGTACCTGTGTAGGTCTCTCCTAGCCGCCACCATGTGTGCCGCCGCACCGCTGGTCACTCTCAGCCTCTGTCCCGATATTCTCGATCGAATCTCCAGTTTCAGGGCCCTCCTGATTATGTGCGTGACTGCAGTGGCACCCTCGGCACAATAGCCTCATCACTGTGTACATACAGGCCTCTATGCTGCTCGGATCTTCACCACGCTGAAGCAGCCAGCATGTAATCTCCAGGCCCCGCCATCTGCGCTTCTCCAGCATGGCTGTGACTTTTTCCAGGGATCCGTTGCATCTGCTGTCTCCTGCCATTACATTCCGCCGGCCTCCAGCAGTGTCAACCGTTCTTTCTATGTTGAGCGTAGCATCAACGCACCCTCGTACCGCTACAGCCGTCCCACTACTCCCAGACCACAGTCCGCCTCTGTCGAAGGCAGCTCCCCACACGTAACGGTGTGATTGTACCGACCTCGGCCTAGTCGGCTGTATTACTAGGCTTGTTCCACCTCACCTGCCGTCTCGCAGGCTCCTCGACCTCTGGCACGCTGCTTCTTCACCTCAGCGAGCAAGATGGCCGATGAGGCCCGCTAGGTATCAGTCTGTACTCACTGTGGGTGTCAGGATTCTTTTGGATTGGTAACCAGGCAGTCGGAGCCTCACTCTGCTGTGGCCATCTTGGAGCCAGGCAGGCAAGCTCTGACCCTCCAGCAAGTTCCAAACTTTATTGTATGACTGCTGTAGACTTCAATGAAGTGCTGAGTATACAGGATGCTCCGATTGTGGTGCAGTCGACGGTGGTGTGTCTGTGGTGGTTCCTCAGTCCACGTTGATGTGGGGTGACTCTGACCATAGAGATCGGGGTATCTAGAAGTCCTCTACATTGCAGTAGTCGAACAGCCGATGCTGCACTACTGTCTCGCTGCACTGCAGTTGGATACAAACTATTTGGTGGGGACTAATGTCGCTTGAGTGTGATCAATCTGGACTCTGATAGCACTCCTTGTAGGTTTGGGCTCTTTCAGCTCTTGTAACCCTGGAGCTGGTTTCCGGGGATCAGCCTACTGATCCTTGGATCCACTCCTGTGGGTGAAGGTGGGAAATCTACTTTTCCATGAGGCAAGAGCTGCAGGCACAATCCCAGTCTCGCTAGCCCAAAAGTGCAGCAGGTGCAGTCCTCTCGATATTGCAGCCTTTCATTGTGCGGGCCAAGGGCAGCAGTGCACTTCTTCTTTGTTCCTCTTTTCTTCTCCAGTGTGAACTGAGGGGCAGGGTGCCAGCAGTGTCATATTTATCCCAAGTAAGAGCCCTGAGGGGACCACGCAGTCACTAGCCAATGGGCTACTGGGTCCCCTCCTACATAGAGATGAGTTTCCTGTTATGTGTGGCATCCAGCTATCTCAGAGTGCCCCATTCTTGCCCCCCTCAAAATGGCATGACCCTTCCTCGGTCATCAGGAGTAGGGTAGCCCACCCTAGAATTGTGGCTACTAGTGGGCTACACACCCAGTGGAAAACCAATTTGGGCACAGGTTTCCCTTCCTTGGCTCTGTGTCCTACTTGTCTGCAGGAACAAAAGGCATCCTGCTCAGAAATGTTATCACAAGTGGCCCTTCAAAGGTGGCTTCTCCTTTGAAGCTTGCCTTTTGGACTGACACCCTGAGTGGCCTTCCTGGGAGAGAAGGTAACACCTCGCTCTTCAGCAGCTGCCTTTGTTCCCAGGCCTGGGAGTCGTTCACACATATCAGAAATCTGTCTATGTGTCAGGGCCTTTGTGAGGCCACTTTACTAGCTGGAGAGCAGAGGGGAAACTTTCTGAAAGTTGCTAACTTTAATAGTCACTTTAAGTCTGGCCTGGATATCAGGACGGATATAATGCCAATATTAATTTGATACCTTACTTGACCTACTTAGGTAGTCCCATTCAGAGGTCAACTAGCCTGGGATACCAACTGGTAACCCTTTGCTAACCAATGGGACTCCTAACCTCCTAACCAGGCTGATGGATGTACCCCAAGTCCTTGGGCTGCTTTCCTTTACCCCAGCAGTGGGGGTGTGGCAGGACAATGTTGACTGTTCTTGATCTTACTTACTGCCGGCTAGCAGAAGGAAACAAGGGTGGTCTTCCTTAATTTACCAGTGTGTCGCAAGGATTTTTCTACCCATACCTTTTCACTTTTCCTATTGCTTTGACTGTGACTGTGCCTGTCATGTGCAAGAAGAAAAGTACTGATTAACGTGTACCTGTTCATAAGTTACCCACGGGAAACATCCTTTACATCGCGGTGATTACACCGCGATGCATTTAGAACGCTGCCATAACAACGCAAGCGTTACATCGACTTGCACTGGAGGGCGCTAAAACCTAAGGAATAGTAAGATTTACTATTCCAACACCTTCCCTACTGTACGTAGACTGGTGTTGGAATAGTAAATCTTATTACTCCTAAGTCCAGCGCCCTCCAGCGCAAGTCGTTGTAACGACTTGCGTTGTAAAAACTGCGATGTTACATACCGCGATCATTTTGATCGCGTTGTAACATCACATATTCGTTACCCACTGTCAGATTTGGAAACACTCCCCCCTTTGTTTGATGTGCTATTGGTTGCCACTGATACCCAGTGGAAAGGATAAGCAGGGCGGTTGTTTGTTATAGTGCCTGTGTGTTTGTTTCTTATTTTGAAATGGGCAAGCACAAGGCTGTGGAGGGTGTCTAGAGGGCTCCCAAAGGAAATAAATCTCAACCTTCGGTAGGGTAAAATAGGGTAATGGATAGGATTGCACAGATCTTGTTAATTTAAATTCACAACCAGTAAACTCTAGCTCAAAAAACCCTGATATCGAGCCAGCCGAACGGGTACACAAAATATTTGAAAAATCTCAATCGAGCCTGACCAGGGAAATGCATGAGTCTCATTCTATTACTAGCTCTGCTAAGCCACATTTGGTTCAAAATAAATCGGTTATTAATTGTAGTTTCTCAGTCCTCTCTACAAAGGATAACGTAAGTGAGAGCTTACTACTGGGGAACCTAATGCTCCACTTTCTACACCGATTGCATATCATCCAACAGCAATTAAAAATCGACCCCAACCCTCTCTGGCCATGCCCGTAGCTCAAAACTATTTATGTACAGATGCTAGGACAGGGTGGCCACAACCCTTCTTCAGCAGCCAGAGATTATCTAAGTGGGAATCGTTAACATAACCCTGGTGAAAGAGGGGTCCTCCATGTGTATATATCAACCATCATGCTCCCACAGGGGGCCATGGCTAAGAGGGCAAGTCCAAAATGGTGTTTACACCCCAAGCATCACAGAAGACCTGGATGCAACAGTATTTCTTGACAGGGTCCCTAAGCTGGCTTCTGGGCTCAGGGAAGACAAGGACTCCTTACTCAACAAAGTAATATACTTGTTTCATGAGACAAGACAATGCTGTTCAAGTATCAGGAGTGACATTATAGGGATGGTAAAGTTGGAAACCTCTGATTGCTCTTATGACAAAGTGAGGGTCTCTTTTGCAAGCACTGATTTGATGGAGGGTCTTATGGCAGTTGAAGCCTGCACCATTTCTAGTGCGAACACATGTATACAACTCAAGTTTTATGACCCAGACATGCTCAACAGGCCGCAGTGTGCAGGGACCAAAAGTGGGTTGGACGAAATCAACCATGGGACAAATGCTGTCTCTTGTTGACTAAAGTCCAAGACACCTTTGTGTAGCAATAAGGATTATGTCCTTTGGAGGAGGGTGTGCAGTCATAGCCTATATTAGCCCAAGTGTTATTTAACTCGGCCCCCATGAGTAGGTTGATGAATCAAGAAGCTTCAGGAGATGGACTTTTGGGCCAGACACTGTGTCCGACAATTTTTTTTTTTTTTTAGAGTTTTATTTAGCGCGAACTAGACCCGAGATATTGGGTATCAGAGTGCTTTACATGAGCGCCAGATTCATTACAGAAGGACACATTCGTTTTTGGTAGGCACGGGGAGATTAAGTGATTTGCCCAGAATCAAAGGATGTTGAGCGTCACTGCCGAGACTCGAACCTGGTTCCCCAGTTTCGAGGTCGACCGCTCTAGCCGTAAGGCTACATCCTCTCCCCAATTGGTTCCCCCATCACAAGTAATGGGGGACGCATTACTGTGGAGCTAGTCTACCCTGCCCATGATGTCGGAGCTTGAGTGGGGTTAATTTATTGAAACGTTCGATGTCTATCTCTTCCAAGATACTTGGCGTTTAGCCCCTTTTCACAGGTGTGAGTGCACATCCTTTTTTCTGAATGCGATTAAATCTACTAGCGGCAGATCTTCAGGAGGGTTGTGTCTATGTGTTAAAACAACACTCCAGTGTAGAATATCTTTAGTGCCTATTGCCTCTCGTGATATATTAGCAGTTAGGCTGGTGTTACCATCTAGGTTGTCATTAAGAATCTATAATGTATACAATAGAATGGAGATCAGTAGTGAGGACACCAAGATAATTAATATATTAGAGCACGCACATTTGGAGAGCACTGGTAAGGACAGGCTTTTGGTAGCTGGGGACTTAAATTCCACCTTTGAACCACTGACGGCCACTCCGTTTAATTTAACCCAGGAACTGGACAACCAATGGAGTGTACCACAGATTGATCTCACCTTAGTAAGATGGACAACATAAGCGGACCAATTGTTGGCTCTATCACTAAATTGTGATCTTAGAGCAACAAATGGCAGATGTCTTTCGGACTGCCAGGGCAAAATTACATACAATAGGGTGGGACACAGCAGTAGAATAGACTATTTTTTGGTAGATGTTAACCACAACGCCCTTAGGCTGTTACTGCGTGACAAAGCAGCCCTAGTCTATGTATCTTATGGCAATGGAGTTATAGGTACCTTCTTGTATACTAATAATCTTATAACTATTAGGTTGGACTGGGTGAGTAGAAATCTAAAAGCACTTGATAGGGTTAATAAAAGTGTAATTGCAGACTATGAGTTTTTATCAAAACTCTCTCCCTTGTCTAGGATTGAGGAATTTGTTACCAGTTATAACAAACTATTAGCCCATATATGATAGGTACTGGGAAAGGAAAGGCATAAGGGGAAATCTGTGCCAAATCCTGATAACTGTATAATGGGGAATGTAGATTAGCCAATAGTGATCTTATTGTGACAATTTAGTCAAAATCGCAGCCAGAAAAACCAAAAGTAGGACCTGCTCCGGAAAATAGTTCCACATCCAACCCTAATAGTGTGACATTCTCATTAAATGAAACCCTAAAATCTTTCAACTCTTGTATCCCTGGCCGTACTATGGGCCCAGATAGACTGCCTAATGATCTATATAGGGAAAATCTGGAAATTTGGGGGCCATATATCAACTTGCTTTCAAACACTAGTCTAGCTTGTATGAAGATTCAGCATTCTTGGAAACTACCGGAAATCATTACTATTTACAAGAAGGGAGACCGGGCAAATCCAGCCAATTACAGGCCTATAAGGCTGATCAATTCTTTACAAAAAAAATTCTGTAAACAGATTTTGGCCTGCATCAAGACTGGATACGCAATGAGAGTGTGATTTCAGACTGTCAGATTGGTTTTAGGTTGAATGTGAGCACTGTTGATCAGATCTTTCGCTTTGTCTGCATATATTGGGGGAGGTGATTATCGGCAAGGGCAAACTTTATGTTGCCTTTGTCGATCTTGGCTCAGCTTTTGATCTAGCTCCCTGAGCCAAGTAATGGAGGGTGCTCGAGGAGATGGGGGTACCTGCTCCCTTGTTGGACATCTTATTGAGGCTGCATGCTGACACCCTTGCCCAGGTGAGGTGGGGGGAGGATGAGGCCCTGACTGACCCCATTCACATTGACCGGGGGTCTGGTAGGGGTATGTTTTGGTGCCTACTCTCGTCATGCTATTTATTAATGGTGTAATTGACTTTTTAGACAGGGACGGCTGTGATGCAACCAAGATAGGAGGGCGGAGGGTCCCTGCACTCCTTTTTGCGGATGACACCTTGTTAATATCTAAGTCACCGCAGGGTATGCACCAGCTCCAGAACTCCTTTCAAATGTTTTGTGTTGAGCAGGGGCTGGAGCTTAACAGCTCCAAGCCTAAATGCATGATTTTTACTAGACAGAAGTCAACTCACTGTAAGAGGAGGATGCTAGTTGGTGACACTCCCCTAGATGTGGTGCCAAATTTTGAGTACTTGGGTATGAAACTCTCAAAGAATCTATGTTGGACACCACAGGTGGGAAAAGCTCAGCTGTCCTGTGTCCAAGACACTGCATATTTAGGAAAAATACAAAGAAAATCTTCATCCAGAAGGGTGGTTTCAGCGTTAGAAATCTATAATATGAGGGCCCTAGGGGTGGTTGTATATGGAGTAGAGCTCTGAGGTTGTTCACAAACCCAGAGCCTTTCCACCGTGGAGCACATGTTCATAAGAACACTATTGAATCTTCCAGCAAGTACACCACTGACTTCCCTATATTTGGATTTGGCCCAAAAGAAAATTGCACACAAGATTGAGTACAGAATGCTCATCTACTGGTATCAGTTATGGACAACTCCTACCGTTGAGTTTTATCGGGAGGCTATTAAAGACATTTTGATCCCACAGTGTGCATGGAAACGGCATGGCTTTGTACTATTAAGGCACTACTTTGAAGGTTGAATTTGGATAAATACTGGGTCTCAACAGAGAGCATGTGTTTAATTCGCAAAGCCAGCATAAAAGCACATTTGTGGGAGAGTGTTCAAATTGATAATGTAATGCAGTGTAAGAGCTCCATGTGGCCTTTACTGATCACAAATCAATGTCTCTCTATGAAAGTACCATTGATGGAAATGTTCTTCCCTTAGCTAGGAAACTCTACCTTTAGTTTAGGTATGGAACTTTACCTGTAAAATCATTTACCAGCAAATGGCAACAGGATGGTGGTCCAAATGATGATATGTGTGTAAGCTGAGAAGGGGGTCTTGAATCCCTTATTCATGTTTTGTTCTTCTGCCCCCTTTACAAACAACTGCGTGCAAAATGGATTGCTCCCCTTTGCAAAGCCTTGGGTAGTAGGGAGTACCAGGAAACATTTAAATTACTGCAGTCCGATACCAGCCAGCTAAAGCGCCTGAAAAATGTACAGTCAGTTTCCAATTTATTAAATGAATTATCCGATGCCTAAAATGTACTGTGGTTGGATGTGCAATATTATTGTAAGCCTGTCTTTTTTTATGAATTACAGGCAGTGGTCTCGCCTCCATCAAATTTGTGGTTTCATACTGTTTTTTAAGTCACATATTAAAGGTGCTTTTTTGTATACTTTTATAGCTGTATTTATTGTTTTTTTATATTGTATTTTTATGTATATGGGTGATGTTGGTTGTCTTGTTTGTTATATTTTTATGATCCATAGTGATCGAAATAACGTTCTTTGATGATGTTGATAGTCCCATTCAGAGGTTAGCCGGTCTGGGATACCAACTGGTAGCCCTGTGCTAACCAATGGGACTCCTAACCTTTTCACAGCAAAACAAAAATTTTGAAGTGTTGCTGCTAAGACATATTAAAAATCATATGTCCTACTTTGAAATATAGCTCCCTGCCACAGGGCTCCGTAGGCCTTCTTAGGGGAGTCTTACATATAACCTTAAAGGTAAGTGGTGGCTTTGCCATTAGGTGTAATGGCGAAGGCGAACTAACAGTGTGAAACACTGCCCTTTCAGTCTGCAGTGGCAAACTGGGCTCCATTTTGTCTCTGTCACATGCAGGGTGGCACAAATAGTGCTGCAGCCCTGGGGAACACTTACATGCCCTGGTCTACCTAGGGTACCATATAGTGGGGACTTATAAGTAAGTCAGTACTTGCCAATTGGGTGTATTCAATTTAACATACTTTGTTAAAGGGTTAGAACACTGGCACTGGATAGCAGGCCTTAGTGCACTCTAAGAGTCTCAAAGTCAACAAACTAGCAGTATCAGTGGGGGTGAACATGCAAAAAGAGGCATTTCCTTACATAGCCACCCTCCAGATGATTGGTGATGAGTAAGCTAACTTTTATCCTGGGGATTCTCATCATATAAGTGGAAAAACCTAGAAAGGCTATCTTTAATGGCACGGTCAGTACCCGGTCTATCTTCCACTGTAAAGTCCATACCATGCAGGGAAATGGACCACCTCAACAGTATGGGGTTCTCTCCTTTCATCTACATTACCCATCTGAGAGACCTGTGGAACATTTTAACTGGGAATTGAGTTCCAAACAAGTAGGGTCTTACGTTCTTCAAGGACCAAAACACAGCAAAGACTTTCCTCTCAATGGCAGCCCCAAAGCTGCTCTCTGGGGAGGAGTTGCCTGGCAATAAAGGCAGCTCATTGATCATGACCCTGGTCATTAAGCTGTGACAGTACTGCACCAATCCCATGTTCTAAAATATCAGTTTTAACAAGAAACCCTTTACTATAGTCAGGTGCTTTAAGGACAGGTTCTGAGGACATAGCTTCCTTGGGGTGTCAAAGGCAAAGGCATTACAGTTCATATGCCTTTCTGTTAGAGTTTAGCTCTGTTGAAGATGCCACTCTGGTACCATAACCTTTTACAAATCTCATATGGTACCCAGTCAGGTCTAAGAAGGCTCTGACTTGAGTCTGAGTCTTTGGAGCTTTCCAGGACAGAATTGTCTAGCTGATTTGTTGGAGAGGTTGTACATGGCTTCTAACTACTTGGTGGCCCAAGTACACTACAGACCCAAGCCCTATCTGACACCTACGTGCCTTGATAGTCAGCCCTGCCTGTTGATGGGCTTGAAGCACTTCTTCGCGGTGGACCAGGTTATCCTCCCAGATAGTACTAAAGACAGGTATATCATCCAGATATGCCGCACTAATGTTTTCCAGGCCTGAAAGTACTTTAATCCCCAACTACTGGAAAGTGGCAGGGGCATTTTTCAACCCAAAGTGCATCATTTTAAACTGAAAGTGGCCTTCTGGGGTTGAAAAGTCAGACTTCTCCTTTGCTCCAGATGTGAAGGTTATCTGCCAATTGTAGTCAGGTCAAAGGTGCTCAGATTTTTTGCAGCCCCCAACCTATCAATGAGCTCATCAGCTATGGGAATGGGGTGAGCATCAGTCTTTGTGACTGTATTTAGGCCTCTTTAGTCCACACAGAATCTTAACTCGGGTTTTCCTCCTTTTGGATTGGGTTTGGGCACAAGAACCACTGGGCTGGCCCAATGACTACGAGAACGGTCAATTATCCCTAACTCTAGTATTTTTGCAACCTCTGCTTTAATGCTAGCCTTGACCTTGTCTGACAATCTGTAAATTAAATTTTTGACAGGTAAACTGTCACCTGTGTCCACATCATATGTGCACTATGTTGTCAAACCTGGAGTCAAGGAAAACAAGTCATTAAACTGCCCAAGCAAGTTGTAATAGTCTCTCTGCTGCTGACTACTCAAAGTGGTAGAGAGAACTACTCCATCCACCGAACCATATTTGACATTTGTTGACATAAGGTCTGAGAGAGATTCACTTTCTTCCTCTTCTCGACCATCTGTTACCATGAGCATTGTAATGTTAGCTCTGTCAAGATTAGACTTGAGCCTATTCATATGGATTGCCTTATGAGGGTGATTTAGAGTACCTAATTCCACCAAGTAGGTGATTTCTCCCTTCTTTTCCAAGATAGGGTAAGGCCCAGTCCATTTGTCTTGGAGTGCTCTGTGTGCTACAGGCTCCAACACCCAAACCAATTGCCCAGCTAGGCATTCCACCAGGGAAGCCTTTTGGTCATACTAGTGCTTCATAAGCTCCAGGCTGGCCTCCACATTTCTGTTTGCCTTTTTCATGTTCTCAGCCATTCTTGAGGAAATTCTTAGTACATAATCTAGGATGTTCTGTTTGGGCTCCTTGAGAGGTCTCTCCCAACCTTCTCTGACCAGACTTAAATGAGCCCTGACGGGGTGGCCAAAGAGCAGTTCAAATGGACTGAATCCTACTCCTTTCTGGGGAACCTCCCTGTAGGCCAACAATAGGCATGGGAGAAGACTATCCCTTCTCCTTCCTTAGTTTATCAGGTAAACCAATGATCATGCCTTTCATGGTCTTGTTAAATTTTTTCAACAAGGTCATTACCTTGTGAATGTTATGGTGTGGTAAACTTATAAATCCACACTAATCCCACATTGTTGAAACACAAAGTAAGGCTTTAGCTACTGCAGGGTAGTGACTGTTCTAAGAGGTATGGCTTCTAGATATCTAGTGGCATGGTCCACTATCACCAGGATAAATGTATGCCCAAAGGCAGTAGGTGGGTCTTGGGGGCCAGCTTTATCAATCCCTACCCTCTCAAATGGAGTCCCCACCACTGGTAGTGGCATGAGGGGAGCCTTTGGTTTGCTACCTGTCTTGCCACTGGCTTGACTGGTAACACAGTAGCGAAAGAACCCCTTCACCTTTTCTGAGGCTAACAAAAGTGGTTGACCATCCTGTCCAGGTGTTGATCTGCCCCAGATGTCCAGCTAAGGGGATGTCATGAGCTGGGTTAAGGAGAAATTCTCTGTACTGTTGAGGGACCACCACTCTCCTGGTGGCCCCTGGTTTGGGTCCCTTGCCTTGCTGTATAGTATTCCACCCTCCCAGTATACCTTATCGGGACCACTAACATCTCCTGGCTCCTGTCTGATAGCCAAATGTCTCAGCTCTTCAAGAGTGGGACAAAACAGTTGTCCCTTGCTTAAGTCCTCTCTGGAGAGTCCCCTGCACCTTGAAGTTCTGCTAGGTCAGGCCAGTAGCTTAAGGGCAGTTCCTTCATCTTCAGAGGCCAGGCCCTCCCCCTGAGGGTTTGGCTCCTTCTGGCTCTCAGGACTTTTGTAACAGGCCTTCCCAGGCTTCCTCCCTCTCCTCTTGGTGCTAGGGACTTGGTACACTGTTTCAGGATCCACAGTCCCTTGGCTTTTCCCTAAGGCCTTCTGTGCTCTGGTGGAGACGCAAACCCCCTCTGGGAGACCCGCTTTGCTGCATGAGTCCTTCTTTCCCTCTCTGCCCTAGCAGAAGTTTCAACGTTGTTGATCAGTTGACCATCCACTGGGATGGCAGGGGACACAGCTACTTTCTTAGGGCCAGTAACCCCTCCCCACTCAGTCTGCCACGGCTATGGGATGTGACTTTGTAACATTGGCAGAGTTTACAATCTCATTCAAGTCATTAGGTAAGATCTGGCTTGTGGAAACCAGCTTGGTCATAACAACAGTTATGCTGGCACCTGTATACCTCAAGGCCTGAACTTCCACCCCTTTGATTGTTGGCCTCTACTTTACCATACTGCCAGGCCAGTGAGCCAAGGCTTGAATCTCCTCACCACCTAGGAAAACTAATGTGACTTCAGTATAACCTCTGCAATCCCCAGGGCCAACTTCCGTCCAAATCCTTATGCTGGCAATTTCCTCGGAACTATCACCAGTGGGTGATTTTTTGTGTGCATGCAGGACCCCCATTCTTGTGCCCTGGCAGTCTACAGTCATAGCACACCCCAACCTTTGATGGGTAAAAATTCCTTCCCTGATTCTCCCTCCCCTTTTGGAATTGGGATGTGGTTCTGGGCTATCCACCTTGGGAATCTTTTGGGGCCTCTTTAGGTTCCTCTGTCTTTTTTAACTTGCCCCCATCTTTCCCCTGAAGGGGTCCTGTCCCACCTTTTTGCTTTCACCACCTTAAAGCTCTTAGGCACCCTAGTGCATACCCACTCATCAGCTATCTTCCTTAGCTCTCTAGGGCTAAATAGCTTAGAGTCTACCAGATGCTGTTGTAACCTATCTGAGGTACAATGTATAAGAATGTACACTTTTAGCACCTAATTGTATAGGCCATCATAGGTATCAACCTTTTTACCTTTAATCCAGCACGCCAGTGACTTCACAGAGGGATGCACAAAGTCCACCCATGTCTGTGTTGCTCTCTTGTGTATGCTCTTAAACATTTGCCTATACTCCTCAGGGGTAAGACCAAATAACTTAGTGAGTGCCTCCCTTATGTGGAAGTAAGATTCTGCCACATCATCCTCAGGTATAAGCAGTCTGTTCCTCCCTAATGTAGGTATCAGTTCCCAATGCAAGTACCCATAATGTTGTGCACTCACCCTCCTCATCCTAAGAGATCTCTCATAGGATGCTGCCCACTGGTCAATGTCATCCCCCTCAGTGTATTTAGGAACAATACCCTTGGCCAACCTAGGATCATAGGCACAACCTGTGATTAACTCTGCTTCATTGCTGCCACCATCCTCTGGTCTGCCTGACCCTCCTCTCTTATAGGGCTAGTTTCTTCTTCTCCAAGGCCAGCTTTCTCTCCTGGATCTCCAGGAGGGTGAGCTGGGCTGATAGGTTCTGTGGTCTCCTCATTGAGGAGGAGCTCCTTTCACTCTCAGACAGGTAGTTGACTCTTGATGGAATAATGGGGGGTTCCACTCTCATGGTCATCCCACTCCAGGCCATCAAACTCTACATCACCCACCTCTTCTTCGCTGTCAGTGAGGGTGATCTCTTCCGGATGAATATGGGCCCTCCTTGATTCCTCCCAAGCTTTAAGGGCCTTCTCAAGGTCCTCCTTAAATGCAGTATTTCCTGGGTAATGCTCTCTCCCTGCACAGTGGACTCATGGCATTAATCTTGAGTGGGGGTAGGGCTGCCAAGTCGATTCACCTGATCTCCATCTTTAAAGACTTTGTAGTAAAGGATTTTTGCCACTCAAACTTTTCTTCTGAAGAACAGGTGTAATATTCAGAACTTGGCAACTTCATAAACTTTCTTTTTATGTCAACTTGGCAGTCTCTTATCAGTGGTTATCAACTTATCAGATGTCTGGTACAGCCAAACACAAGTTCTGGATCCCATCACTAGGCACCAATTTGAGGAACTATTGCTCCAATATGGATTTACCTTGAGAAAACAAAAGACAAGAGGTGTTTTCCAAAACAGGAACAGTTGGTTTAATTAAATACTTGGGCGAGGAGCACAGTTACAGAAGCGGGACTGAGGACTGTCTTGGGACAGAGAACTGTCTCAAAATACAATCAATCTGAGTGAGATTTTATACAGGTTTTGTGTATCATAAAAATACTTCTGGCGATCCTTGTTTGGCAAAAGAATGCGGGACTTGTCTGTGAAGTTGTAAATAAGCCCCTGACAACAAATGCAGGTGGGCCTCAACCTTGCGTGGCCACAATGTGGGCTACTGGGTAATGTGTCTAGATGTCCGGCATGAGGGGTGCGTGATCACTGCATGTACTGTGTGTGCTGTTTCCTGATTGGCTGTGTGTTCCTATCTTCATGTGGCATCTGACTTTATGGTGTTTTGGAAATGCGCGCACCCAAGTGTGCTTTATTGGGGCCAATTTCCCTTGACCATTGTGGTATCGCTGTGCTTATCTGGGAGACAGACCTGAGTTTCCTGTTCGTGCATTTGTTTGCTGATTAACGTGCGACCCCACCTGTGACCTGTCAATCTATTACCTCGGGCTAGGTTACAAAGCCTGCCTGGCCATAGATTTCTGAGTAGGGTTGATGGAGAGTTCATGATGGGTGAATTTGACAATGGTGATGCGATTTCATTTGTATATGAGGGTGCATCTTTATAAACATTGGCATCGATTATATCAATATCAACATTCCCCTCTTTTGATGAATTTTCAACTACAATATCTAACAGATACTTCATGACAGTCACATGTTGTTCTTTAGTCTGGACTACTACTACTTTCCTAGTTACTTGCATTCTACCTAATATGAGAACTGCGTTTTTACAGCAGGAAACCCCAAATTGCAGGAAACCACACACGAACAATAAAAACATAAAAACGGGCAACAGTGATATGCACAATCCGGTCAGTCTCCGGGGGAGCCAGGAAAGCCAGTTCAAATACCATACTTGCTTAGAGGCACATCCCACCTCACACATGTCTCTTTGTACACAGTGCAATGCTTATATGGCAAGAGTCAGAGTCCTATTATCCAGGTCATTACCTGGGATAAACCTACAGGAGGATGTACCAATCTTGGCACACACCCCTCCCTCCATTGCAGTCATTAAGTCCAACAAGTATCGATGTTGCATCACCATGAGGCGGATGGCTCTTAGTTCTTCCTTGATTGCATTAAGGCCGAGCTCAGTGCTGTTTATTATCTTGAGCAATTCCCACCTAGTTATCTGTAACCAGTGGGCGTTCACTTTCGTCTGCACTGCGAAGAAGGATATGGACCCCACCTGCATTGATTTGTGTATCAGAAAATAGTCTGAATTCTACCAGGATATCTTTGCACTGAGCCCAGCCAAAATAATCAGCAGTTCTTTTTTCTGGAGCCTGATGCAGCAGAGTTGTCTTTTTTTTTAGCAGATGTTTGTGAAATTCTGACAAATCCTCTCCAGAAATGACCATGGTCACAGTGTGTATGGTGATGAGGGTGCAAAGGCCATGCCATCCAGGGATGAGCTAAGTGTAGGCAAACTCTCCACACTGCCAGTAGATATCCATTCGCATGGAGGTGTCCCATTGCATGTCCGGAATGTGCATTACTGTGTGACAGCTGGAATGTTTCCTTTGCCTCTGAAACACAAGAAATACAGTGTATGGTTCCGTACAATTAAGGGTTGCCCCTTCCCTTTTAACCACGTATATCTATTTACCTCAGTGTCCCAGATTTCCTGACATGGGGTATCCATGCTGTGGTTCAACCCTCCCCTATGAGAATCGTGCCCCTTTGTATCATCGAGGTGGATGGCGCTACACTGGAACACACTGGAACTCCATGTCTAGGGTCTATTTTTCATTAAAGAAGACAGCCCTAAATATGCTAAGGGACACCCTGGTACCACAGATGGAAGCGGAGGCAGACGTGTTCGTGCTTTGGTGTAGTGGTTTTGCAACCTTCAAGAATCTCTTTTCTGGAAAATCTTGGGCCAAACAGTATCCTCCCCTGTGTTGCCCCTCCTGCACATCCTATCTTGCTGTTTGAATGTTGCTAGGCTTGTTGAAAAGTAACAATGCTGTGGGATTGGTCTCGGATCAGATCAGATTCACTACTACTCTATGGGTTCTACTCTGTTGGGTTGCATCTTAGTCCTAATCCTACATAGGTAAAGGTGGAGAAGACAGTTTGCATTTTTGCAGGCTACATCTCGGGACAAGAAAAACCTGTCCGCGCCCTCTGAATGCGGTATCATCGAAAAGATGCAGGATGGCCTGGCAGTTGTCTCAGTACCCACTGCGATCATGTGCTGATACCACATGTTGTGTAAGAGGGCATTGTATATCGCGTGTGGAATGTTACTGTTGGGTTTGGTGTAATTATAAGAGATATGGGAGAGGTCCCTGCACAAGCGCAGTGACAGCTTTGGGGTAGACTCTGTCAGACCGGGCAATGCTTTGGTGATGAATGGATGCGGAAACACCCATAGTAATCAAAGAGTACATAAGAGTGCAACAATGCATAACTTATTGAACATTGCAGATCTTCGGGACAATTCCAGGGGAGATATCATGTAGTACTCTAGTGATTGGGGGTTATTGACTTGAAAGCGTGAAACAAAAAGTTCAAGATAAAAAGTTCATGGTGCAGTTCACGGGGGATTTACGTGGAATGCTTCAGCCCCACATCGAAATGGTGGACACACGCATTTTTCCCTTCCCGCCCTGGGGGTGGTTGGTATTGTGAAAACTACTCAGTAGGGCCCTTCAAACTTGACCTGCTTCCACTGCCTTACAAAGTTTCAAATGTAGACTTCCTGTCCAGGTTGAGTTGCTTGGTGTGGTAGTGGTAGCATGGCGTTGGTGCACTTGGAGTGGACCTGTTTAAATAGGAATCTGGTGATGGTTTTGGTTAATTCAGAGAGATACACATGCAACTCATCCTCTAAATGCTTGGGAGCTAGCTTTGGAGCTCCGTTTGTTCCTGGTTTTGGGATGGGCATCCCCATCAATCTACCTGTCGCAATCTGGTGTGGTGTGAGGTGGTGATCGCTGCTGGGCGTGTTTCTCAGCACAAAACAGGCTAGGGGCAGACAGTGGATCCCTTTCTTATTAAGGCTGGTACAAATTTTGCTAGTTTTATTTTTCAACAGGCTGCTGAGTCTCTCAATGACGCCGTTGCTTTGGGGATGATGCACAGAGGCCAGTTTATGAGTTATTCCCATAAGGGTGCAGATGTGAGTGCACATTGAGTTAACAAAGTGCTTTCCATTGTCTGACCTGATTACGTCTGGTACCCTCCATCTGGGTACTGGTTCCCTGACAAGGAACATTGCAGCTTCCTTGGTGTCGCAGTGCATGCAAGGACTGGCTACGATCCACCTAGAGTAGGGACAAACTACTACAATCTGTAGTTAGCAAAGCGATCGATCATGTCGATGAAGTCGATATGTAATGCCCTGAAAGGCTTAGTTGGTCTTGGCATAGCTGATGACATGACCTTGAGAGTAGGTTTGGGTGAGCATAATTGGCAGACGGTGCATCTGTTTAAATACATGGTTATGGTATCGGCAAGGTTGGGGATAAACCAGTCATTTTGGAGTTCCACTATCATGTTGTCTTTTGCTCTATGTGCTGGTAAGTGTAGTTGGGGCAACGCTATGCGGAGTAGGCTCTGAGGCATGATCGGTTTCCCCTGTAAGTGTGTATCTGTATATGAGGTCGTGTGCAGTCTGAGTTCAGCCCCTGACTACCCATCGCTCCTTTTCATCAGGCAATGCTGTTTAATGTAATTCCTTCAAGTACAACCATTCTGTTTCTGTATAAGGCTTGTCTTGGGGGGTTCCGTCTCTGGTGCCTGTTGTAAAGGAAGCACATGGGTCTCTTTGATCGTTCCATAAGCTGACCTCTTCACAAACTGATCGGCTAATGCATCCCCTCGGGATATGAAATCCTTGCCCCCATTGTAGGCGGCGCACTTTAACACAGCCAAGCGTTTAGGTAGGGTTAGTGCACTGATTAATAATTCTAGGATGCCCCTGTGCATGACAGGTGTGCCGTCTGATTTCAGGAACCCTCGCCTTTTCCACCTTCCAAAGCTAGAGTGCACAGTGGTGGTGCGATAGCTGAATCTGAATAGATCGTTACCGTTTTCCCCATGCTTTGGGTAAGGGGTTCGATTAGTGCTACCTGTGCTGAAAGGTGGGGGAGGAGAATAACTGCATCGTGGCTTTCAGTGTTTCTGAGGGCGCGTGTCTATGGGCAGTCACTACTGCTACCCTGTGTGTCTGACCCCAGTCTTTTGGTCTATTATGGAGGAACCGTTAATGAACAATGCTTCACTGTCTAGGATGGGATCCTCCTCAGCCTGTCTAATCCCCTCGGGGAGTATGTGGCACAGTCATGGATCTCCTCTCCCTCCTGAACCTCGTGAGCTAGGAAGGTGGCTGGGATCACTGGATGGCACAGTTTTATTTTTAAAGATGGCCTGGAGAGTATCATCTCGTAACACAAAACCAGTTGTGAAGTCAGCATGCTCTTGCTCTTTTGTATAACCGCAAACACTAAGTGTTCTGCATACAGTGTCAGTGGTGCCCCCATTACAATGGATGTGCATTTGTCAAGGACAAAGGCTGCTGCTGCAAGCACCTGCTTGCATCGGAAATGACCCTGCATGACTGAGTCCAAGAGCCTGCTGTAGTATGCAAGGGGTTTGTGCCCCAGGGGACACTTCTGTGTCAGAACCACTGACATGCCTCATCCATTGCTGTGGCTGAATACGAAGAATTCCTTTCTATAGTCGGGCGTTCCTAGCACAGTGGAGCACAGTGGAGCATGTTATTTCTGTCTTGAGTTTGCCGAGCGCATTGTACATCTCAGGTGTCCACGCTGGCTCCTCGTGGCCAGCTTTCACCTTTTTCATGGCCTCAAGTAAGGGGGCAACGAGCGTAATGTAGTCAAAGACCTACTGCCGACGTAGTTTCATATTCCCCCAAAAACGTTTGCATACCCTTTTTCGTTTTTGGCGATGGCATAGCCCTGATAGAATTTGCACATTTCGGCGTGATCTGCTGACCGGCCAATGATATCAGTTGGCCCCAATAACTAACCTCCTGTTGTACATACTGCATCTTTCCCTTTTCTACTTTGTACCCTCTTTCTGCAAGTTCAGTCAGAAGGGTTATCGTGTCCGGACGACATAGGTCCTCAGAGGGACTGCATATCAAGATGTCGTCAGCATACTGTATCAGGGTGCTGTTTGATCGAAAGTTGGCGAGGTTCTTCTTTAGTATTCAATTGAAGATACTGGGGGACTCACAGTACCCTTGCGGTAGCCTTTGGTATAGCAGCAGAACCCCTCAGAAAGTGTACACAGTAAGGCAATGCTAAAGAACGCTTTCTTGATGTGTCTCACAGAAAAATAGCAGACATCTGCGGGTATGTTTGTTACTATGATGGAGGGTACTGGCACTACAGGGAATTCTGGTACCACAATGTGATTGAGGGTGGACATGTTTTGCACTAGGCGCCAGGTACCTCCCTTTACTTTTTTTGATTGGGAAGGTTGGTGTAGTGCATGGGGAGACCACCATATGGAGGACCTCCTGATCAACTAGTGCTTAGATTGTGGGTGTTCTACCCTCAACTGCTTCCTTGGAGAGGGGATACTGGTGCACCCAGGGCAGGATGGCCCCTTCTTGCAGTGTTATCCTTACCGGTTCAGTGGTAATGATGAGCCCCATGTCATTGGGCCCCAATGCCCTGAACTGTGGCAGTAGTGCTAACAAGCCGTGCTCCTGCCAAGTTGATAACACCGCCATGGGCAGCGGAGTCCCATGCCACAGTTCCACCCTAACCTTAATTGAATTGGCAATGATGATTTCTGAGGCCCCTGGATATTCACTAAAAACCTGGCCATCGGTTGCCTCCCATATACTGAGACCGAATGTAACGAAGATTATACATGCCCACATCAGATCGTGTCTTGCAAAGGTGTTTTATTGGCCCAAGGTGAATCAGTTGAAATGCAATCCGGATAAATCTGAGATTGTCTTTTTTGGCCAACCCGCAGTGAGCAATTGGAATGTATGGTGGCCGGAGGAGTTGTCGCCACTACACACAGTTCAAGCAACGGTTACAAATCTAGGCATTTTTTCGATAGTACCCTCTCCATGAGGACCCAGGTTCATGCTCTGGTAGGCTTGCAAAAATTGCTACCACTCTTAACAACAGATACCAGGAGAATAGTGGTCCAAGCCTTGGTGATGTCGAGACTGGACCATGCTAACATCTGTACCTGGGCCTACCCTGCTATCTTATCCAGCGCCTGCAAGTGGTGCAAAACTCTGCGGCCAGGGCGATTCTCAGACCTAAACCCAGGTCTCATATGTCCCCCCCTTCTCAAATCCCTTCATTGGCTGCGATTGAAAGAGAGGATTACATTCAAAGCCCTAGCGGTTTTTTTCAAGGCCCTTCATGGAAAAGGAGCAAGCTATCTCAGCAAACGAGTTAACCGTTACACTCCAGCACAGACCTTAAGATCTTCTTCCTCTGGCCTTGTCCGTACCCCCAAAATTTGTTTGGCCCGTATAGGAGGAAGGTCCTTTGGACTCCTGGGCGTACAGGCATGGAACAAACTACCTGCTACACTGAGAGCCATCTCATAGCTTTCAATTTTCAAGAAACATCTTAAAACTTGGCTTTTTTAAATTTAGTCACGTATCAAGTATCCTGCCACTTGCTCTGTCAGCGCCAGGACACTCTTTTTGAGTAGCTGTGCGCTATATTAAATGTCCATCATTCATTCATTCATTGGTCGGTGGCCAGCTGGACCCCATATTTGGGCTGCGCTTCAACAGCCTCCAAGCAAAACAGCACCTCCTCTTGGGGTTCTATATCATGGAGACCATCCCAGCAGAACACAAATTCGCAGGACAGCTGTAGCTTCCGGCCCAGCAACTCCGGTGCATTAGCAATGGTTGTTAGAACAGCATTAGTGAAGGCCGTCAGGTCGGTGGTTGTTGCTCTTACCGGCCTGTCTGTGCAATGTGGGTGGGTTAGAGACCTTAGTCTTGATGAAGTAGCCCCAGGGGTTGAGCAGGTCATTGTCTCATCTTCTGAGAAATGAATGGTCATGTTTAGTTTGGCCATTAAGTCTCTTCCTTGGAGATTGGTTGGGGATGAGGGGTGATATAGCAGCTGTCCCTTTATGCATCTGACTCCCACGTCTATCTCCAGGGATTTTGTCAAGAGGACCCTCAAAACCATGCCCAAGAACCCCTGCGAGTCCATGGAGTCTATGGATAGGGTGACGGTCCCTTCCTTTCGACATGACTTTGTTGCACCTGTGTCAATTAGGAAGCTGTAAGGTGTGTGTTATGAGGTGAAATCTTATTCTAGAGTGTCATGTGTAATGCTTATTCTAGAATATAAGGTGTCAGGTGTTCTAGGAAAGTGAGTTTGCCCGTGGCTCTCGTAAAGGATCGACACCAGGTTGTGTGTACGAATAAATCTTAACTAAATTTCACATTTTGTGTCAGTGAGCAGTGTATCTTCTCCATATCATTTTGGCGACAATCTTGGAGGACAAGTGAGGAGAAGACATGAGGACAGCACACAACCTGGGTGATCCTCTATACACCCGATATATGAAGGTACTGATTTTGAAGGTGACCGGGGCGGCAATTGGAGGTGGACCACTGGTGCGGTGGTGGTGAGCAAAGTGGAGAACAACGCTGAACTATACTTTGAAAACTTAAAGGTACTTGCCCATTTATTGGTGGGGGGCACTCTCTGGTGAGCGGTGACAGGCGCTTGAGCTTATGCTTGTGCTGCAGTGGATTTTATACACGTGCAGTTCAGTGCACAGACCACCTTCAGTCGCGGGTCAAACAGTAAGTGACGCCACATCTGCATGTAACCTTGAAGCTGAAACGCAGCACACAGCACAAAAATGTGCTGCCTTCTAAGAAGTCACTGTGCAGTCATACAACAAAGTAATAGTGTATTTGAAATATGCACGTTTATTTATGGAACACATTGCACAGCAGGATTATGTGCCGCCATCTTTGGGGTAAAGTTACAAGACATTTATGTACTTCTATTGTTCTTGAAGGTGGACAGTGTTTCATGAGAGCAGAGGAGAGCAGTAGCTTTAGGGTGATTTGTACACCTACCAACAGTGCAAGTCAGGAATTAATTTGTCTCAAGTGTCAGTGGCTTAAAGCTTTAATTTTGTTGACCTGCACATGGGCAAGTACTGTGCAGCATCGTATCACTAGTGGTAGCTTTACAGTGATTTTCACACCTATCAACTGCAGTGCAAATCAGGAATGCAATTCCTCCACAATGTCAGCAGCTTAAAGTTTTAATCTCAGTGATTTGCACACCAGCAAGTACTGTGCAGCATCGTATTACAGAACAACATATTCATGGTGATTTCCTCACATCCAAAATTGCAACTTTGACTTTTGCACCTGTGGTACCACATTAGTACTTATTTTGAAGACAGATCTTGTGTAAACTGTTGTGATGGCTTCACATATTAATATAAATCCTCCTCCATTTTTTTTAGCTGAACCAGGGGTATCAACCATAATGTGGGATGATTGGGTTGTGATGTTTGAGAACTACATAATAGCATTAGATGGGATGAGTTTTTCTCCATCCAGGAAAAAGGCACTATTTGTATGTGCACTGGGCAGTGAGGGGCAATGAGTATTTAAATACTTGCAAGTAGCAGTGGGACGCATTGGTCAGCATATAAGAAATGAGTACAAGGAGGCGTTGCAGAGGCTGGAAAATAGATTTGCTGAAGAAGTCAATTTTGTCGTGGCACGTTACAAGGTTCATACTCAGCCACAAATGGAAAATGAATCCATTGATGAGTTTGTGGCGAGACTCAGGGAACTTGAATGAAGTGTCAGTTTGGAGTAATGACCGATAAGTTAGTTAGAGATCAATTAATTATTCAGGGCAGAGAAAATAAAATACAATAAAGGTTCTGGGCAGCAAAGGATCCCTTGCTCAAGGATGCCATAGAGATGGCCAAATAGGAAGAAGAATCACAATGGTGCTTTAAGGAATTGAATAGGAAAGACAAGAACAGTGGAGATGTTGCAGTTTTGAAGGGAAACAGTCATAGTCAAGAGAGAGAGGTTAGTGCAGTGTCGAGACAGCAGCAAAGGATGATCTGTAGGTGTGGGTAACATGTGGAGCAACTTTAAGAAATGCACCCCGTGTGGGAGTATGTGCCACACCTCTGACTCTAAGAGGTGTTTTGCACTTGGCAAGGAGGGCAGGTGGTGTGGTTGTAGGGGCCACTTCGCGAAAATGTGTAAAGAAATAAACAAAAACAGTAAATAGTATGGCAAATCCAGGATGCAGACAGTCAGTGAGGAAATGTGGTATACTGATAGGATTTTGGTTGTAGGAGAGTCAAAGGAAGCTAATAGGGTATGTGAAGATAGGAGGCTCTTATTGAGGCCTTCAGCTGAGTTTAAAGTGTGTTGTTCCAAGGTGACACTGATGATAGATTCAAGGTTCATGTATACTATTATTCCGGAAAACGAGTTCACGGCACATTGGAAGAATGCTGAACTGCTACCTAAAGATATTAATCATGGTGGGTATCAAGGAGAAACAGTTGCTATTGTAGGGTACATGGAAGGCAAAATTTGGTTTAGTTTGTGTGAAGTGACTGGGAAAGTGTATGTAGCTGTAGATGGGCCACCTATCTTAGGGTGGGTACATCAATTTGACCTAGTGGTTAATCCTCGGGCATCCAACAAAGTCATGATGGTACAGGAAGTGCATTTAAATGATGTATTGTCAGAGGCATGGGAAGTATTTCATGAACAGCTGGGATGTTTTAAGGGTTATGTGCAGAACATAGTACTAAAGGAGGGTGCCAGACTTATTGTACACAAACTAAGATGTGTACCATTGGCTGTTAGAGGTGAAATCAAGGAACTGATTAACAAAATGTTGGAGGGTGGTATTATTGAACCAGTGGAAAATTCTACGTGGATTTCACCTGTAGTTATCACACAGAAGGCTGATGGTCGTCTAAGATTTTGTGTGAACTTGAGGTTATTAAACCATAATGTGGTGGCTGATACTTTTCCTCTTCCAAAAAGAAAGAGTGCGTGAGAAAGAGAGAAAGAAGGGGAGAGCAGGCCACAGATGCATAAAAAGGGAGGACCTGTGTATGCAGAAGACACCCTAACAAGAGGAGGAGAGCGTGGGTTCAAGGGACAGAAATCGTGAAAAGGCACTGGAAAGAAACCTATGCTTAGTATGTGTGAGCGGGCATTATAGAGAGGAGATAGAAAGTGGGAGCAATGAGAGGGGACTGTGGGATTGTGATATGGGAGGGAGTAGTGGCAGTGTGAGAGAGAGATGGGAGGGGCAGTGGGTGTCTGGAGGAGAGTTGGCAGGGTTGTTGGAAGTAGAAAGGAGAGATGTGTCAGACTGGAATTGTTTGTTGTTGAATTGTGTGGTGTTAGGTTGTGTAGAGGAAATATGTGGTATGTCAGTGACATACTTTGAATGTTGTTTTCTTGGATTGGATGTATGCGGTGTAGAGTGGAATTATGTGTGTTGGATTGGAATTGTTAGTTGTAGGACTGTGTGGGGTGGAATTGTTTGGTGTGGAGTGGATTTGGAAGTTGAAATATGTGGTATGGTAGATAGATAGGGGTGAGAGCTGCCCAGAATAGATAGGAAGTCAGAGAGGGATAGGTAGTTTGTGCACGAAGTGGTGAATGAACTCCAGGCAAAGGAGCAGAAAGAGTGTGTGAGAAAGACAGAAATAAGGGGATAGCAAGCGAAAGACGCATAAAGAGGGAGCGCTTGAGTACACAGATGACACCCCAAGAAGAGAAAGAGAGAGTGGGACTGAGGGACGGAATCCTTGAAATGGCACGGGAAATAAACTGTACTTAAAGACCTGAAGTTAACCACATGAGAGGGGCAGGAAGAGTGTGTGAGAGAGGGACTGGATGCTCTTCCCAAAGAAACCTTATTAACCTTAAAGTAAGGCAGGAAATCAGAGAGGCTCCTGGGATGCACATAGTATGCTAATAGCAACATTTATTTTAAAACATATTCCTCCTAACATTAGATTTAACATAAAAAAATCAAGGTGCAATGTACACAATATCTTGAAGTAGATGCCAATTTATTTGTCAGCTTTAGATTCTTATACTTATTTGCATATCATTCTAATTACTCCAAGCAAGATATAGAGTTTGAGTGCAATTGGATCACCTGCACTACATTTCCCAGAATGCGTTATGATGTTAAATAAAAATCCAGGACTAGAGTACAGTGTCCCTCAGGACATGGCCTGCTCTGGTAACCTTACCTACAGGCCATGCTGTTACCTCACACCACAGAAAGGTCTCAGTAAATGTTCTGCAAGAGCAGGAACTCCCAGCACTTTACGCATGGTTTGACGCAATGCACAAGAGGCCATTTTGAACTACAAAACTGCATGGGAGTATTTATAAAGATTAAGGGGCTTATTTACAAGCCCCATGCGCCACGGGTGTGCCACTTTTCCCCATGTTAAGAGTAACGCAGCGGCGGCGCAAAGGGCTTGTAAATAAGCCCATAAATCTTTCTCTCCAACTAAAGGATTTTTAATCTGAGCAAGTGCAAATGGAGAACGAGTTCACAGGCCTGCCGCCACTCAGATAAATTGTTACAGCAAACAAAGATGGACGGAATGCTGACAATGCAAACATTCTCCCCCAGTCAAAAGATCTGGGTTAAATCCATCGTTCTTTTGCCCACTACGCCACCCCAGTTTGGACCCAGCCATATGCAAATCAGTCTTGACCCTGTGCCCCATGGGAGCAGTCCAGACCGAACTGCCTGGCCAGGTCCTCCCTGGACTGGAAACAAGCATCCTGGGACCGGTTTCAGGGTATGTCACCCTTCTTCAGCCAGGCTAGCTTGAATCCAGTGGCACAGTGAGCAAGGGACCCACGTCTGGGCATACCCATCCCACTTAGGGTGAAAATTGTTACAGCAAACAAATGATGGACGGAATGCTGACAATGCAAACATTCTCCCCCAGTCAAAAGATCTGGGTTAAATCCATTGATCTTTTGCCCACTACGCCACCCCAGTTTGGACCCAGCCATATGCAAATCAGTCTTGACCCTGTGCCCCATGGGAACAGTCCAGACCGAACTGCCTGGCCAGGTCCTCCCTGGACCGGAAACAAGCATCCTCAGATAAAAACACCTCTCCGGCATCACTGACACTGTGAAGCCTCTGAAATGTAACAGATGTCTGAGACCATCAAAGACTGCATAGATTGTTGCAGGGTCTCTAGCAGCCTCTACATTTTCCAAAACTACCGATTGCGAGTTATTTCCTAAATTAGCAGTGGTTTACTCACAGCGTTGCATTCTGTGTGCACCGATGTATGTATGTGTTACTTTCTCTTTGAGGCATGTCAGGGTAAAGGGTTGTTATAAAAATGCCAAACGTATTGGCTCTGTACGTGTTTTAAAGTTTTAAAGGGGGATAACTCCAACCGCACACTGCATTTATGAAGAACAGAATGACAATATATCCCATTCAGTAGCTTAACTTTATTTTACCTGCCACAGTGGGGTCTTGCAATGATAAAGCAGATATTTTCAACACTAAATGGCGGGAGCAAGGCACTCAGACTGAGCCGTGGGAAGTCAAAATGTACTCCATTACATTTTCAATGGGGGAGGGGTAATATCAGGATAATGAGTCGCAGGCTGGTGGCAGTGTTCCTCACGCCCCAGGAAAGGTTCAGGGTAGTCAATGAAGTAAGTGCGGGATGGGTGTTCAGGGAATAATGGGGTATCAATGGCAAATAAAGTTGTACTAAGCTGTTTCCATTCTAGAGGCATGAGTGATTCCAGTCTGGTGTCACTCACAGCTTCTGGTTGAGTCCAGATGTGCGACTTTGAAATTGAAATTCTGTATTTGAGCAGCTATGCACAAACATATGATGTGGGGTTAAGTTAATAATGGACCAACACCTTCTAAATAGTCTGCCAGATGCTGTCATTTAGCCAGGGCTTCAAGCTCCGAAATTGATTTAATGTACAAAGATACCTGTGCACATGGATGCCTAAAGGGTTTGGGGGCTGTAAGAAGCATACGTTATGGCTCACTCATGTGCAATATAAAGGACATGCACATCATCAGCTGTTTAAAGCATTATTGTCAAACTTCGTCCTTTTCAAAAAAAAAACTCTCCTTCTTAACGTTCTGCATAGTGACCGGCCTGACACTTCAATACTATCTATTTCTTTTTTTTGCCTGTGTTCAGACTTCCATTGAGACAGGACTAGATGGTTTTCTACCTGTGTATTAAGAAAATAAAAACTGGGAGCCATTTCAAAAGATATTGTCTACCTAGTGATCTTGCATTTCTATTATGCTATTTTTAATTGCAGATCATTGAAAAAAACAGGTTTTAGTACTTGGCTAGAACACCAATTACGGATGTATGCCTATATAAATATGAGCATAAACTAAGTATAAAAGGCAATGCAAGTTAGGGTTACCGACGTTCCTCCGATGACATGGTTGAAGAACGTGCGCATGCACATAAAAACTCCAGATAATCAAATTCGCTTCAACTGCAATTGAATATGTCTGACCACGACATGAACTTTCTAGAGCACGTACCTGTAAACAGAGTGAAATAACTACCAACGTCCTGCTAAACTCGTAGGGGCATATTAGCATAACCGGCGATAAAATTATCGCTGTTTTAGCGGCAGGAAACTGCCGCTAAAACGGCGATAATGGGCTTGCTAATATGCGTTATGGAATTCCAATAGAAGCCCAGGTTAGATGTCCTGCACATCTAACATGGGCTTCTATTGGAATTCTATAACGCATATTAGCAAGCCCATTATCGCTGTTTTAGCGGCAGTTTCCTGCCGCTAAAACGGCGATAATTTTATCGCCGGTCTTGCTAATATGCCCCGTGGTCTTTTCTTTCACCAAGGCATCTCATAACTGTGCAATCGCGAGATGAAAAATGAATTTGCATATTGGAGATTGGTTAACCCCTTTGCTTCTAAGCCTCAACCCCCCCCCCCGCTCCCACTTTGCTAAGCCTTTTTTCAGCTAATTGGGGTAGATTGCGCTTAGGCCCCTGTAACGTTTTGTCCACATAAGGTATACACGTAAAATTTGCGTCCTTCTCTTCCAACACCGTGCAGATTCTAAAGGTACCCAGGGTTTGTGGATTCCCTTTGGAGGGAACCCAGAAATTAGCCAAAATACAGCAAAAAAAATTTGAAATGGGAAAAATGTGCTGCAGAAGAAAGCGTCTGTTTTTTCCCCTGAAAATTGTATCAATAAAGGGTTTGTGGTGCTGAAATCAACATCTTCCCAGCTTTCAGGGACAGGCAGACTTTTGGCGGAAAACCAGAATTTTCTTCACTGTTTTGGCATTTTACTGGGACATAGCCTATTTTACTATTTTTTTGTGCTTTCAACATCCTTCCAATTAGTGGTAGAAATGGGCTTGGAAGAAATAATGGATCCCAGAAAGCTATATATTTCAGAAAAGTAGAGAAAATTCTAAACTTATCAAGAGGTCATTTGTGTAGGTTTTCTTTTAGAAATTAACAGTGGAAATAAAAAAACAATATAGAAATTGAGTTGAAAAAAACATGCGATTGTGCCAACGTTTTCACCTGTAACTTCTTCTAAATATGGTAGGTTTTTAAAAAGCAATATACCGTTACGTCTGCAGGACCCATCTGGCTGTAATGATATATAAGACTTGTAGGTTCACCAAGAACCCGAGGTACCCAGAGACAATAACTAAGCTGTGCCTTGCAACGCGTTTTCATTGTGCACCAGGTATGTAGCAATTCATTTGGTAAAATATAAAGAGAGAAAAATAGGTATCAAGTACACCTATGTATTTCCGGAATGGGAACAAAATATGGAGTTTAGAATCAGTAGTTATTTGCACATCTCTAAAATTGTGGGTACCCATACTAGCATGTGAATTAGAAGACATTTTTCAAAATGACTTATTTTTTACACATTGTCTTACATTTGGAAGGCAGAAATACATAGAAAGTCTATTTGTAATAACACTTGTTCTATAATTCTGTGTTTACCCAACTCTCCCGATAAAAATGGTACCTCAATTGTGTGGGTAGACCTAGTGCTGTGACAGCAAGCAACCTTAACACAACGTGGGCACATCACATTTTTCCAGTAAAAACAGATCCTTTTTTCAAAATGTGCATAGCTGTGGTTTTCGGACCCTGGCTCAGCCGGCACCTGGGGAAACCTAGCACACCTGTACATTTTTTAAAACAAGACTTCCTGGGGAATCTAGGATAGGGTGACTTGTGTGGCTCTCACCAGGTACTGTTACACCGAATTCCTTGCAAACCTCATACTTTGTAATAAAAAACACATTTCCCTCACAGTTCTGTGATGGAATGTTCAGGAATCTGCAGGGAGCCACAAACTGCAACCCATCCAGCATTTCCCCAAGTGTCCCAATAAAAATGGTACCTCACTTGTGTGGGTAGGCCTAGTGCTCGTGAAAGGAAACGGCCCAAAACACAACATGAGCACATCACGTTTTTCCCGTGAAAACTGACCCTTTTTTGGCAATGTGCCTAGCTGTGGATTCTGGACCCTAGCTCAGTCGGCACCTAGGGAAACCTAGCAAACGTACATGTTTGAAAACTAGACAACCTGGGGAACCCAGGATGGGGTGACTTGTGTGGCTATCATCAGGTTATGTTAACCAGAACCTCTTGCAAACCTCAAACTTTGTAAAAAAAAACACATTTTCCTCACATATCTGAAATGGAAAGTTCTGTAATCTGCAGAGAGCCACAAACTCCCACCCACCCAGCATTCCCCCAAGTCTCCCTATAAAAATGGTACATCACTTGTGTTGGCAGGCCTAGAGCCCGCTAAAGGAAATGGCCCAAAACGCAATGTGGGCACATCAAATTATTCCAGTGAAAAAGAACCCTTTTTTCGCAATGTGGCTAGCTGTGGATTATGGACCCTAGCTCAGCCGGCACCTGGGGAAACCTAGAAAACCTACACATTTTTGATAACTAGATACACAGGGGAATCCAGGATGGGGTGAAGTGTGTGGCTCTCACCGGGTTCTGTTACCCAGAATCGCTTGCAAACCTCAAACTTTGTAAAAAAAAAAAAAAACATTTTCCTCACATTTCTGTGATGGAAAGTTCAGAAATCTGTGGGAGGCCACAAACTCCCACCCACCCAGAATTCCCTCAACTCTCCTGGTAAAAATGGTACCTCACTTGTGTGGGTAGGCCTAGTGCCCCCAATAGGAAACTACCCTAAACGCAACATGGGCACATCAAATTTTTCAATGTGCCTAGCTGTGGATTTTGGACCCTAGCTCAGACAGACCCTAGGGAAATCTAGCAAACCTGTACATTTTTAAAAACTAGAAATCCTGGGGAATTATGGATGTGGTAACTTGTGTGGCTACCCCTAGGTTCTGTTACCCAGAATCCCTTGCAAACCTCAAACTTTGAAAAAAAATACATTTTCCTCACATTTCTGTGATGGAACGTTATGGTATCCGTGGGGAGCCACAAACTCCCGCCCACCCAGCATTCCCCCAAGTCTCCCGATACAAAGGGTACCTCACTTATGTGGATAGGCCTAGTGCCCGCAACAGGAAACAGGCCTAAAAGCAACATGGGCACATCACATTCTTCCACTCAAAACTGACCCTTTTTTCGCAATGTGCCTAGCTGTGGATTTTGGACTCTAGCTCAGCTAGCACCTAGGGAAACGTAGCAAATCTGTACATTTTTTAAAACTAGACATCCAGGGAAATCCGGGATGGGTCGATTTTTGTGGCTTTCACTAGGTTATGTTACCCAGACTCCTATGCAAACCTCAAACATTGTAAAAAAAAAAAAAAACATTTTCCTCACATTTCTGTGATGGAAAGTTTTGGGCCCTTCCCTGCCGCAGGTACTTGGCCCATCCTCACAAGTGAGGTACCATTTTTATCAGGAGACCTGGGGAAATGCTGGGTGTCAGCACGGTGATCCCAGAACTTTCCCACACAGAAATGTGAGAAAAATCTGATTTGTTTTAGCTAAATTTGAGGTTTGTAGGGGATTCTGGGTAGGAAAACTTTGGGGGATCCACACAAGCTATACCTACCTGGACTCCCCCGGTGTCTAGTTTTCAGAAATGTCTGGGTTTGGTAGGTTTCCCTAGATGGCCACCGAGCCTGGGCCCAAAAACCCAGGTGACCCCCCTGGCAAAACCAGGTTGTTTTGTGATTGGTGATTTTGATGTCTCACAATACGTTTTGGGCCCTTCTGTTACGAACCACCGTATGGCACACCTCAGTTCCATGGCATGCCCCAGTTCCTAAAATTGGAAGTTCTTACACATTACTAATGTGTTAATGCATGTGTTTCCTGATGGAAGGTAGTTAATATGGTAGTTAATATGGACTCATGTATGATAAGCCAGTAGTGATTAGTTCTCATTTTATTTCTTTTCTATTTTTGTTCATTTTACTGAGCATGATGTTTGTGAAACTTGTCTCATTGTTTCATAACAGTACACGTGTTGTCCACTGTTTCATAATACTACATGTGTAGCCGTGTTAACCATTGCCACACCCATCCTCATCCTTTGTGACAGCTCACCCCACTTACACGTGGGTCTCTCTTTGCCATTGTACCTGTCACTAAACACATGCAGCAACCCCCGACAGGCACACCCTCACATGCAAAGCTTCCAGCAAGTTCCAGCCTCCTTTAGAGGGAAGCCAATCCACTGTAACCCTCGCTTTGCCTCTTTGGTGCAACACTCACCTGGACTCCAGTTTCCTGTGTTCCCCCTCTGTATACTTCCGTCTTCGGCAATCCTTCAGCTCCTTCACGTCATCGTCCAGCGCTGCCACTCATCCGAATTCCCAGCCACGCGTCGGTGCTCTGACGTGCCATCTCCTAGGATACGTAAACAAAAACCAGAAAAAAACACATAAGACAAGGTAGAGAGATTGCATCTTGCAATCTACTCTGAACTAGAGGTACATTTAACTTTTATTGTGTTGCGCAGAGAAGCTTCTTTTGACAACGTACTATTTCATTTTGTTGTCTGTACAAGAGGTATATTTCACTTTATTGTTTTGCACAGAAACACTTCTTTAGACAACTTGGTTAAAGACTATTATTTATTTTGTCATTTGATTGACATTTTATTATTTGCCTTCTCTACATAAAGGAGCAACAAAAGTTTAAATAGACTGCTCCAGAGAAAACCCATAATTAACCCTCACTAATCTATCCAGCTGAGGAAAGACTTGCATTTACTGCAAGGGGCAGTCGCATCTTCCAGCAGTAATTTGTTCTTTTGAAATATGTTGATGTTTTGATCCCTCCTTGTGACTAATGTTATTTATATAATTGTATATGTTTGCACTGTATGTTGCAGGGAACTTCTTTCTTTGAACCCTTCCCTGGAAATTCATATATCTCCGCGTGCTAATATAGTAAGTGCATCTGCGCATTGTATATATACCTTGTTTGAGAATTTTGTCTAAGCACCTTGTGATTGCAGATTTAAGTTTATGTTACTCAGTTCTAATCTGTGATTCTTTTGTCCCATATAATAGAAATCGCAGTACTCATAACCCTGCCAATATACAAAGTACAGTCTGACCCCGCCCCAAGGTGCAAATCCTGAGTCTCCCTGATCTGGTGCAGTTATTTTTTTTCTTGTTTCTCTCCTCCAATTCACCCCTCCCCTTGGGACCTTTCTTGGCACCAGTGTTTGTTTGTGCATTGTTGCCGGATTAGGTCGCAGGTGGTGTGGGTTCTCGCATCTCTCCCCAAAGGAACAACCTGGAATTCAGGTGAGTAGCTTTCGCAACACCTTCTCTGCCACAGGTACTTAGCGCACCCACACAAGTGAGGTACCATTTTTATCAGGAGAACTGGGGGAACGCTGGTTGGTTGGAAATTTGTGTCAGCACGGTGATCCCAGAACTGTCCCACACAGAAACGTGAGAAAAATTAGATTTTTTTCAGCTACATTTGAGGTTTGCAGGGTATTCTGGGTAGATCAACTTTGGGGATCCATGCAAGCTATACCTCCCTGGACTCCCCCGGGTGTCTAGTTTTCAGAAATGTCTGGGTTTGGTAGGTTTCCCTTGATGGCCACCGAGCCCGGGGCCAAAAACCCAGGTGACCTCCCTGGCAAAACCAGGTTGTTTAGTGATTGGTAATTTTGATGTCTTCCCAATACGTTTTGGGCCCTTCTGATACAAACCACCGTATGGCATGCCTCAGTTCCATGGCATGCCTCAGTTCCTAAAATTGGAAGTTCTTACACATTACTATTGTGTTAATGCACGTGTTTCCTGATGGAAGGTAGTTAATATGGTAGTTATTATAGACTCATGTATGATAAGCCAGTAGTGATTAGTTCTCATTTTATTTCTGTTCTATTTTTGTTCATTTTACTGAGCATGATGTTTGTGAAACTTGTCTCACTGTTTCATAATAGTACACGTGTTGTCCACTGTTTCATAATACTACAATTGTAGCCCTGTTAATCATTTCCACGCCCATCCTCAGCCTTTGTGACAGCTCACCCCGCTTACACGTGGGTGTCTCTTTGCCGTTGTACCTGCCACTAAACACGTGCAGCAACCCCCGACAAGCACACCCTCACATGAAAAGCTTCCAGCAAGTTCCAGCCTCCTTTATAGGGAATCCCAGCGACTGTAACCCTCGCTTTGCTTCTTTGGTGCAACACTCACCTGGACTCCAATTTCTTGTGTTCCCCCTCCGGATACTTCCGTCTTCGGCAATCCTTCAGCTCCTTCATGTCATCGTCCAGTGCTGCCACTCATCCAGATTCCCAGCCACGCGTCGGTGCTCTGACGTGCTGTCTCCTAGGATATGGAAAAAAAAACTGAAGAAAACACATAAGACAAGGTAGAGAGATTGCTTCTTGCAATCTACTCTGAACTAGAGGTACATTTAACTTTTATTGTGTTGTGCAGAAAAGCTTCTTTTGACAAAGTACTATTTCATTTTGTTGTCTGAACAAGAGGTATATTTCACTTTATTGTTTTGCACAGAAATGCTTCTTTAGACAACTTGGTTAAAGACTTTTATTTATTTTGTCATTTGATTTACATTTTACTATTTGGCTTCTCTAATATAGCAAGTGCATCTGCGCATTGTATATATACCTTGTTTGAGAATATTGTTTAAGCACCTTGTGATTGCAGATTTAAGTTTACGTTAGTCAGTTCGAATTTGTGACTCTTTTGTCCCATATAATAGAAATCTCAGTACTCATAACCCTGCCAATATCCAAAGTACAGTCTGACCCCGTCCAGAGCTGCACATCCTGAGATGGTGCAAGTCTTCATTCCTGAGTCTCCCTGATCTGGTGCAGTTGTTTTTTTTCTTTTTTCTATCCTCCAATTCACCCCTCCCCTTGGGACCTTTCTTGGCACCAGTGTTTGTTCGTGCATTGTTGCCAGATTAGGTCGCAGGTGGTGTGGGTTCTCGCATCTCTCCCCAAAGGAACAACCTGGAATTCAGGTGAGTAGCTTTCGCAACACCTTCTCTGCCACAGGTACTTGGCTCACCCACACAAGTGAGGTACCATTTTTATCAGGAGTACTGGGGGAACGCTGGGTGGTGGGAAATTTGTGTCAGCCCAGTGATCCCACAACTTTCTCACACAGAAACATGAGAAAAAATTCTTCAGCTAAATTTGAAGTTTGCAGGGGATTCTGGGAAGGAAAACATTGGGAGATCCACACAAGCTATACCTCCCTGAACTCCCCTGGGTATCTAGTTTTCATAAATTTCTGGGTTTGGTAGGTTTTCCTAGATGGCCGCCGACCCCAGGGCCAAAAACCCAGGTGACCTCCCTTACAGTCACCTCTCATTTCTGTGATGGAAAGTTCTGGAATCTGCGTGAATCCACAAACTTCCATGCACCCCGCATTCCCCAAAGACTCCATATAAAAACAGTACCTCACTTGTGTGGGTAGGCCTAATGCCCGCAACAGGAAACGGCCCAAAACGCAACGTGGACACACCACATTTTTACAGTGTAAACTGACCCTTTTTTTGTAAAGTGCCTAGCTGTAGATTTTGAGCCCTAGCTCTGCCGGCAACTAGGGAAACCTAGCAAACCTATACATTTTTGAAAACTAGACACCGAGGGGAATCCAGGATGGGGTGACTTGTGTGGCTCTCACTAGGTTCTGTTACCCAGAATCCCTTGCAAACCTCAAACTTTGTAAAACGGAAACACATTTTCCTCAAATTTCTGTGATAGAAAGTTCTGGAATCTGCGTGGATCCACACAATTCCACCCACCCTGCATTCCCCAACGTCTTCCAATATAAATGGTACCTCACTTGTGAAGGTAGGCCTAGTGCCCGAGACAGGAAACAGCCCAAATTGCAACATGGACACTCCACATTTTTACAGTGAAAACTGACTCTTTTTTTGCAAAGTGCCTAGCTGTAGAATTTCAACCCTAGCCCTGCCGGCACCTAGGGAAACCTAGCAAACCTATACATTTTTGAAAACTAGACACCCAGGGGAATCCAGGATGTGGTGACTTGTCTGGCTCTCACCAGGTTCTATTACCCAGAATCCCTTGCAAACCTCAAACTTCGTAAAAAAACACATTTTCCTCACATTTCTGTGATGGAAAGTTCTGGAATATGCGTGGATCCACAAAATTCCACCCACCCTGCATTCCCTATCGTCTTCTGATAAAAATGGTACCTTACTTATGTAGGTAGGCCTAGTGCCCGTGACGGGAAACGGCCCGAAATGAAACATGGACACCCCACATTTTTTACAGTGAAAACTGACCCTTTTTTTGCAAAGTGCCTAGTTGTAGATTTTGGACCCTAGCTCTGCCGGCACCTAGGGAACCCTAGCAAACCTATACATTTTTGAGAACTAAACACCCAGGGGAATCCAGGACTTGTCTGGCTCTCACCAGGTTCTGTTACCCAGAATCTCTTGCAAACCTCAAACTTTGTCCAAAAACACATTTTCCTCACATTTCTGTGATGGAAAGTTCTGGAATCTGCGTTGGTCCACAAACTTCCACCCACACCGCATTCTCCAAAGTCTCCAGATAAAAATGGTATCTCACTTGTGTGGGTGGGTCAAGTACCTGCGACAGGCAAGGGCCCAAAACGTATTGTGGAGACATCAAAATTACCTATCACAAAATGACCAGGTTTTGCAAGGGGGGTACCTGGGTGTTTGGCCTCGGGCTCAGCGGCCATCAAGGGAAACATGCCAAACTCGCACATCTCTGAAAACTAGACACCCTGGGGAGTCAAGTGAGGTATGGCTTGCGTGAATCCCCCAACATTTCCCTACCCAGAATCCATTCTGGGTGGCCCCCACCCCTATGTATAAAAAAAAGAAAATCCCTGGTGCCTAGTGGGCTTTCTGCCCCCCCCCAGGGGCAGATCAAGGGCTTTTTTGGGGGGGAGTGGGGGCATTGGCATGCCCAGTCTGGGCAGCCCCCAACCCAAACTTTGGAGAAAAAAATCCCTGGTGCCTAGTGGGCTTTCTGCCCCACTGTGGGGCAGAAAGACTGTAGCATTTGTTTTTGGGGGTGGGGGCATTGACATGCCCATTCTGGGCAGACTCCACCCCTATGTATATAAAAAAAATCCCTGGTGCTTAGTGGGCTTTCTGCCCCCCCCCGGGGGCAGATCAGGGGCTGTTGCCCCCATCTGCCTTTGGGGGGGCAGAAAGTCTTTTGTTTTCTTTGGGCGGGTAGGGTGGGGGCATTTGCATGCCCATTCTGGGCAGCCCCTACCCATTGCCTATAAAAAAAATCCCTGGCATCTAGGGTGCTTTCTGCCTCTCCCGGGGGGCAGATTTGGGGCTACCATCCCCATCTGCCCCCGAGGGGGCAGAAAGACTGACTGTACCCAAATTATATGGGGGGTGCAAAGGCCCTTGCTCAAGAAGCCGCTCCCACCTCCCTAGTGGCTAGTGGGTGGATCCCTGCTTGGGGACCGCCCTCCTGGCAATCCCAAAGCAGGGATCTACTAGGGAAGGGTACCATTGGAAAGGGGAGATTCTCCCCTTTCCAATGATACCTCTCCCAAGTGTTCCGGTGCTCGGGGGGCTGAGATAGCCCCATGAGCACCAAAACAATGAAACTGAAACTTACTTTCAGTTTCATTTTCATTGCAATGACGTCAGCGCGTCATACGCGCGATCGGCATTGCAATGAAAATGCAAATCGGCCTCTGGAGGTTGGGGAAGCTCTTCCCCAACCTCCTGAGGCCAATAAAAAAAAGGAAATCCCTCTGCTGTCTGCAGCAGAGGGATTTAGTGCCCCTGTTCTCATGACAGAATGGTTCCCTCATGAGCACAGGAGCACTGGTGCTCCTGACGGAACCATTCCATCATGAGCAGCGATAGGGTCAACAAAGTTTGAGGTTTGCAAGGGATTCTGGCTAACAGAACCTGGTGAGAGCCACACAAGTCACCCCATTATGGATTCCTCTGGGTGTCTAGTTTTCAACAATCCATAGGTTTGCTAGGTTTCCCTAGGTGCCGGCTGAGCTAGTGTTCAAAATCCTCAGCTAGGCATATTGCAAAAAAAAGGGTCAGTTTTCACTGGAAAAATGTGATGTGTACACGTTGCGTTTTGGGCCGTTTCCTTTTGCGGGCACTAGGCCTACCCACACAATTGAGGTACCATTTGTATTGGGAGACTTTGGGGAATGCGGGGTGGGTGGAAGTTTGTGGACCCACACAGATTCCAGAACTTTCCATCACAGAAATATGAGGAGAATGTGTTTTTTTTTAAAAAGTTTGAGGTTTGCAAGGGATTCTGGGTTACGGAACCTAGTGAGAGCCACACAATTCACCCCATCCTGGATTCCCGTTGGTGTCTAGTTTTAAAAAATGTATAGGTTTGCTAGGTTTCCTTAGGTGCTGGCTGAACTAGGGTTAAAAATTCACAGCTAGGCACATTTCAAAAAAAGGGTCAGTTTTCACTGGAAAAATGTGATGTGTCCACGTTGCGTATTGAGATGTTTCGTGTCATTGGCATTAGGCCTAACCACACAAGCAAGGTACCATTTTTACCGGGAGACTTTGGGAAATGTGAGTGGGTGGAAGTTTGTGGATCCACGCAGATTCTAGAACTTTCCATCACGAAATGTGAGTTAAATGTGTTTTTTGACAAAGGTTTTGGTGTGCAAGGGATTCTGGGTAACAGAACCTGGTGAAAGCCACACAAGTCACCCCATCCTGGACTCCCCTGGGCATCTAGTTTAAAAAAAATGTATATATTTGCTAGGTTTCCTTAGTTGCCGGATGAGCTAGGGTTCAAAATCCACAGCTAGGCACATTGCAAGAAAAGGGTCAGTTTTCAATGGAAAAATGTGATGTGCCCACGTTGCGTTTTGGGCTGTTTCCTGCCGTGAGCACTATTCCTACCCACATAATTGAGGTAGCATTTTTATCAGGAGGCTTAGGGGAACACAGAATAGTAGAACAAGGGTTTTTATAAAGTGACTTTTTTTGCATTTCTGCCTTCCAAATGCAAGACAATTTGTAAAAAAAAGAAGTCATTATGAAAAATGACCTCTAATTCACATGCTTGTAAGGGTACCCACAATTTTGGAGATGTGCAAATAACCACTGCTTCTAAAATTTCTGAAATATATAGGTTTCCTTGGTCCTATTTTTCACTCTTTATGTTTTACCAAATTAATTGCTGTATGCCCAGTACACAATGAAAAACCATTGCAAGACGCAGCCAGTTATTGGCTCTGGCTTCATTGGGTTCTTCGTGAACCTGCAAGTCCTATATATCCCCACAACCAGAAGGGTCCAGCTGATGTAATGCTATATTGCTTTAAAACATTTGTCATACTTCGGAGAAGTTACAGGTGAAAACGTTTGCACTAATGGCTGTTTTTTTCAACTCATTTTCAATATTTTTTATTTTCAACTGTTAGTTTCTATATAAAAACCTTGAAGGATTTACACAATGACCCCTTTCTGAATTCAGAATTTTATCTGCTTTTCGTAAATATATAGCTTTTTGGGTCCAATTATTTCTTTCACTCCCATTTCTACCACTAACTGGAAGGAGGTTAAAAGCACAAAAAATAGCAAAAATAGCCTATGTCCCAGTAATATGCAAAAACTGACAAAAGTCTGCCTGTCCCTGAAAGCTGGGAAGATGGTGATTTCAGCACCACAAACCCTTTGTTGATACCATTTGCAGGAAAAAAAACACAGATGCTTTCTTCTGCAGCACTTTTTCCCCATTTTTCCCCCAAAAACTCAAATTTAACTGTATTCTGGCTAATTTCTAAGTCCCCTCCAAGGGAATCCTCACACCTTGGGTATCTTTTAATCCTCATGATGTTGGAAGAAAAGGACGCAAATTTGGTGTGGATATGTGGACAAAAAGTTACTGGGGCCTAAGCGCAAACTATCCCCAAATAGCCCAAAAAAAGTCTTAACATGGGGGAAATGTCCTAGCAGTGAAAGGGTGAAGCCCACAGGAGAAGTATACTAAAGTATAAAAGAGGTTGTACACAGTGTGCCTGGATTTCATAGGTCCTATGTCAGAGTTGCCACAGGAAATGCGTTTTGCATTAGTGATGATAGATGTGAACTCAAAGTGGTTGATCGAGAAATTTATGAGAGATGTTACCACTAAGTCAACAGTCAAGGTCTTAGGGGACATTTTTGCTGATGAGTGGGTACCAGTAGTGCTCATTGTGGATAATGGCACACAGCTTTGTTCGTCTGAAATTACTAGTTTCCTCAAACATTGGGAAATTAGGCATTCTAGAACATACCTGTATAATCCACAAAGTAGTGGAATAGTGGAGAGGACTGGTTAAAGAAACTAGTCAGATGGCATTGGCCAGTGATTGTGATGCAGGAAACGTGGTCTCTGAAATGGTGTGGGCATATCGCACAACCATTCGCAGTGTTACATAAAAATGTCAATTTCAAGAAATGTGGGGAAGTGTCCCAGGGTTTAAATCAGTACCAGCGTGGCTGAGAGATTGGGTGAGATCCAGTGACAGGGGCACAGATGAGAAGAATTGGAAGTCTTTTACAAAACTTGAGTGTGGAGATTGAGTCTCAATCAAGACAGGACACATCAAGGGTGGTCTTTCTAAATTCAAACGGTCCTTTGAAATTGGGGAGAGTTGGAAGATTTTTTTTGTAGTAGTGGAAGGTGATTAAAGGTGGAATTTATGGAATGGATGTTTTGTATCAAAAGGGAGAAGAGAACACAAGAGTGGAAGATGGGGAAAAGGAGGATGGATGTTGAGGGAATATACTTATGAGTGACATTGAGATGAGTGATGAGCGCAGGGATGCCTTCGGGTAGCCATGTGCTCAACAAGTGTTTAATAATAATAGTTGTAGAGACAGTAGTGACGTTCCTAATGGCAGCAGAGATGGTAGGGCTTTTAATTTGAAGAATATGTAAGATGATTTTATATTGCTTAGTTAGTTGTAGTATAGTTTTGTAATTTATTATGTGTTGTTTATAATTCTGATTATTTCATGTTCGGTCTTCTTTGTTTTCCCTTTAACTTGTGTTTCATCTGTTTAATTCTTAGTAATAATAACATTGAGTGAAGGGAAGGAGATATGTTATGATGTGAAATGTTATTCTAGAGTGTCATGAGTAATGCTTATTCTAACATGTAAGGTGTTGGGTGTTCTAGGAAAGTCCTGGCTTTTGTGTAGGATTTACGCCAGGTTGTGTGTATGAATAAATCTTAACTAAACTTCACACTTTGTGATGGTGAGCTTTTTATCTTCTCCATAACAGTGTGTTATTTACCAACACTTACGGTGGGTTCTTCCTCGGACGGTTGGGTCACTGACAGAACAGGGCATTTGAGAGTCTGTTTGTGTGTGTGTGTGTCATCCACCGGGTGCAGGACCGAACCACGTTGGCCCTGTGGCTTATCTAGTTCTGGGAGCAAAGGGGGAAGTATGACTAGGTCCCAGCTTTGGGAGTTCTCTGTAGTACTTCCACAAATCCCAGCTCAGGGATTTTGCAGTGGTGTCCTGGTTCCATTCCAACCTCTTTCCATTATCTTTCCTTTCCCTTCTTTCCTGTACTTGCCTTTTCTCCCACCTTACGAGGCATTGCTGGATGTAAGGGAAATTCCAATTGGGATTTCTCCTCCTATATTTGATGCAATTCTCTGCCATAGCCATGTCCTCTGGCTCGAATGACCCTCTCTTAGGCCCAAGCCAGTCAAATTGGTACCCCTCCTGAGCCCAGTCTGCTTGCAAATCTCAGAACAGGCAAAACATTTCTCCTTCATCCCTCGCTACTGTCTCCCTTGGGGTCAGCCTATAATTGTTATGTGCTTGGGCCCGGCAATGTCCACCCTGGTGGTTAGATCCTGGAGGACTGGGATCCCTTTCCTCACTCCCGATAGTTGTATCATTGTCTAGAACCACTATGAATCTCCTTGTCACTCAGGTGTCTCCATCTGACCCAATAGGAGTGCACGATTTTGCACCGCCGGTGTTTAATGGGGGAACGTGACAGATGGGGGTCAAACTTTGGGGGGCTCTAGCCCTAGACTGGGGTGATGCTGGATTATTAGACCTCCGTGTGTAGACCTAACAGTTCGTTGTTCGGTAGGGGACTCTCCGGCTCCCTCAACTGGTGGGTTGGTGTATCCTAATGTGTGGATAGCTGGCATCCGGGAAAGCACCTCCATACCTGCATATGGCGGGGGAGGTGCAGATGCTTTGCTTATTGTCTGTGGGATAGGATTGTTGGTCTAAGCCTCCTGAAAGATGGCCCACACTTCTAATAGTGCCTACCTCCTGTTCTTTTTCTGTCCTGCATATTTGGTCCGTATGTGTGTCTTCATGTGTTCAATTATGTTGGTGTCAAAGGGTCCCTCCTTTGGCCAGGGGAACACGTGTACCTTAGTGTGTGTGTGCCATTCATGGCAATACTTGCTAAGTGTTTTTGCCTGTGTGGGGAACCTGGTTTGCATATGTTTTAGTGGTAATTCCATGATGAGTTGGGTACTTTTTAAGGAACAGACAAACCCTAATTTTTCTTGTTTTTAGGTAATTTTTAAGTTCTACTTTGGTCGTGGGGAAATATTTTACATGGGAATTGCTGGGTCTATCTACTTACTATGAGCTCAACAGTATTTACAGATGCATCAATACAAACATTTCATAAATGCAGTTAGGAATGCGTATGAAGGGTCTCAACCTAGAAGAAAGTGCAATTGTTAAATGCCATGAAATTTGACAGAAATATAGCAGATTTTACTTTGATTATGAAATAACAATTGTGAGAAATAGCAACACCTTCATATAGCACATTGAGACATTGACGAAAACACAATACTCAAGACAAAATACAGTTGGTTCAATTTACCAGCACCACAGCATCAAATAACTACAACATCAAACACATCTTGCATCAATTTCAGTACTGCAATAAGAAAAAAAATTGACAGTGAAAAAATGATGATTGTCAAAAATACCTTAGCCCGCTCCTAGTGCATGCCATCTAGCGACCAGGTGAATCCCTGCTGAATAAGTGAGCCTGATAGTCTGTCATTATCGGCACTGGAATAAAGAAAATGACACATTTGTGTGCTGAAAAGGAATGGCTCAAATAACCACAGGCCCCTCTTGGGCACACACAAGCTACATCTGATCTCCCAGATTCAAATCTTTCCCTAACATCCGAATTGCAACGTGTTACACACAGGGGCTTAATGTACCATCTGTGTCATGCCCAGCGGTCCAAGTGAACAACACCTCTCACTTCTTTCAGATACCAACAGTGTTTAAGAGACCGGTAATACTGAGAAAACCCTTTAAAACTAAAACATAAGATTGAGGTGTCAGCCCTGTATCACACCTAGTGCCCATGCATACCATCGGTGTCATGCCCAGCGGTCCAAGCAGTGAGGCCTCAACCCTGTATCACATGCAGGGAAAAGCATAGCATCTGTGTCATGCCCAGCGGTCAAAGTGATAACCAGTTTCACCCTTCCTAGCGTGATGACTATCGAAAAAAGGTGATCTCCACAGGAATGCCTCCAAGTCCACCTTGCGACTACTCAGTTCGGACACATAAAATAGGTAACATGGCAGATGTGTGGCAGGGCCACATATTAAATGTTTGCGCAGATGTGAATCTGTCTGGGTGCAGTCAGGGTCCCCGGTACCAATCTCTCCTATTTGTCTCACCAAAATGTTGCTCGAATATGAATTTACCTTGAAAGACAAAATATAATAGGCATTTTGCAACAGGAACAGTTGCTTTACTTAAACACTTCGCCCTGGAGCACAGTTACAGAAGCAGGTCTGAGAACTGTCTCAAAGTACAATCAATCTGCGGGAGTCTTTATACAGGTTTTGGGTATCATAAAAGTACTTCTGGCAAATCCTTGTTTGGTAAAAGAATGTGGGCCTTGTCTGTGGAGTCATAAATAAGGCCCCTGATTACAAATGCGGGTGGGCTTCGACCTTGCGTGGAAACAATGTGGACTAGTAGGTAATGTGTCCAGATGTCCGGCATGAGGGGCATGTGATCACTGTGTGTACTGTGTGGGCTGTGTCCTGATTGCCTGTGTTTCATCTTCATGTGGCCTCTGACTTTATGGTGTTTTGGGAAGGTACTCACCCCTCCAGCCATGTGTGCTTTATTGGGGCCAATTTCCCTGGACCATTGTGGTGTTGGTGCACTTATCTGGGGATGGACCTGAGTTTCCTATTCACACGTTTTTCTGCCTGCTAAGTGCCACCCCACCTCTGACTTGTCAATCAGTTACCTCTGGTCTAGGCTGCAGAGCCAGCCTGACCATGTATTTCTGAGTCAGGGTTGATGGAGAGTTCATAATGGGCGGATTTGACAATAGTGATGCGATTTCATTAATTTATGAGAGTGTATCTTTCTAAGCATTGGCATCGATTTTATCAACATCAACACAACGTCACAATGCCTTGCTGCAGTTCATGATGATATCAAAGGTGTCATGGTCCCAAGTTGGTCAAGAGGTCCTACAGCATGACTGTCACATATGTAGACCTCCTACTAGTAGAGGGGATGTGATTTAACAACTTATTCCAATATGTAAAGTGACTTCAGCTGGTCAGATGCCTATATCAAAGTCACTGCATCATTTCCTATGCTAGGTTGAAGAGGCGTAGGAATTTTGACGCATTCCAGCCTGAGTGCGGTGCAACTCATATATGCGTCACACAGTGAAAAACTTGTAAATATCACAGTGTCAGTTCTAAGTGGATTTTTTATGAGGGAACACCTACCCTGTCTACATTATAAACTGCATTGTGCAGCCTGTTCCAGTGCAGGTATTTTTTGATGCAGGTCTACAAAGGTCTAAAAAAAACTGATGCATAATGCCTAATGCCCCACCTTGTAAATATGGGGTAATATGGAGCAGAGAATATGCTGTCGATGCGTCAAAAAAAATGACGCAACAGGGCGCAAGCTCTTTATAAATGAGGCTCTTAGTGTGAAGCATTTAACAGTACTAAACAACAGAATAAGAAAATCACACACCAATAAAGAGACAATACAAGAATTAATAAAAATAGAGCATATGTTTCTTATAACGTTTTACCTTGATCATAAAAATCCACCAGAGGGTTTCAGAGATTTTATAGCTTTTAAATGGAACCGCAAACAAGAACTTGTCAACAAAAAGTATTACATTTATTAAAAGTTTGAAAGAGATAGTGTTGAAATAGTCGAACAGCCGATGCTACACTACTGATCACGCTGCACCATGGTTGGATGCAAACTCTTTGCTGGTGGCCCTTGAGTGCTATTCATCGCACTCAGGGACCAGGGTCTTCATCATTATGCCATCTCACCTGGGCATGGGTGTAGGAAAGGAGTCGAATCAAAGTTCCTAAAAGGTCACTCAGGATCCCATAATCCCTTTGGACCCTCAATGGACTTTCCCTAGAGACAAGGTCAAAAGCGGCCCTCAGGTCGAAAAATGCCACGTATAGATGTTCCTACTGTAGACCAGTATATTTCCAGTTATCTTAAAGCACAGCATCTGATTCTAGGTGCTAACCATATTTTAAAACCCTGCCTGGGTGTTTGGAAAGAATATGATGTCCCGTCGATCCGCTATCATGTTTTGTATTTTATTGTCATTTTTTTGTCATGTTCTGTGTTGATAGTATGTGTGCTAGTATGATTGAATAGGATGATAGGTGAGAATGCAGATATGATGGTTTGTCTGTGGGGTGAGTCACAACTTTGAGATTTGGTTCTTTTATGTATACACTGACTAAAATCAGATGAATGTGTAAATATTTGTATTGTTCTATGATCTTATGAGCACAAAAGGAAGAGAATATATATATATAAAAATGAAAAAATATATTTGTTTGATATAAAAAATAAAAAAATAACAAAAATATTTGATATAGAAACTATATGTGACAAGACTATGTTTGTGGGGTAATGTCTCAGGTTTGAGCTTTTGCCAATGTTGAAATCAGATAGGTCAGATTAGAGGTTTTTTTGTACTTGTTGTTGTTTCCCCCTCCTCTTGGACCTAAAAGCAAACAGGGGTACCTTTTTTCTTATATGACCAAGACTCTACCACTATCATGAACTCAATCCACTCTTGCTCTTCCTCGGATCAGACCCACATCTACAACCTAGGGAAATAAGAAATCAGAATCGACCTCACAGAGATCCTCAACTCATCCATTATAACAGTCACCATCCCCACTGCATGGAAGCATGCAGAAGTCAATCCCCTGCTGAAGAAGTCCTCCACCGACCCCAGCAAACTCAAGTATTACCATCCCATCTCGCTACTCCCCTTCCCAGCCAGGGTCTTGGAAAAAGCAATCAATTGCCAACTCACAGAATACCTTGAACAGAACAACCTTCTTGATGCCTCCCCATCAGGATTCTGGGACAACCACAGCACTGAGACCTCCCTGATCGCAGTCACAGATGACACCAGACGCCTCCTCAACCACGGGGAAATTGGAGGCCATCATCCTCCTCGACATCTCCACAGCCTTCAACACCATCTCCCATCACACCCTCAACACCAGACTCAGCCACCTAGGCATCCAACACAACATTCTCAACTGGATAGCCTCCTTCCTCTCCGGCCGAACTCAGAGGATCCATCTGCCTCCTTTCTCCTCCAAATACAAGAACATCATCTGTAGCATCCCCCAGGGCTCCTCCATCAGTCCCACCCTCTTCAACATGTATATGAAGCCTCTTGCGGACATCGCCAGCACCTACGGACTCAACATCATCTCTTATGCAGAGGACACACAGCTCATCTTCTCCCTTACAGATGACACCGACACCACCAGAGCCAACTTCCAGAACACCATGTCTGATGTTGCCAACTGGATGAGGAACAACTGCCTAAAGCTCAGCTCGGATAAGATGCTGGTACTCATCTTCGATAACAACCCCTCCTCCTGGAATGACTCCTGGTGGTCCACCGCTCCCGGCCCTCCAACCACGCTCGAAACCTCGGAATCATCCTGGACAGCCAACTAACCATGAAGAACAAGTCAATGCTGTCTCCTTCTCCTGCTTTCACACCCTCCACATGCTCCACAAAATCTTCCGATGGATCCCCATCCCTCAAGGACAACAGTGACCCAGGCTCTCATCACCAGCCGCCTCGACTGTGGGAACATCTACGCCGGTACCACCAAGCAACTACTCAACCGCCGCCAGATAATCCAGAACACCATAGCAAGACTCATCCTCAACCTTCCTAGAAGAACCAGTACCTCACCCCACCTCAGAACCCTCCACTGCCTCCCTGTACAGAAAAGATGCCTCTTCAAGCTTCTTACTCACGCCTACAAGGCCCTCCACAACATAAGACCCGCCTACCTCAACCACCACCTGACATTTCATCATCCCACCAGGGAGCTCCACTCCTCTTCCATCAACCTGGCCCACATCCCCCGCATCCGCCAGCATCTGCTATAACCGTTGCTGAGGTCATTCCTTCTCCTACATTGCCTCCAAGTCCTGGAACGACCACCCCCTCTACCTGCGCAACTGCCCTTTGCTTATGGAATTCAGAAAATGGCTTAAGACATGGCTTTTCGATCAAGAATGTTAGGACCTAGCACCTGGAGACCCCCCAGGGTGACAAACAATGCTTTATAAGAACCCTCTGATGGACTGATTGCCGGCATGCCCAATTCGGTTAGAATGTTTGATATGGGGATACCCAACTGAAGCTGTGCACAAAGAGCTTAGTGATAGCTATCTGCTCTTGCCGTGACCACCATGCCAACCACTAGGGACCACTGTCTAATATCAAAGAATATATAGTAGATGTTACTAGTGTACAACACTCTTTCAAAAGTTGGCTTACTTAAGATATCAGAGGGTTTATGACAATTGAAAGCTATAAGGCCATATGTCATCAAGATCTCGATGATTTGATCTGCTACCCGAGAGTCCTTATGATTAGGGACCACTGTTAAGAAGGGGACCCAATTAGCCTCATCCTTTCCCTTAGTTAAAGTGAAAGGCGGTTGCTCAAACAGAATAGTTGTGTTACAGTCCCCAGCAGCTATTGTAAGGCAGGCAGGTTAGCTGCTCAAGCATTGTGGACAAATAATTTAAGGAAACGGATTTAGCAGTATCTAGGCTAGAGCGAATAGAAACGTTAATAATCACAATCTGCATGATCTTAATGGGGCTTCCATACGTGATAATAATACCTAAGATGTTTTTGCTTTCAGAGGGGATCACCTTGCTGCAAATAAAGCGGTTCATTTCTAACCAAATTAACAGTCCCTCAGTGGCTCTACCTGCCCTAGAATGTGTGGCACTCACTTGGAAAGATAAGTAGCCTGGTCAAAATACTGGTTCTGCCACCAAGGTTTCCTGGAGAAGGATGATCTCATGCAGCTTTATAAACTAGTCCCATTCAAGGTCACTTTGTTTAGTTCGTAACACAGCAACATACCACAACAGTAATTTAATAGTCATGTCCGGCTAGGAAGTTGCTGGTGTCATGAGTCCCCTATAGGGCCCACAGCACTTTTGCCGTTGGTAGTCTAAGTACATACATAATTGGCTGCTTTTGTTTTTCACATGTTGCTTGTTTTTTTGCCACGCTGTTATTTTCGAAATAAGCTGCATGAGTTTTAATATTTTGTTCTTCTGCAAGGCCGATCAACATTCTGCATTCTTTTTCTCTGTGGTTGGACACTAACTCCTAGACACAATAGAGAACTCCAGCTGCTTTTTTTTTTTACAGAGCAAGTCTTATCGTATAAGCGAGGACTTGCAGTTCTGAAAACAAAGCAGGATGAGGCTTGCAGAGAAAAGCTCCTGAGATGAACTGATTATGACTCACAGGTAAAGGGTCTAGCACAAATTCCATCGATGTTTAGTGGAATATAGTATATATTTAGCAAGGATAGTCTGAGTTGTCATGTAAATATGGCAGGGCTTTTCAATGTGTACAGCTTTTAATTGTGCTATTCACATTACTAACTTGCATATGTCTTCTGATTGCAGCACAACTTTTGCAGGATAGAGCATGTTAGTTTCAATAAATATTGTAAACTTTTCCCATGTCTCTTTCATTTGGTTGTGGACATGTGTATGTGGAACAAAAGGTGATGACTTGCTACCATGATCCCTGAGAGGGTATAGAGTGTTGCCTTTGGGAGTGCCAAATCACTTATCTCTCTGGAAAGGTTAGGAGGGCAAAAGAGGCACTATTAGCTAGTCGTATTTGGGCCCATAGGTACTAATTTGGTTTGGTGACATAGTCCCTACATACTGATGTTCTATGGTCCCAGGCATAGTTCTGTTTGTGAGAAGAAACCCTGCAACACTGGGTTAAGGGGCCTCAATTACAAGCCCATTGCGCCGCCTGTGAGTCACTTCTTTTAACGCCTCAGCGGCGCAATGAGTTTACTCATATTTACAAGGTCACGTAAAGTCACTCTGCGTGAGTTTTGGGTGCATCGTCCCCCCTTATCTGTGGACGTCACGGGCGGCAAAAGCAGGGACCGCTCCTATCCCCCCTTTACATGCAGCTGCTCCTTGGGCCTCAAACAGTTTAACTGTTAATCAACATGGCCAAATGCACTGCGTCAAATTCGTAATGTGTCACTTCCACTAACACAGCACTTCCCAAAAAAAGCAGCTACCAACAGGTCTCCGTAGTGGATAGTTTGCACTAGATAAGGGTGAAGATGACGACAATGCACACGTCACAACTATAAAAGTATGATTAAAGAGAGTACAACGGAGCCCGAGGTATAGCAAAATTGGTCATGCAGCAGCAATTGAGCACAAGCAAGCGACAAAGTGGCATGCCCGCCAACTCACATGGTTCCACAGTGTGACACACAATATCGGCTCCCATCACACGATCTCCCGGTGAGGAGCAGATATCACACTGTGGCAGGCAAAACAAGCTGCAAACCACTGTAAATAGTGTTTTTTCAGCTCATTTTCGAGAGGCTTTGAACTGCTGACGTCCATTAAGGGGTGTAAAAACACGGCAGGACATCGGCATCAGCCCCAGCAGCCTTTTTTTGGGGGGGGGGGGGGGTTTGGGTGCAGGTGGGGTTCAAAAGTGCCTCCTTGGAACTTCTCTGCATGAGGCCCCGCCCCTTTCTAGGCCCCGTCCCTTCCTCACACTGTGAGATTGTTCTTCAAGTTGGCAGGTATGGTCATCAACACAGTGCCTTGATAGAGGATAGAGTTGACAGTAGCAGATAACTGGTCACAAAGATCACATCAAAAAGTGCCAAGTAAATGAGTCAAGGGGGGTGGCCCTGCCCTTCCACATCCTGGCGCTGACTAGTGTAGGACCGGACCACCGGGCAGGGCCTAGACGGCTGGAAGCGCTTTATAGTGCTTATACAGGTCAAGTAGCTGAAGCTGTAGGACCCTCCTCCTATGCCCTTGGATTCTGGGACACTGAGTCCTAGCCATCCACATGGTGAGCGCTGCGGATGCTGATAAAACTAGCCATTATATTATGCCAGAGACTTCCCTTACAAAAGGGGTGTCTCTCCTTCCTGTAGGTCAAGTCTCCGACACTCATCGTAGCATTATGATTGCATGATTGTGAATCTCTGGAGCCTCTGCTAATTTGGTCTGCTCTCAACCCTAATCAGACCTCACCACAACCATTGTTTGGTATTTTACGATATTGGTGAGTACTGGCGGTTCATAGGAAACGGAAGAGAAGCAGTTTGTTTGAAAAGATAATTATAGATTTTGGGGGTGGGAATTATAGTTGACTAGTAGATTGTCAGTCTAAATGTAAGAACTTATATCAGGAATTAAGAACAGTGATGAGGAAGCCTTGAGCTGATGAAGAATATTACTGGTGACATATTGAGCTATTTAAAAGATTAGTTCGGGGCAGCACCATATCCTGGTGAAGGAGTGTGTTATATCCTAGGTTTTACATTCATATGTAATCAGCCTAGGTCTTCCTAGCTGCTCAGCCAGAGGGAGAGATGGCAACGGAATGTTGGTGTGAATGTGATGAATGGAATGCCTGGGTGCCTGTGTGGATGAGTGGATGACAGTTGGAGATGGGCTGAGCAGCTAGGCAGGCTGCTCCTGGTGGGACTGGTGTAGGAGATGTAGGAGCTGTTACATGGCTGAACCTTGATTGATACCACATGACATGGAACTAATAAAGAAGACTTAGAAACTTACAACATGGCTACCAGTGTCTTCATGTACAGAATACAACATCTTTTTGGCGACGAGCGGACCAGGACCCAAGCGTACCTATGGACAGTACAGAAACTAAAAGTCTACAAAGAAACCACAGTAACAAAGGAACTTCAAGAAACGTAAGCAACTACATGAAGCATAATGGAGCAACAGGCAAGCCAGCCCCACCAGTGTCCAAGTCATCGGACGGCCCTCCCACCAGCCAGAAGTTGCTCCATGGACTTGACCACAGGTATGGTCTGTTATGTTAGGGTATGTCTGCCCTACCACATCCTTTTATGTGCCGCATGGATGTATCTGTAGTGTAAAGGGAACTGTGGCTGTTCAAAATGTGAGTTATAACGTAACTCTGTGAAGCTTTTTCACAAGTGCAACACAGTAGTGGTGTGGTGTTGCTGAGTCTAGTGCTATGGTATACAGCAGAGCACTATTATGGACATTCAAAGCTGTGGATGTGTTGTGCCAGGGGAACTATTTTCTTCCACTCAAATGGACCTATGAAATTCTCAAGCGCTGGCACATATGCACATAATTTGCGCATTCAAGAGAAGTAAGCATCATTTTTTTATTGTGTGTGGCTTACTTGGTTCAAATGAATGTTGCGCAATGACATTTCTGTGGTGAGATGCTGCGCCAGCTTAAGCATGCCGTACCCTCTTCAGTTTTGGCGCAAAATATTCAATTGGGAGATTCTCATACTGTGTGTTTTCATTGCTTTTGGGAGCCTTCATTCAACACTTGTAATGGACTATTGGAAACCCTGCTTACACAAGTTACAGGGTGTGTTTACAAGATTTGCCTGCTGTATGCACTCTGGTCTGAAGAGGTGCTTGGGACCAAACAAAGGAGGTATTTTGTGCTCGGCGGGGCTTGGAGAAACAAGCCTCGAGTGCTCTTGAAAATTCTCTTGAGTCTGTGCCAATTTAATTAGGGGAGACTTTGTTTGTCTTTGTTTGTTGGACTTTGTTGAGACCTCAAGTCTCTAGTTTTCCCAACTGTCATTTTTCAGATTTAAAAAAGAAGGGAGTAGCTCGAGATTACCTCTCCACGCGCTTACCTCAGTGAAGGTTCCTAGTCTCGTGCTGGACGTCAGCTTCGGTGACGTAAGTCTTTTGCATTCAGCTCCGGTGATCCTCATTGTCTTTTTGTGCACGTCGATGCTGAGAGCCACCCGGCACTGCGTGAGGAAACGTGCCGCCATCTTGAGGTTTGACTGGCCTCAGGTTTGGTTAGTGCTGCCAACCACGTCTTGTTATCGGATGATCATCTGTCAGAGGATAAAGTAATGCCGTTTTGGGTGTCGGCGGTGAGTGAAAGTTATTTCTTTTTCCCGAAGTGTCTACCATCCGGTGACAGGCTTCATTTGTCTTCTTCACGTTCCACACCAGGTTTTTAGTAAACTGCAACTTGAAAGAATGTTTTTTATTCTAATGGGCAAAACATACTTGGAAAGATTATCGGAGTGCCTGTGACTTAAAAAAAAAAACCATCATTGACTCGTTTTTTTTGGAGGTGGCATTCTTTTCTCGAGTGCAGCGTAGTATTGTTAAAAAAATGTGAAATCTTGTTTTCATGTATTTCTTTATTCTCTGTTTTGTGTTACGCTGCCATCTAGTGACAATTTATCACATTACGAGCGTGAAGCTCCATGGCCAATTCTATTCAGTATTTATGCCAATTTTAAATGTCCCTTAGGGGAGGGATGGTTTTGGATTTTAGGTACTTCCTTACATTTATCCTCCTCTACACAGGGGTGGGTTTGTGGGTCATTCTCATGAGAAGCGGCCCTACGTGGATGGTAAGTTTTTGGGGTTGTCTCCCATATTTACAATTTGTGACCGCTCACTGGTGTCGCTTTGGGGAAGAGTTTTTAGTCGTTTAAGAAATATTTACACATGACTAAAGGAGAGGGTATGTTCGTGCTACAGCTCATTTGTTTTTAATAATAACTCTAGCTTTTGGTTGTTGTTGCGCATTTTATTCCCTTATGTAGGGGAAGTCCTGACATATCACAACTCGGGTGAGAGATCGCTCACCGGCGTGGGGCACATGTCACTAGTGTTCTACAGTAGATGGAATTGTATTAGTAACGTCTTAGTTTCATATTTCGTGATGCCACAGTTTTACGTTGTTTAATGGTTGGGACGTCCTAGTCTCCTAGTTGGTGGTCATCACAGTTTATCCCTTTGGTGAGGGGTAAGGTTGGGTTTTATTCCCAGTCAGTAACCTCATCATGAGGTTTGGGTCATGGGTTAATTTCCATACACATGTATTTCCGAGGTTGACCTGTATACAGGGGTAGTCATGGGTTTATATCCCATTTACAGTTGTGCGCAGTACTGATGTACATCAAAGGTATACCCCATTTACAGTTGCGCGCAGTACAAAAGTACAACTAGGGTGTGGCTTTGGGTGCTTGCCCCTCACACAGTGTTATGGGTCGTTGTCCCATTTCTTGGCAGTTTCCCCTGTTGTTGGGATTGGCGTTGCGGGGTTTTTACCTTTTGCATTATAGTGTATATTTTACAGCTTATTTCAAAGTATTACAATGTGTATTTGATTTCTACAAGTTTACGCTTCTAAATATTTTGATAATTTGTTATGAGGGAGGATGGGGGATATTGATGCACGTTTTTATGTCGTATTTTGTCCATCTTTTCTTGATTTGCATGTTCATTCTCTTGTGATGTTTTACTTTTAGTTGCATCCCTGAGTTATGTACATTTCTGTTTTTTGTGTATAGTTTTCTTTAGTATTGTAATTTTTGGTTTCTATTTAAAGGAAAGGGATAATGTTATATCCTAAGTTTTACATTCATATGTAATCAGCCTAGGTCTTCCTAGCTGCTCAGCCAGAGTGAGAGATGGCAACGGAATGTTGGTGTGAATGTGATGAATGGAATGCCTGGGTGCCTGTGTGGATGTGTGGATGACAGTTGGAGATGGGCTGAGCAGCTAGGCAGGCTGCTCCTGGTGGGACTGGTGTAGGAGATGTAGGAGCTGTTACATGGCTGAACCTTGATTGATACCACATGACATGGAACTAATAAAGAAGACTTAGAAACTTACAACATGGCTACCAGTGTCTTCATGTACAGAATACAACAGAGTGATCTAGTCAGTTCCTGTGGACGAACTGCAGGAATGTCATCTGGCTCACATAATGGCAAGTTGCTTCCTATGTTTTGCAACTGAACTGCAATGTTGTACTTTCTACTGAGGTTGCTAAACTATACATTAGGCTTATGTTAATAATGATTAAAGCATACTGATCTACATTAATGAGACACAAGCTACATTGTATTTGGCTTGGTTTGGATGGTCCTATCATTTCTTGGTCCCTGTTTGGGAAATCCTTAATGACAATCTAGATATGTGCCCTTGCCGGTAGAAATAAAATACACATTTTCTTTAATAGAGCTAACATACTTTGTTCAACTGTGAGGAAGAAATCTGGAGGGATTTTTGAATAACAACTTTCTTAATTAGCCAGACTTTCATAACTTTGTATCTCACCAAAAATAAAAGAAATTTCAGATTTGCATTTAAAAGCCGGTTTTACCTGTGCATGTACCAAGGGCATCTTACTGCTGCTCGCCATCTGTTCTGCCAGGTGGCGCCTTTCCATTACAACCACCTCTGAAACACTTCTTTGTATAACTCAGCCTCAGCGAGGGATTGTAGTCAACACTGATTTTAAGTCAATGAGGTCAAGCTTAGATTTCTGTTTAGAAACACATTCCAGCTTGTGTCCAGAAAAAAGAAAAATTGTCGTCTGTCATAAATGACAACTTTTATTGAATGCAAACTAATTTCTCTGAGAGTGTTCTGTGAAATATTCTTGCTCAAGACTGTTTTAGTCACAATGCTGTACCTGAAATGATTTGAAACAGCTCAATATAAGAAATACAGCTTATAGTCACCTCACATACCTCTACCAAAATAGGCATTGCCAAAGAATTTGCTTTGGGTTTGTGTCAATCTGTTGAAACAGACCAAAGCAAAATCATTTGTGGTATGTGCAAAGCAATGCAAATAATTTTTTGCGTTGCTTTGCAAAAAAAGTAGAGCAACGGAGGTCTTTGCCCTGCCTTGTGCTACTTTGCATGGGTCAATCAATCCATCAATCAATCAACTCATATTTGCAAAGTGCAGCTAATCTACCGAGAGGGTATCCAGGCACTAGGTTCTTGCTGGGATCAGTTGAAAATTCAGGTCTTGAGTCCCTTTTCAAATTCCGCGAGAGAGGATTGTCATACCTCTGCATAAAACTGCGTTTGTTGGACAACATAAACATTAGGATTGTGCCAGACTGATTCTGTGCAATCCCTCAAGATATATATTGACCTGTAGTACTGCTAGCTCACAGTGCACAGTCTGCGCCCCTAACCTTACAGGATGACAAATGTGTGTGCAAACTCAGAACATGACAAACCTGACCCCCCAAGGAAATCGTGGTAACAGGTCTAGAACCCTTTTTGTTTGGTTACTCATGCATACCCAAAGCAATACACAATAAATACTCAGCAAGGCGTTTCAATATTTATTGAAGCATTGGGATTCTTCTATTATAAAATACATGAGCTGCGATTATCAGTAGAATGAAACAGCATAGTGTAATTAGCCTTATGAGAATAGTGAAAAAGATTAACATTTCCACAATTGTCTTCAAAAGTGAATAAATGCGGGAATATAAGTACTGTATTATAGTGTACTCCTAGCTAGCGCTTCCTAACCTAGCTTTGCTTAGAGTGGGTGACCTGCCAAATCTCTGTCAGGTGGTCTAACTCCCCATTACCTGTGGGTAAGTGTCGTAAGGGTGTCCATCTTGGTAGTAAGCTGGACATCCCTCTTCGCAGGGGTAACCAGGAATCAACTGGGCTAAAATTCCACCATGCAGAAACCTCGCAGTGTAAGTGAAAACCTCCTCTCCCTTAAACAAGGAAGCAATGCTCTATATATAACAACAACACCCACGCTGCAATGCCGAAGCCCCTATTGCAATAGCTTTGTCGCCTACCGTACAACAATATGCAACAACATTTACGTAAATTAACTTTATCCCTTTTACAGAATGTTCAAGTTGTCATGATAGTGTGCCTATGAAGTGGAAATGTAAGCAATGCAGTTTCAGAGACTATTATCCTGCATGGACACATAAGCAAATATATGTCAAAAGTCACTGTGTCAGAAAGAAGGCAACTTAAAAACATAGGCATGTAAAATGAGGGTGTTTCTAACCAGGCCTATCCTAACCACGTGACAGGATGATGTTTGGAGGAGAAGATCATTCCAGGACTTGCCGGCAAGGTAGGAAAAGGATCGTCCTCCACTGTGGCTTCAGTGGATGCAGGGAGTGTGTGCAAGGATGAAGGAGGTGGAGCACAGGTGTCTGGAGGGCTGGTGGAAGTTCAGTTGGTGGTTGATGTATGATGGTCCTTGGTCGAGGAGGGCCTTGGAATCATGTATCAGCATCTTGAATTGGCATTTTTTCTGGATTTGGAGCCAGTGGAGGTTCTTGGGGTGAGAGTGATGTGGGTACGCTTGGGCAGGACAAGGATGAGTCTCCCATTGAGGATGGGCAGTGCATGGGTGTTCCTCTGCATCCATCCATGGATTTTGACACAAACCTATATCTACAAAGGATTTTGTGCCAACATTTTTCACCTGTCTGAGACTGGCGTAACAAGGAGAAATATTTTTCTTTCTCCTCATTATCCCCTCTTTGCATGTGTGCTGTATTCTGCAGCACACATGGTAAGAGGAAATAGCCTCAAAAGATAGTTTTCGTGCAGAAAGGTATACCTTCCAGCCAGTGGAGGCTGGTGACATTTTAAACTGGTGGTTCGTAAATGTTGCATAATGAGTGCGCTGTGGCGAGCGAGCGTAGCGAGCAAGCCTGACTGGGATAAGGTGCTTCGGGGGGTTCTCCCCCTGAGAAAATTTTGAAAAAAGAGCGGGCAAATGGTGCATTTTCAAGCAAATTTGAGAAAGCAAGAAAGTTCATAAAGCAATTGTGAAAGTATAGCTATGACATCAATAAAGAGATTTCATATGATAACGTAGGTAGCTACTTATCCAGTATAATCAAAGAACTTCATAACAGACTTCGAGAAAACAATGCTGAGTACCTCACAAATTTCTTTATTTATTGATATACCTTTAGAAATTAAATATACTGAGGCTATTGTGATTTGTTTGACTGGACACAGTGAGACACTAAGGAATGAACATTAAAAGCTAGCTTTGTGATAGTTGAGCAGAGCTACAGGTGGTGAGTGGCCTGTGTTAGACTCCTGATGGGGCACAAAAAGGGGCGTAAGAAAATACCCCCAACAGAGTGTTCAAAGGATGACCCCAACAGTTGATTGTGAGATGGATGTCCCACTCCCTTCTACCAGTATAAAATCGAATGCTGCTGCCCACTGATCTCAAAACGTTCTTTCTTCCATCCTGTGCCTGCTTAATAGGGAGCCATGTCATTGAAGCCCTCTGAACTCGTTCCAGAACCCAGTTGCTGGTCTTGTCATCTTCTTTAAGCACAATTTATAAATATGCTTCTTTTTCACGGAAACTATGGAAGGCCACATCCGAATGTGTCACTCACCAGAACATGCCCTATCTGTTAGATACCTGCCCTCTGGGAATGGGGCCTCGGAACCAGAAGGGTGGACGGGGGTGATTTCCTGCCTGGCTGTACTCTAATTAGAATTAAGGGAGTAATTAAGAACTGATGTTACTCTGGGCCAGGCGGCCGGTCCATAAACTCGTCAGATATTGTAAGAGCAGGTAGTATTTGGTTAATAGTAAAAGTCTGTAAAAATAACAAGGGGCCCAATCACAAAACGCCGTCAGCCATTTTTGGGGTTAGAAAGTTTATATTTTGTTTTCATGACACTGCCTGGAAAATATGAGAAGAGCAGAAATCAGTGGAGGGGGCGTGGAAGGGTTTCGTGCTGCTCTCAAGGGCAGGGTTTGTAGTCTGGCAAACTCACTGCACATTTGCGACATGCAGCCATTGAGACAAGTGAGTCCCAGGTGGACTGGGTTAGCATTAAATGATTGCATGTAAATAATGGATGCAGCTGTTTATGTCCTGATACATCAATGGCTTTTAGCAAACCAGTGTGTTTATTACTCCAAATGCAAGCAGTAAAATTCAAGCCATTTAGCATGCAATGTAAGCCATTTGTCAGGCCATAAATAAAGACATCACACAGGGGTGAGGCCAGGGCTCCTCTGGAGTCAGAGGGCCTGTAAACTATAAAATAACACTCCACTTCTGTTCCACTTTCCTCTCTGCCCGAGCCCAGCACTTACGTTTGTGTGAATCCTTTCCTTTCATTATTCTTTCAGGTGAATATCTATAATTAATACTCCATTACAAGAGACATTAAGCTGACGAAATTCTGTCCCTTAAACGGATGTTTATAGGGAAGATGTTTGTGTTTTTCTTTTGTAAAATAGCGAACCACAAATCCATCGTCACACTGCAGTGCAAAAGAGTGACAACAGCTGTAGCTCTCGGCTGCATTGTGATGATTGTTTTAACCTGAATATTATTACGTAAAAATATACCGCTGTTCGCTTGGCTGCACAATGGATACACAAAGGATTTGGCTTTGCATGAAGCTCTGTGAGAGAACGCCATCGTCACACTGCCCAACCCTTGGAATAGTCAGCCGCGTTTATTTTTAATAACATTTGTAATGACTTAAGTTTGCAAAAACAAAGTATGCAGCTGAAAAAACTCTCATTTACTAGAAAAAGATCCATTGGGAGTGATTGCAGAGACTGGGAATGAAGAAGAAGACTGCATCTAAAATGTACTAAACTTTCTCTATCACCTACATTTGCGGGGTGCGAAAAGGTACTGTATGAAGCTAAGTGGCCTAAACGACAGCATCAATCAACTTTCACAGGATTTTAGCTCCAAAGGTTGATGCGCATTCAGCGCCGCAGAGGCAGCTTTGTGTTGTTTAAGTTACCATAAAATCCCTACACAACGTGGGCAGTCCCAGCACAAACATCCTCAGGATTCATGTATTTATTTATTTTAGAGTTTATATAGCGCTACCTAGACCCGAAGGTTTCAGAGCGCTTTACATATTATTTCCACAATCGTTCACATCAAAGATAACAAGTCTACACAGAGCATCGGAGTCAGAACGCTCCCCAACAGTAAATGTTCACAACATAGATAGCGCTATAATGTTATTGTTTCACCAGAATGCACTCTGAGATTCACCACATCTGAACTTAAACGCACCCATATCCACCATTTTGCTTCCTACCAGCACCCGTACCCTCAGGATGCTCTCAGCCCCGTCCCCGTGTTACTTCTGCCCACAACCTTCATACCCAGTGTGCTCCCACCTCGTTTTTTCAACTCCATGTTGACCCCACACCCGAGAATAACGAAAGTCTTGTCAATTAGTGTGACCTGGATGGTTCATAGGGATTTGTACTGGAGGAGGGGTAGACTGAGACTCGAGTACAAACCTTGCATACAAGATGCTGCATGCTTGCCATGCTAAATCATGTTTGGTGTGGCACTAGAAAGGGGCACTCTACGCCAAGCCAAGCATGACAGATTATATCGTCAGCACACTTCGCATAGCAAAAGCTTAGGCCCCGCTTCCTGTAGATTCTATTTCCTTGCACAGAATGCGTGTTAATCTTGGTAAATCACACGTTTCTTGCTCAGCAGAGGTGAGTTTGGGTTCGGTAAGGTTCGGGGTTGTCATTGTTGTTGATATTAACCTTAACAAATCCCTTACTGAACCCAACCTAACCGTCGTTTCTGGCCGAATCTGAATCCCGCTTCTCCCCTGGCCCCCTCCTCCCTCTAACTCACTAACTTTAACTGCTGTGACGCTGTCTGCATTTCCACTGTTGCCACCTACTTTTTCTCAGAAGTGTGGCTGGCCGCAGTTAGTCGACTTGAGTGCCGTCGACTCGTCGCGTCGTCCTCGTCCACTCCTTAACTCCTCCGGTCCGGGTCAGGATTTTTGTCACGAGTGACTACTGTGACTCGAGCCTGTGCCTGCCCTGGCCACAACAACAGCATAGGTGAGGTCTCGCTCCGCTCACCGAGAGGAGGGAAGAAACAGACAGGCAGGCTGATCAGCTTAGCCCAGCCCAGCAACAGCAGAAATAGCCAATCACTGTATGGCTTTACAATAAGCCATTACAGTGATTGGTCATTGTTCCCGCTGTGCCATGTGGAAACTCTGCCCCAAGTCCTACACTAGACCTGAAAACCATGCCCTGAACTGCAGCCAATTCAGACACTGCTCTCTTGCTAGAGCAGCACCATAATTGGCGTGAGCAGGCAAACTCACCACTCATTAAGTGACTGGGGGTCTGCGGTTGTGAGCAACCCCCACTCACTCAATGTGCAGTACAGAGAAGCCTGTAGTGTGCAGGTTGGGTTGGCTGGAGAAAGGCAGCTGGCCAACCTGACATGCGTACTATGCTGACTAGGTGCAGTGCGCTTGTCGACTCTTCAGTCTCATGTCACGTGACTGTGTCCATTCAGGCCTGCACCACCCCTTTGCCATTGCGACCGAAGGCTGATTGACTCGCAGAGTCACAGGCTGATTTTTTAATAAGTAAATAGTTTCTTACTTACATGCATTTTATATTACGGAGGCCGTGGGGAGGCAAATATAAGTAGCGCAACACTCCGCCGCCCTAAAGGAGAAACCGCCACTGCTTCCAGTACAAAACCTTTCCTGATCATAGCTCTAAGCGCAAGGGTGTTGTGTTGGCCCTAGGCAGGCACAAATGTGCCAGCACTTGGAGAGAGCAGAACTGTGCCATTTCTTTGAAGATATGGTGCAGTTCTGCTCTCTCCAATTCCTGCAGTGAAGAGCAGCAACTTCACTTGCTGCGCTGCGTTCTATGATCTCTTTGAAATTTTGCAATAATTACATACAGAAAATGGATGGGTTTTGTCTTTTTAAATCCCTTTTCTGAAATGCTTAACCTCTTTTTGATTTATAGCATTTTTTATCTATTTGAATAATGGTTCACTCATTAATTAGGTAATGCTAGCAATGTTTGGCAATTGATGTATGCTTCAAAGTGTCCAAAATGGGTATAGAACACAATTAAAAATGTAAGAGCAATTTATTACCATATAAGCAGCCAGCCTGCCAACTCTCTGCTGGGGAGCAGAGAACTGTGGAGGGGAATGTTAGAGAGTTATCACAAAGTCAATGACACAGATTTAGAAATATGTCACGGAATGCAGAACAGAACCCAAAATTGCTGTGCTGTGTTGCTTGACACAGCGAGAGCAGACAGCACCAAATTTACAAAGATATATATATATAACTATCCTGTTCTCTCCCTACTGCTGGTGCACAATTATGCTGCCGAGTGCCACACACACACACATAATTGCTCCATAGTGCAACGGTGTCTGTGTGTGATGTCTAGCACAGATTTTGTTTTGAAAGGGAACATTTCCAATACAAAATACTATCCCTAGACAAACTTGAAAACTTTTCCTACTTTGAATGCATGAGTACAATGCAGCACACCTACAAAATCGGAAATGTTAACAGAAATAAAAAGCATTTCTTCTTTTAATTTCCTGCTTCACAGTGACTCTATTTTTTGGTGCAAAACCATGGCTACTAGTAAATAGGGTTTTGTGTCAACAACCATGGGTGGTTGCATGGGAACACCCATGCACCACCCATGGAACGCCCTCTTGATGCAAAATAAGTCAAAGCAGTGCAAAGTGCTACTCTGGGATACTTTGAGGCCACTCTTCAGTAAAAGATTTGCACTGGAACAAAGATCCACAAGAAAACACTTACGCCTGTTTGAATCACTTTTGTCATGCAAACTCAGCTCAAAATGTTTGTAAATTTGCCTCAATGTGTTCATTCCATGTGATACGGAGCCACCATGTGCATCCCTTCTTCCTCATTACTTTTTCTGTTTGGCTGTTTGGTCAACAAGGACAACAAGGACACATTTGATAATCACACAAATAAGGGGTCAATTGAATGACCAAATATATGTCATCGTGGTTCAGAGTGTTGTTAGAGAGGCACAAATCCATTGATACGAATTGGGAAATACAAAATTTGCGTCAATTTCTTGGCAAATGCTCACTGGTCAGAATGGAGTTGAGTACATTTGGACTGGCTCCATGACAGAGTGTCAGCGTCCTTCTGAAATAAGCTGGAAACTGGCGAGGCAGAAGAAGAGCAAAGGAGTGGGAGTGATGATGGAGCCTAGAACCTTCCCTCACACTAACTGCCTTGTAGTGATGACACCTCACACACACTATGCTAAAGTTGGAGCAGCACCTCCGATGCACTCCGGGCCATCTTGATAGTCAGTTGTTGCTTTATCATGGCTGGGAATTCCTGGTGATTTTACTGTCTCGTGCCACTTACATTCTGACGACACATACGAAGTTAAGAAAGCAGAAGTCACAATAAGCTCGGGTGGTAGAAGGCATACTGCTCATAAGCACAGGAGTACTATTCTCTAAACAATAAAATGTCATCAGGCAAGTATCTTCACTTGATACACTAGCACTGACAACAGTGCAGTGAGGTGATGCATGGCTATTAAATGCTGAGCGAGAAGGATGCATGGAGGCTGCAAACATGTGGCCCCACACCTATATCTCGGCTTCTCTGCTGCATGTACACAGACACAATTCGGTTCTGCTTAGACCTCTAGGTAGTCAATACTCATGGGAGCTAGAAACTCAGGGCTGAAACCTTCCTGCCTCTGTGACACTCATGAGATTTCACAGAGGTGTGTAGCAGTGTGGCAGTGCCGTGGTTCCAGGTGACGTTGGAATATTGCAAGCTGCTCCCGGGGTGGCAGGTCTAAATTTCCCCTCATCGCTCTAGTGCAGCTTCCATAGTGCTCCACAGTACCTTTTGTGGCACTAAATGAGGCTCTGTGTTGTCCACCATTCCATCCCTACAATGCAGGTCAGAATGTGTACAATCTGACACTCCCTCCTAGGGCTACTCACTCACTGTTTCCTTTTTGCTGTGTGTTGCACTATTTCATTGTACTAATATGCATAGGCATGCTCCCTGTTTTTTTTTATATGCACCATACTGCACTTAAAGTGTAAAGTACTACTGAGATGAAACAGCTCATTGTAAAATTGAGACATATCTTAACAGTATGTAGTCTACTTATTTTCTCAGCTCTCTAGCACTCCTGGGTAACAATGTTCATTAATATTTTCATGGGGTAGACGACAGGGTAATGTGGAAGTCCAGTGCTATTCTTTGAAAGTAATGACACAACCATTCTTGCCTGTTCCATAAATGTTCATGTGCCTTTAAGCCGGTTCCACTTATAATGTTCTCAGGTCTGCTAGAAAGGTCAGATGCATTTGTCATTAGATTTTTAAAAGGTTAATATCTGAAGCAAATAGCATCTAAGGAACAGTGGTGGCTCGCAGAGGAGACCTGCGGGGTGGTGGGGTGGGGCGGGGGAGGGACAGCGTGGGGGTAGTGAGTCCGACATACGACGAACAGGAGTAAGGTAAGTAATTGAATAAATAAAACTATTTACATTGCGCTTGCTGCATCGCCGAGTTGGCGATGCAGCAAGCGCAATGTAAATAGTTTTATTTATTTAATTACTTACCTTACTCCTGTCCGTCGTATGTCGGACTCCAGTACCCCCCCACCCTACCCCTCCCCCGCCCGGCCCCACCACCCCGCAGCACTCCCTCAGCGAGCCGCCACTGCTACGGATCCTTGATTTCTTATGATGTGAGGTAACACTGGCAACTATCCTCGGCAATTTCTGATAAGAATTCTACTGTTTAAATGTAGCTCTTATTAACATATTCTTGAACCTTTTAGTTATACAATGTCTTTGAGGATTTACCATTGGCAATGTACTATATCACGATAGCTGATAGACGCATGGAACATATATATGTGTATTGAATAAAATTGTCATTCCCGCAAATGCCAAGGTTGTCATATAACTTAACGCCACCTTAGAATTTGAAATGTAGATAAACCGAAACTGGTAACGTGATTTGGGGTATAAGAACATTAACATGATGCTTTTCTTCTAATGGAAGAGTCACTGGAATTGTTTGGTTCTATATGCTGCCTTCTGTTCACTAGCCTGGCTGATGAGGCTTGATACCCCGAGACCGGTCCCAGGATGCTTGTTTCTGGTCTAGGGATGACCTGGCCTGGCAGTTCAGGCTGGACTGTTCCCATGAGAGGCAGGGTCAAGACTGATTTGCATATGGCTGGTTTAAGCTGGGATGGCATAGTGATCAAATTAATAATGGATTAAAGCCAGATCTCTTGACTAGCGGTGAGTGGTTGAAAGGTTTCAGCACTCCATCCACCATCTTGTTGTGTTTGCTGTAAATACTTTAGACATTACCTCTAAATTAATCCTGGCTGCTCTGTGCCAAGCTACCAGAGGGCTAAGCACAGGTTAATTTAGTGACCTTTGTGGTTCACCCTAACAGAAATTGTGGTTGTTGCTTGAGAAGTGATTTCACCCCCTTCAATCAAAAAACGAATTTCTCACAATGTGATATCATTGTTATATGTTTTGAGTTATTAATATTAGTGTTTCTGTGAGGAGAGAAATGTTGTTATGATGTGTCTTTAAGTAAATGTGACCATAGGCCATGCAATGTCAATAGAATGTTGATGTAAGATGAGCATTCAGGATTCTCGACAGTTGGATCTTGGTGCTGACAGGGTTAGAGGTGAATAAGCTAAGCTCCCTAATTTACCTGCGTGTCACGGGTGTATCATTCCAGAGTGTTCTTATCAGGGCTGCAGGTGTTTTTACCAGTTAAGGTGTGTGCATTTATTTTATGTAAGGCCAAGACTGTCTTCCAAGGATCTGAGCTCAAAATACCATTATATTAATGTATGCTTGTGAATCACAGTTGGATGCCCCAATTGGGCTCCAATGCAAATTAAATTGAAACTGCTATTATGTAAAAAAGAGATATATAAACAAAAGCAAAGTACAGGTTTCTGACCTTGGTAGTAAAAAAAGTTGGATCTTCCATATGGCCTAAAAAAAGCTGAAGCTTGTTAGTGTGAGATCATGTAAGCGGCCCTGGATAAATAAAAACATATTATAGAAAGTGACAAAGCTGCTTCTTTAGGGTTACTCCTATATTTAGGGTGAATTTCTGACTTTTTAATAATTTACAAAGAATTCCTGGAGTACAGCGGTGAATCTACATTAATCATAGTTTCCCAAGAGTGTTAATAATAATTAGTATTTACATTTAAGCAAATGTATCAGATGACAATTTCTGCATTCATAAAATTGCCACAATTGTGCAATTTAAAAGGGGCTTTTCTACCCATTCATATGTATTTTGATGGAAACTGTCATCAAATTATTTTAAAATGCCCACAAACATGTATGTGTCTTGAAGTTAGTCTTTTTGCAGATCCTTCCAGTTGCAGGGACATTCTAGGAATAAGATTGCAGGTGCTCTCTCTCTAAACAAGCCAAAGAGTTGGCCTGGCTGACCCTACAGAGAGTTTGGCCCAGCAGTCAAGGCTGAGGTCACAGGTTGTAGTGTTGTAGTAAAGATTTGATTGCATACCCAGAGTTGTGGGTTTTGGCAAATACTAATCAGTTAGACCATAAAGCCTTAGGGTGGTCTTCCCGCAAACTTTTTGCCTTCCAACTCCATTTTTTCTGACCTCGTTTTCACTGGCATTAGCACTATGCACACTTTACCACTGCTAACCAGTGCTAAAGGGCATGTGCTACCTCCTTAAAACATGGTAGCATCGGCTCATCTAGTAACCACAAAATGAGGAAAAGGAGGAAGAGATGGGTGGCCAAATGTATCATCTTTCTCTTTAGAAAACTTAAGAAAAGGTGAGATTTGTTAAAAAACTGCCCTCACCCACTAGATGGCATGCTTCATCATAGGGATGCTACAACATCCCTTCGCAGTCCAATGCCTGGTATGGAGCAAAGGGAGGAGAGGACATAACAAACATAAATGTGTTGTGATCCATGTAGTACACAAAAAGATAGTAAAAGGGAAAGTGTAAAACTAACTCAGAGATACCCTTTACCAAATGTTTACTCCTGAGTTCCCTGGATAGGATTAAAAGTTAAAAATCGGAGAAGGTCTAGGGAAGATTAGGACCCCCTTCCTCTCCTGTACTGCTTCTATGTCGACAAGTTTCAGCCTTTACTATCGCCCATAAAGTGTTGTTTTGGCCTTCCTCAGGACTAGCAATCCCTGATCTGTGTAAATTCATTTCCTGATAAATAACCAATTCTTCAATGGAGTTTGTGGGTTTTGATAAGTGTTACTACATATAATGGCCTGGCTTGTCAATTTTTGTGTTGACACTCTCATGTGTTACAAGTTTCATCAATACATTTGCTCAAAATGGAGTATCCCCGGGTAGTCACACTTTCTTCAAGGGTTTGGATGCCACTCAATCTGTGCCTCTCGCTGCCCCGTGCAGGTTTTGGCTTATCCCCAATTGGTATTTTTCATTTACTTATATGTCCCTGGTAAAGTGATACTATGTGTACCCAGGGCATGTAAATTTAATGCTACTAGTGGGCTTGCAGAACTGATTGTGGCACCGACTTGAGTAGCCCTTTAAACATGTCTTAGGCTTGCCATTGTAGACTGTGTGTGTAGTTTTAAACTGCCATTTGGACCTCCCTGTCTAATACATATGTTACCTCTAGGGTAGGCCCTGGACAGTACAGAGAGCAGGTTTCCTTGTATTTAAAAAGTTAGACATGTACCTTTAGGTTTTACATGTCCTAGTAGTGAAAAACTCTTTACTTAACTTTTTCACAACTGCAAGGCCTGCCTCTTCTATGAGATGGCATTGGGATTACATTATTACATTTAATACCATGTAATTCCCAAATGGGAACAGGTAACCAGTTCATGTTTGGTGTCTTTAGAATTGTAATGAAAAATCCTAACTTATGATAAAGTCAGATTTTGAATTGGAAATTCTATAATGCCACTTTTAGAGAGTTAGAGTTTTCCTGCTTTAGCCATTTGGTACCTGCAGACTGTCACGACTGGGGGGTGTAGCTGACTGTTGGTATTTGTGCATTTCTACTAAACAGCCACACATAATAGAGAGCTTAGGTGTTCGTGGATGAGCCAACACTGGCAGGATGGGAGGGCGGAGCTGGTCACAGCCCTATTTACCCTTGAATAGGCAGTATCCTGCCTCTACACAAAGGGCTGCATACTCCCTGTAGATAGCGTGGAGCCAGGGCAGCAGCGGCGGTTTCTCCCTTAGGGCAGCGGGGCGTTGCCCTACTTATATTTGCCTCCCCACGGCCTCCGTAATATAACATGCATGTAAGCAAGAAACTATTTACTTATTAAAAAATCAGCCCGTGACTCTGCGAGTCAATCAGCCTTCGGTCGCAATGGCAAAGGGGTGGGGCAGGCCTGAATGTACACAGTCACGTGACATGAGACTGACGAGTCGACGAGCGCACTGCTCCTAGTCAGCATAGTACGCATGTCAGGTTGGCCAGCTGCCTTTCCCCGGCCAACCCAACCTGCGCACTACAGGCTTCTCTGCACTGCACATTGAGTGAGTGGGGGTTGCTCACAACCGCAGACCCGCAGTCACTTAATGAGTGGTGTGTTTGCCTGCTCACGCCAATCCTGGCGCTGCTCTAGCAAGAGAGCAGTCCCTGGATTGGCTGCAGTCCAGGGCGCGGTTGTCAGGTCTAGTGTAGGACTTGGGGCAGAGTTTCCACATGGCACCGCGGGAACAATGACCAATGACTGTAATGGCTTATTGTAAAGCCATACAGTGATTGGCTATTTCTGCCATTTTTGGGCTGGGTTTAGCTGATCGGCCTGCCTGTCTGTCTCTTCCCTCCTCTCGGTGAGCGGAGTGAGACCTCACCTATGCTGTTGTTGTGGCCAGGGCACGCACAGGCTCGAGTCACAGTAGTCACTCGTGACGAAAATCCTGACCCGGAACGGAGGAGTTAAGGAGTGGATGAGGACGACACGAAGAGTCGACGGCACTCAAGTCGACTAACTGCGGCCAGCCACACTTCTGAGAAAAAGTAGGTGGCAACAGTGGAAATGCAGACAGCGTCACAGCAGTTAAAGTTAGTGGGAGGAGAGGGCCAGGGGAGAAGCGGGATTCAGATTCAGCCAGAAACGACGGTTAGGTTGGGTTCGGTAAGGGATTGGTTAAGGTTAATATCAACAACAATGAAAACCCCCGAACCTTACCAAACCCAAACTTACCTCTGCTGAGCAAGAAAAGTGTGATTTACCAAGATTAACATGCATTCTGTGCAAGGAAATAGAATCTACACGAAGCGGGGCCTAAGCATTTGCTATGCGAAGTGTGCTGACCATATAATCTGTCATGCTTGGCTTGGCGTAGAGTGCCCCTTGCTAGTGCCACACCAAACATGATTTAGCATGGCAAGGCAAGCATGCAGCATTTTGTATGCAAGTTTTGTACTCGAGTCTCAGTCTACCCCTCCTCCAGTACAAATCCCTATGAACCATCCAGGTCACACTAATTTACAAGACTTTCGTTATTCTCCGGTGTGGGGTCAACATGGAGTTGAAAAAACGAGGTGGGAGCACACTGGGGATGAAGGTTGTGGGCAGAAGTAACAAGGGGACAGGGCTGAGAGCATCCTGAGCATACGGGTACTGGTAGGAAGCAAAATGGTGGATATGGGTTCGTTTAAGTTCAGATGTGGTGAATCTCACAGTGCATCCTGGTGAAACAATAACATTATAGCGCTATCTATGTTGTGAACATATACTGTTGGGGAGCGTTCTGACTCCGATGCTCTGTGTAGACTTGTTATCTTTGATGTGAACGATTGTGGAAATAATATGTAAAGCGCTCTGAAACCTTCGGGTCTAGGTAGCGCTATATAAACTCTAAAATAAATAAATACATGAATCATGAAGATGTTTGTGCTGGGACTGCCCACATTGTGTAGGGATTTTATGGTAACTTAAACAACACGAAGCTGCCTCTGCGGCACTGAATGCGCATCAACCTTTGGAGCTAAAATGCTGTGAAAGTTGATTGATGCTGTCGTTTAGGCCATTTTGCTTCATACAGTACCTTTTCGCACCCCGCAAATGTAGGTGATAGAGAAAGTTTAGTACATTTTAGATGCGGTCTTCTTCCTCATTCCCAGTCTCTGCAATCACTCCCAATGGATCTTTTTCTAGTAAATGAGAGTTTTTTCAGCTGCATACTATGTTTTTGCAAACTTGTCATTACAAATGTTATTAAAAATAAACGTGGCTGACTGTTCCAAGGGTTGTGCAGTGTGACAATGGCGTTCTCTCACAGAGCTTCATGCAAAGCCAAATCCTTTGTGTATCCATTGTGCAGCCAAGCAGACAGCGGTATATTTTTACGTAATATTCAAGTTAAAACAATCATCACAATGCAGCCGAGAGCTACAGCTGTTGTCACTCTTTTGCACTGCAGTGTGACGATGGCGTTGTGGTTCGCTATTTTACAAAAGAAAAACACAAACATCTTCCCTTAAAAACATCCGTTTAAGGGCCAGAATTTCGTCAGCTTAATTTGTCTTGTAATGGAGTATTAATTATAGATATTCACCTGAAAGAATAATGAAAGGAAAGGATTCACACAAACGTAAGTGCTGGGCTCGGGCAGAGAGGAAAGTGGAACAGAAGTGGAGTGTTATTTTATAGTTTACAGGCCCTCTGACTCCAGAGGAGCCCTGGCCTCACCCCTGTGTGATGTCTTTATTTATGGCCTGACAAATGGCTTACATTGCATGCCAAATGGCTTGAATTTTACTGCTTGCATTTGGAGTAATAAACACACTGGTTTGCTGAAATCAGCCGCTTCCAAACACAAGCAATACAATTCATGCCATTATGTATCAGGACATAAACAGCTGCATCCATTCTTTACATGCAATCATTTTAATGCTAACCCTGTCCACCTGGGGCTCACGTGTCTCAATGGCTGCATGTCGCAAATGTGCAGTGAGTTTGTCAGACTACAAACCCTGCCCTCGAGAGCAGCACGAAACCCTACCATCCCCCCTCCATTGATTTCTGCTCTTCTCATATTTTCCTGGCAGTGTCATGAAAACAAAATATAAACTTTATAACCCCAAAAATGGCTGACGGCGTTTTGTGATCGGGCCCCTTGTTATGTTTACAGACTTTTACTATTAACCAAATACTACCTTCTCTTACAGTATCTGATGAGTTTATGGACCGGCCCACCTGGCCCAGAGTAATATCTGTTCTTAATTACTCCCTTAATCCTAATTAGAGTACAGCCAGGCAGGAAATCACCCCCGTCCACCCTTCTGGTTCCAAGGCCCCATTCCCAGAGGGCAGGTATCTAACAGATAGGGCATGTTCTGGTGACTGACACATTCGGATGTGGCCTTCCATAGTTTCCGAAGAAAAAGAAGCATATTTATAAATTGTGCTTAAAGAAGATGACAAGACCAGCAACCGGGTTCTGGAACGAGTTCAGAGGGCTTCAATGACATGGCTCCTTATTAAGCAGGCACAGGATGGAAGAAAGAACGTTTTGAGATCAGTGGGCAGCAGCATTCGATTTTATACTGGTAGGAGGGAGTGGGACATCCATCTCACAATCACTCTGTTGGGGTCATCCTTTGAACACTCTGTTGGGGGTATTTTCTTACGCCCCTTTTTGTGGCACTACTCTGCCCCATCAGGAGTCTGACACAGGCCACTCACCACCTGTAGCTCTGCTCAACTATCACAAAGCTAGCTTTTAATGTTCATTCCTTAGTGTCTCACTGTGTCCAGTCAAACAAATCACAATTGCCTCAGTATATTTAATTTCTAAAGGTATATCAATAAATAAAGAAATCTGTGAGGTACTCAGCATTGTTATCTCGAAATCTGTTATGAAGTTCTTTGATTATACTGGATAAGCAGCTACCTCTGTTATCATATGAAATCTCTTTACTGATGTCATAGCTATACTTTCACAATTGCTTTATGAACTTTCTTGCTTTCTCAAATTTGCTTGAAAATGCACCATTTGCCAGCTATTTTTTCAAAATTTTCTCGGGGGGAGACCCCCCGAAACGCCCTTATCCCAGTCGGGCTTGCTCGCTACGTTTGCTCGCCACAGCGCACTCATTATGCAACATTTACGCCTACCAGTTTAAAATGTCACCAGCCGCCACTGCAGGGCAGTGAGGGCAAAAAGCCTGTTGACTTCAAAGGGAAACCTATAGAAGCATCTACCACTTCAAAGGAAAAGTCAGGTATAAATATTCAATCGCAGACACCAACTCTTCAGTACACTTCTTGACCTGTAGAGATTCTGCCATGAAGAAAGACTGCTGTGCTGCTGAAAAGACTACCTCTCTGCTGGATTGTTGCCCTGCTGGACTCCTGCATTGCTGGACTGCAGCCCTGCTGGTCTGTTGCTTTGCTGAACTACTGCCTTGCTAGATTGCTGTTGTGCTGCCCTCCTACCTGAGTCAGAGGGATTTGGACCTGCATCTGAACCCAAGACTCCCAGAGTGACTCTAAGGGTTAGTCTGCTGGCCTCCCGTTCAGAGCCAGAAGGATATAACAGGCTCCCAACCACCTGACCCTTTTTTCAGCTGGAGCTGGAGCAAGTCCTCACCCCTAAGTGGTGCCACTCAGGTCCCGGACCCTTGATGTGGCCTCAGAGATGCTAAATTGAGGTTTTTGAGCTCCTCATGACAGCAAACAGGCCAGTTGGTGCCAAAACGTTGTCACTCGCACAGCCTGCCAAAGCAAAGTTCCGTCCGCCCCACCCTTCTTGCTACAGCATTGACTGCTCACAGGGAGTGCCATTGCAAAGCACTGGACTGACCATTTGTGACAACACGAGGATCTTCACGCTACAGTGACACCCGTCTGTGTCACCAGGCCTGCTCTTTGTGCTACATCGACGACCAACTGTGACGCTTCCCTGCTCCTCTTGGCCCCCTCCACTGCAAACAGAACTCTTTGCGATGGAATGAGAAGGTAACTTTTCAGCGGGAATAACTATGTCCCTGTATGCATTCCATCGTGGTCAGCCTGAACTTGTGACTTTCCCTCGGTCTCGGATGACTAGATAGGTGCGAGTGGCGCTTTGGGCTTTTTGGAGCTATTTTCACATACATCTTTAAAATTGCATATCCTGGTTCTACTGATTGGATTTTTCTCATTTTGGCCTTGCTTTATTTATTAACATCTACTCTATTTTTTTATCTTGGTGTGGGATCCTTTTTATGTAGTGTTTTCATGTTGTTACTGTTTCAAGTGTTGCACCAATACTTTACATATTGCCCTTGAGTTAAGCCTGACTGCTTTGTGCCAAGTTACCAAAGGGTTGACCACAAGTTAATTTGGGGTTACTTGTGTCTTCCCCTTGGCAAAGATTGTGGTTGCTGCATGAACCAACAATCTAATTTCTTATAAAAATGCTTTAATAAGACAACAAAAATCTATTTGGCATCAGTCTGCAATAAAACATTAAAAAGTGCACAATCAAAAGGCACAGTGCAAAGACGGTATTGGTATCTCCGGGGTTGAGAAATGTTCGGCCCATTATGAGGTGGACCCTGAGGGCCAATAAGAAATGATAAAATTCTGTAATTCCAGGTCAGATTCTCCCAGCTATTTCTTATTTTTCCCTGTACTTTCACACAGGGATCTGCGTGAAATTGAAAAACATAATTTCAATGGATTCGGTAACTGTTGTTACCTACCAATGAGTTCATTGTAGTAAAACAGGGTACTTGAATTATACACTTTATACTGTTTGTGATTCCTAAATGATCTTGAATATCAGGAATAGCCACAAAGAAGTACAATGAAAAGGTATGCACGTTGCTTTAAAGAGATTGAGATTTTGACACAAGAAATATTGTTTTCAGCCATGTTTTCTTTTCAACCCCTGACCAGTTTTCAACCCCAACCTTTAAATGGATAGTTGCAATGCTTCCAACAAAACCTGGTTACTTTGTGGTAGTGTTTTCAATCCATTACCTTTTGAATATTTACTAATAAAGAACACTGGACTTCTGATAAATATAAAAGTAACACAGCCTGTGAAGCAATGCAATTGTAGTGTAGTATTTCGGAAGCATGGCTCCATTTTAGTTTTGTGTTCTACGGTAGAGAGACTGGGAAGATTTACTTCTCTACTAATTTATGGATAGTGTATGTTGGTGTCCTAATATTAGAATGTCTTGCCCCCTGAGGGTCCAACCAATTCATGGTCAAGGGCTCCACTCTAAAGGGGGTCAAACCTAAGTTGTGAAGGGAGGTAGATAGCTGTTTAACCAGCAGAGACAAATGGTGGGGAAACAAACATGAAAAGCGCACAAATACCAAAAGAGGCGTCAAGGCACAGACACAAGTGTTCTTACTGGAACCACTCAAGTTTTTCATAGCATCCGCTGTTCCCATTCACATGAACAACAGTTATATGTTGCACTACTGCACCAAAAAGCAGGGTCTGTAGGTTAAAAAAATCAAAAGTGATTAATGGAGCAAATGCGTTCACCATGCAGCGTCCCCACTTTGTCCACATGTACTTTTAAATATTGGTTCTTTGTACTGCTCTCCCCTGGTTTCAGGTGAGGGAAAGATGGAGCTTGTATATGTGTTTTCGAACTTTTTGGACTAGCTCGGACTTGCTTGAAGTTTCCATGCAGGCAAAGTCATCATCATCAGCAGCAGCTGTAGAAGCAGCAGAGCAAGCCATGAGAGCTACAGTGGGGCCTTCGGGTACTGTCCTATCCACAAGGAAGTGGCAAACATTCAGGTACACATTCCTGAAGCACCATAGCAGGATCCAAGCAGGTCTGAACATTCATTGGCTTTTGTGTAGCAGCTTACTGTCAATGAATGTCAGCGCATCTCTAAGTCTTCTGAGGGGCTTCTTGGGACATCGCCATGTTTCTCCTACCGGAATGCATAGTCAGCACTTGTGACCAGGTGACACTGGCAGCAACAAGCTACAAGGGTCTGCATAGTTGGTGCAGGTGCTATCCCCATAAACAGGACTTGAAGACAGATGAGGAGGGACTGACAGGAGAAGTGGAGGTGCGCTGTCATCCTCGGTGCGCAGCAGCCATTCTTCATTAATACCGATGAAACAATCTTCACAATCACTGAAGTGTAACCCTAATGATGATCAATCTTCTGTCCTCATACTTTACGATATTCCTTCTGATTATTGCCAAATCATGCACATCATGTTCTGGAACAATGTATTCATTAGTTGAAGTAAACATGAAGGGGCTCTACTTAACACTGGGCCCCTCCAAAGTCAATGGATCAGTTGTCACAACCAAGGTGGGGTTGTTATTGCATGTTAAAAGTGACCAGGTCTCATGCAAACCGGCCAGGAGGGGGCTACAACCATGGACTGATGTGACCAATTGTGGGGCCTCCCCTTCACTGGGTACAGCAAGAATCTCCTAAGGAGTGGCAGATCTGCAGTTTATGTGGCAACTTTAAATCAAGGGTCCCACAATCAGTGACAAAAATGGAAAAAAAAGCATGAGGCCTTCAGGACAGAACAAAGAAATGTGGAAATTAAACATCTGAACACGTGGTCTCAGACTTGTTTCTCTACACTGTACGAGTGGCAACTTTTACAGGTGACATAACCAGGAACAGCCACAATCATATGCCTTGTATTAGATTTACCAAAATAGCAATTCCACTTTACTGATGAAATATCAGTGTCAGCAAATCCCTTTTATCATAGCAAATATCAGTGGGTGTCAATAGCTCGTAATCTTAACACCTCTGTTTGGTGCTTCTTGACATGAATAGGACCCGTTACTTTCCCTTCCCTCCTCCGAATCCACTGTTGAAATAGGAGAAGAAGGAGAGAAAGAACGAAGCAGACTAGAGAATACTGCAGCTTCCTTAGAGGAAAAAATGTGATGTGGTAACTCTAAGAATTTCCAGGCAGATCAATTTTGTGCAACGAATGTTGAGCATAAATACCGAAGACTGGAGATCAAAGGAAACTGTAGCCATCTGGAGTGAGCAACAAGCAGGAAATTGCTGCTCTGATGTTAGCTGATCAGTCTCGTTCATATGCAAAGGCATCCTATGACCTGGAACAGGAGGTGAATGTGAAAAGGAAGTAATTCATCACCATATTGGATTGGGGAGAACTAATCGGTTCAATGGCAAAACTAACTAATATTCCAAAGTGAATTCAGAACTAGATTACCAAGACATACGTAATGATGGTGAGGATTCAGATAAATTCATACAGAAAATAGAACATTCTTGAACGCTTCATTCCACACCGCTGATCGCTCAATCAAACAAGGGCAGAGGCACGAAAATGACCGCTGGATTCCCAGAATGAGTGCAACCAACGCCTCTTCCTGAAGGCACTCAATAACCCTTCTTAAAATATTCAGAGAAGAGATGTGAACCTAACATTGGACTGGAACTCTGCTGCACACCATCACAAATAAACAGCAAGACGGTCGGATTAGAGAAGCAAATGTACAATACTGAGTCATTCTTGGGCTTGATGAAACTTCTCTTCAGAAATGTTACACTCTGCCTCCCCCAGGTTGACCTGGTTTGTCTGGATTTCAGTGGAACAATTGTAATCAACTTTGGAGCATGAACCTGTGATGCAGGCTCCAAAAATCGTTCCGACTGATGATAGCCCTTGAAATCAATCACAAATCTCATTGCCTTCAAACTCTTTTTGCTCATTAATTATACCAGGATCAGTGCTTTTGTCAAAGGAAAACCTTCCTTTTAAATATTAATTTTTAACCATGTAAGAAATAAGGTTATTAGTTGTGCAGGATGTGACTCCTGTGCATGTAACAGGTACACAATTGTATTCTTACTGTGAACCAAGTACCCCGTTATGCAACTTTGGTCTATCAGTGTAGCAAAGCAGAGCAGCCCAAGGCCTACTCAGAGGAGGTGATGTGGGCTAGTAATTGCGATTCTCTGGTACACAATAACAGCACTGAATAAATTATTGTCTGCTAAGTGTTTTTTCCTTGAAAAAAGAAAAGTACGTTTATTACACACACACTATTAAATACTATGCACTACTTTACAAATATATCCATAAGGTAGATGGAAATACCTTTGGTGACATTATGAAAACCCATTTGGCCCCTAGTCACAGTACCCCCTCACCTCTACCAGATGCAACATGACAATATAAGAGGGTGTCATCATATATAAGGCAGGGAAAACAGCCTTTAAAAAGCTGCCTTTATCACTGAATGTGTTTACCACGCTTCATTCACCATGCATGCCTTTCAATTATTTTGATCCATTTTGTACTTACTTTCAGTCCTCTAATGCCATAATAGTTTATAGAGTAATGTGCACAAAAGAAACTTGGATTATGTTATCAGTGATGTCATCAATGATGTCATTTGAGATGTGTTAATATTGATACATACGACGTCGATGTACATCATGATATATGTATGTAAAACAACAAACTTGCATCACTGGTATTGAATCCACCCCAATATGACCTCCCATCAACACCGAGTCAGAAATACATAGTCAGGCACGCCTTTTGACCTAGACCTGAAACAACTGATTGACAGATCACAGGTGGGGTGACACGTAGTCCTTAGACAACGCACGGAAAGGGAAACCCAGATCGATCCCACAGATAGGCAATGACACCACAATAGTCATAGGAGATTGGCCCCAATAAAACATGTTTGGCCGGAGGGGCACACGTTCCCAAAACACCATAAAGTCAGATGCCACACTAAGTTAGGAACACTCAGCCAATCTGAACACAGCATGCATGCTACACGCAGTGATCAAATGCTACCCATGCCATACATCTGGACACATACCCACTGTTCCCACATTGTGTCCATGCAAGGTGGAGACCCACCTGTGCTTCTTATCAAATGACCAGATTTATGGCCCCATGACTAGGCCAAAGGAATGTACAAATTGCTTTATGATGCTTCATGTATTGTATGAAAAGGTGGGCAAAACCAATGTGCTTTGAGACAGTCTTCAGACTCCGACTCTGTTGCCTGTTCTCCCGCCCACTGCTTTTAATTAAACAAACTGTTCCTGTTTTGCCAAACGCTTCTTGTCTTTCATTTTTTCAAGTTAAATTCATATTTGAACAACATTTTGGTGGGCCAGATAGGAGGGATTGGTTCTTCGAGCCCGACTGCAGCCGAAGGAACAGGACCCCAGATTCACATCTGCACAGCAAGAATGGTGAGAAGATGCCGCAATTGATTGGAAGTTCTGCTGAATTCGCGGCACAGAGGTCCGTCCTGAAGCCTCCATCATCTGATCCTTAGTCCCAGCCTTTGGCTTATATGGCAAACTAGGAAGAAGTTAAAAATCTAACCTGAGCACCCTGCCACTAACAGAAATCTGACTTATTGCTATTTTATGAGTCTGAGCTGAGTAGTCGCAAGGCGGCTTAGGAGGTGATCCTGCAGAAGTCACCTTTCTCCCATAGTCAGCATGTTAGGAAAGAGGAGGGTTGTTTAGTCGCTTGGACCGCTGGAAGCGACACAGAGGGTTTGCTTGTCTCTGGGTGTGATACAGGGACCACTTGGACCACTGGGTGAGAGTCAGAGGGTGCACTTGATCCCTGGGTGTGATACAGTGGTGGGCCCTCACCGCTTGGACCCCTGGGCGTGACACAGATGGTACGCATAGGCTCTGGGTGTGATTAGGAGCAGGTATCTCGATCTTAATTTCTTAGTCTAAAGGGGTTTTCTTAGTGTTCTTGGTTTCTTAACACTGGTAATATCTGACAGAATTTATAGGTGTTATTCGCTTGTACCACTGGGCATGACACAGCCGGTGCACATGACCCCTGGGTGTTACATAGGGTGATTCGGACGTTAGGGATAATTCAGACTTTGTAGGGTAAGGTGCAGCTTGTGCTTGGCGAGAAGGGCCTGTAGTTGTCAAGTTGCTCCTTCTTCTCCATGTAAATTGTTGCTATTCTTGCACCAAAGCCAATATTGACAGACTATCGGGCTAACTTAGTCCTGTGTACCACCGCAGAGCCTCCCCTTGTCATTGAGCACAGGTTTTTTGGACAAAGTCATACATTTTTCCTCTATCACTTTATTCTCTTCTATTTTCATTGTGGCTTTCAACTAATGCATTTTTTTCTTGATGTTGTGATGCTGATTATGTCTGGGCGGTGAACTCTGCTCACGGAGTTTGCGGAGTTTTCCGCACTTTGCATTACGCGGAGCTCGCGAAGTTCCACCTCGCTCACGTTTGTCAACGTCAAGTTGGCGAGCGCCAACGTGGAAAATCAACCTCCCGGCGAGATTTCTCAACGCAGGAGGTCAGATTTCTCATTGCGAATGGTCGCGTATGCTAGGGACCGCTCGCGTTGAGAGAGCTGCCCCTCAAGTAAAAATCTACTCAAGTGGCAGAAAGGAAGCAGCGCCCGCTTGCGCTGTTCATGGTGCCATTCGCGATGATTGCACAGTGCGGACAAGCACCTTACACTGAAAATCACAGCAAACGGCATTTATCTAACACACTCCGCCACTTGCGGAGCTCTGTGTAGCACGGCGGAGGTTTTTTTTGCACTTAGCGGAGTTCTGCATAGCGGAATTCCTCAAACTCCGCCCAGGCTTAGTGCTAATAAATTATTGCAACTGTGTTTCACGTTCAATGTTGTGGCTCATTAACTTTTCTATGTGCATATGAAGAAATTGCCACTATTTAATATTTGCTATTCTGATGCTAAAAGTACAATTCACAATGTTGTGAATTAATTACTGCATTTTCTTACAGGTTGTCACCCTTCATGTGCGTCGTTTTATGTATTGCGAATGTTTGCTTTATGCATTGTTGTCCTAAAGTTGAGCTTGTAGTAAAGTAGTTATTGCGGGCATAATCCCTTGTACATATTTTCCCCATGATCAGAGTAGAATTTAGGATAATCTAAAATGCCCTGAGAAGTTAGAAGTGCACTGAATCATCTCTTAAAAAGTTCCTAACCAATCATAGAGCCATCTTTGAACCACATGCAAACTAGATTCCCCACGCATGTTAAAAGCTAGATAAATGTTGTCATGAATTCCACACACAGACTAAGATGCATGCATTCCCCTGGCCAGAGGGGGGAACCTTTGACACCAACATAATAGAACACATGAGGGTGCACATTCAGATCAAATACGTTGGACAGAAAAAACTCGGTTAGAACTTTGGGCCATCTTCAAGGTGGCCCGACCTACAATTGTGTCCCAGAATTCGAAAGCAAGGCATCCGCACCTCCCCCACCATGCACCACCATGGATGCTCTCTCTGTGATGCCGGCCATCCTAGCTGTTCCTGCTCCAGGTTACACCAACCCGCAGGTCGAGGGGGATCGTGGAGCCCCCACTGGTCAGTGAGCCACTAGATCTAGGGCTGGGAGGTTGCCCACCTGGCTAACCCAAGAGACTTCAGCTTCATCCCAGTTTGGTGCTAGAATCCCCTAAAGCTCAACCCCCCGTTCACCGCATTTAGCCCACACATCATACACTCCATGAGCAGCCAGGAACCTCATAGAGGGTCTAAACAGTAACACGACCAGCAATAGCGAGGAAGAGGACACCAGTCACCCAAGATCCAACAGCGAGGATGAGGATGCAGGAATAGCCCCACCACAAACCAATATGACACAGAAAGACACACACACACTATTGTCCACCCCAGGCTGCCCTGGCATGAATCAGTGCTGAGAAATGGGACACCTTACCTCTTGCTACTTGACACAGGAACAACAAGGTCGGGCCTATGGGAGGAGACAGTTCTCCTATCAAAAAGCACTACAACCATGCTAGGGGTCCCAGGCAGGGTGGAAGGGATCACCTTCACAGAACTCCTCAAGCAGGAGATAGGGGGGAAAAGGGTGAAGGAGCAGTTGTTGTACTTTCCCTCCTCCCTGACTAATATTTTGAGACAGGACCTAATGTCCAAACTGAAAATGTCAATCCAGTTTGCTGAGGATGGTGCTATAGCCTGCTCCTCCCCTAGTAATCCCCCCTCAGGGCACCAACCAGCAATACTCTCCCATGCCAGCGAGGGTGGCTCCGGCTAGTGGGACCCCCTTCACGAGGGCAGTTCTGGAGTATAAAGGCGATATCCTCGAGCTATGCAAATTAGCTCGGTGGTGAGCATGCCACTCACATCACCTCTTAGTGGAAACCACCAAAAAGACAAAAATGCTGTTAGCCAATAAGGCACACAAAAAGCAAGAGATACGGGACCTCAAATTTTGCATGCGTGAGTCCCCCAAGGCTAGATTGGGAGCCGCCCCAAGTTGCATAGGGGCAATGGCGGTGTGTCCCCTGTGCCCTAAGCCCCCTCCCTGCTGCTGAGTGCGGTGCCCAAGGGAGTGACCATTGGAGGGAACTAGGCACACCCAGCAAATGATGCACCACCCCAATGAAGTGCCCCCAATGGCCACATGGGGAGAGTCCCAGAGCTGGAGGGGGGCTTGCCATTACACGCACCCCCCACGCATTGGCCCACTAGGAAGGGACAAAAAACCAGGAGCAAGCCCTGAAAAACTCCACTAAGCTGGGCCCCCACAAACTGTGTAAAACCACCCCCAAGCGGGCCACATTGGCAAATGGCACCAGTCTTGAAAGGTAGTCCTCCGTGGAACCCCAGAAGAAGGATGGCGGCAGCCAGACGATAGATAATGTTTCCACTGCCTCAAGATGGGCCACCTGGCTGACCATTTCTGCCTGAAGGCTTACCATGAACAAGGTTCGATAGGCCTGGGCTAGTCCCCACAAAATCCCCATCCACAAAACCAAGCCCAGATCAACCCAAGCACACAACACATTCAGCCACAAGGAAATCAGTCAACAAACACACTACTGCAACAAGAACCAGGTGGTTGGTCAAACAAATGGCAGCAGCAGCAGGCAGGGAACCCAGCCCAGCAAACACCGGGGCCACAGCAACATCAGGGAGGGGTGACTGTCTAGGTAGGCAATGCCTTCAAGCAATCGCCAAATCCAAATATGCAATAAATCCAAACCCCAATATCCCACATCTACTTCACATCAACTGCAGAAAACCCACCACAACAATAAAGACTAGTGACACAGCATTAGGAGAAACCTCAAGTATTTCTTTGTATTCAGGAAAACTCAGTGCTGCCGTATGTTTTGTCCATTGGGCATCCATGCTAAAATCTGCCATATTGGGGGGCTGCAGGGGCCTAGGCCCTAATCTGGTGCTAGTACCCCAGGGCGTGTTTTGGCTGGCCAAGCCCCAGGGGAGGACAGTCTGATGAGGGGGTAGGATGCCCCGACCAGTACATAAAAAGAGGCCTCCAGGTACCTTCACTAGGGAGAGCCCCAGATCGAAAAGACACCATTCTCCAACATTTTTAGGCCTCCAGCTAGTGTAGGCCCCCTTTCAGTTCTAAAATGAGGCAACGCTTCAGTGCCAGAAGCCAGGATATCTGTGCACTTGGGATAATGGTGTCCCTATAGAACTCTGTAGTCCACACATGAATAAGCAACAATTTGCCACCTAGTCAGCAGGGAAATACACCAGGGCAATCAGCCGTCCCAGTTTGTTACTTGCAGTATGACAAGTCCCAGCCACACATCTGACTCCCATTGTAAGCAAGATATTTTGCCTCCTCCTCTCCCCTAAGGCTTCCAAACAGCCAAAGTCTGCTCATCGGATCATCAGTGTTAGGCCATTAACTCACTGAATCCAGCAAAAAGTCTGAAAAGGTGTCACTCAGTAGTTTTCATCAAATTAGTACATTCCAAAGGCAACGTCATTTGGGAAAAATGTAGGCAGCGCAGGACCCTGATTAGTCTGGTAGCCAGACGTGGCCTCCCAAAGTCTGTGACGGGTGGGGAGAATGAATATATACTTAAGGTGGCAAGGGCATGTGCATGTGATCATGTAGATGACGTGTTGTGTTGCAATTAGTGTGCCTTCTCAAAGTCCATTTCATGTTGGTGTCTAGGTCTAGGGTTTTGTCGCCTTTGTTAAGTGGCACACCGAGCATGTGCTGCATGGGTAGTGCCTGACCACAGGCTGTGGCACCAAGCAGTGGAGACTGCATTATTGTTTTTTGGAATTCTTGTTGGTCGAGTGTGACTAGGTAGTGCCGAATGTTCTTCCCTCGTTTATTGGCAAATCTGGGTTTAGGCCAGTTCAGGGTGCATGACGTGATGATGTTCCAGTGCATGTCGATGACCTTTTTTACATGGTTGGATGCTGTCCAATATACAGTGACACATGTTAGGATACCAATCTCAGGGCTAATTTTAGATTGTTCCAGGAGACTCTCTGTGTTCTGATTCCTGGTGTATTTGCAACACTTGTGTATGATGTTTTCAGGAAATTCTCTGTCCCTTAGTTTTTCGTGAGAGCTTGTGCTTGATTGTTATAATTTTGTGTACTGCTGCAGTTGCGACGGATTCTCAAAAATTTACTGTAGGTCAGGTTATACCTCAGGGGTCATGGATGGAAGCTGTTAAGTGACAGCAAACTGTTTTCATCAATTGGTTTGTGATAGGCCTTGGTTCTGAGTCCTGTGCCATCAGAGAAGATTGTGACATCTAGGAAAGCCTGTTGAGTCGGATGTGTGTAGTGCAAGTGAATTTCAAGAATTTATCACGTGTTTGACCAGTTCAGAAATTCTTGCTGAACGTCTATGGTCTCTTGCCAGATGATAAGTATATTGTCGACATTCCGTATACAATAAAGTATCCTTTGTTTGAAAGGGCTGAAGAAAACCAGTATGTGTGTGTTTTCATAGTTACTGACATACAGACCTGCAAGACTGGGGGCGAATGTGCTGTCCATCGAAGTCCAGTGGGTCTGGAGGAACAGTGAGCCTTCATATTCAAAGATGTTTTGGTCAGTGCTAGTTTGCAGCATTCTATAACGAAGTGCCTCAGTTTGTTATACTGCCAGTCGTCTCTGAACAGTTTGCCTTCAGTCGTCTCCAAGGTTATATCTTGTGGTAGGCTGGCATACAGACTTTCAATGTCCAATCAAACTAAAGGTTTACTGGTAGGGTCATATTCTTGGTCTTTCAGTAAGTTAAGTAGGCCTCTGATGTCCTTCAAATATGTAGGGGTGCCCTGCACAATGGGACAGAGGAATTGATCCATGAACTGAGATAATGGCTCCAAATTGGAGCCGATGTCCGACTATGAAGCGTCCAGGAGGGGGCAATGTATTCTTATGCATTTTAGTTAGTGAGTAAAAGCATGGAGTTATTGGTTCTTTCATAAGTAGGTATTCTGCCTCTTTTTTGGAAATCCAGCTATGTACTTTGGCTTCCTCAATCATGTTCTCTATGGGCCCGATTTTGACTTTTGGCGGAGCCGTGGTGCTGTGGTCCCACCAAGCATATTGCGGCCTCTGACCACATCTCCAATGCCAGGGAAAGGCGGTTTCCTGGTGTAGCCTGTGGTCACAGGTTGGTCTGACTGCCCAATTCCCAATTGGGCAGTCGGACCGCCGGTGTGGCGGTGGCTGGATCCACCACCGCCACACCACCACTCGTAATAGGGCCCTAAGGTCTTTCGTAGTCTGGCTATAGGGTCTGTATCCAGGGGTTCATAGTATCACATGTCGGAAAGAAGAATAGTACATTGGGTGGGGTAATCAGCTTTTTTAAAGAGGACGACCCCTTCACCTTTGTCAGCTGGTTCGATTATCATGCCCCAGTTATCTGTGAGTACTTTTAGTGCTAGTCATTCTTTCCTGGTGATATTGTGAAAGGGTTTGAAATCCATGTTGTTGATGGCTTACATTTCCTTAAATAGGGCCTGTTCAAAGGCTATGATTTTTACTGGTACCATTGCATTTGTGGGGCAAAATGTAGAATTATTCCTCAGGTTGGTATCACCTTCGTTGTCAGTGTTATCTTTGTCTCTGAAGAAGGCCTTGAGCTTGATTTTTCCACAGAATTCGGCCACCTCGCTGTGAAGTTGAAACTTGTCAAGGGTGGGGATAGGGACGAAACCTAGTCAGTAGTTCAAGATGAAAAGTTGGTCTTCTGTCAGGGTTATGTTGTTTAGGTTGAACACTAACAATTGTTGGTGCTGGTCCCTGGTATTGGTTCCTTTGTCCAACTCCTCGTAATGATGTCAGTTTGTTGGTATTCCCATCTCACTTCTTTTTTCTTTCTTCCTCTTTGAGGATCCCTAGCCCTTAATATAAAAGGCAGTCTGAAGGTGGCGTGGGAATCCTGGTGGGGGCCACATCATGTAGGAGTTCATCCACTCTCCAAATTGTGGTGGAAATAGTTTGTAAAAGGGGACTGGTGATTCTTGGTAATGTGGTCCTTGCCAAATTGGTTGCAAGCCACAACCTCTTTCTCTGACTCTGCCTCTTACTCTATGTTTGTTTTTGTTGTCATCTCCACTTCTCCTGTTGAGTACATGGAGTTTCTTCCTGAAGAGTCATAGTCCAACTGTCCTGGTTCTTGGCTTTTCAGAGGATTGTAGTCACTCTGTGCATACGGATAGACTTTTTCTTGTGAAAATGTTTTGAGGTCTTTGCCAAGTTTTGGTACCTTGGTTTGAATAAGGAAATCCTTCATGTCAGTCATTACCTTATTTATCTCTTTGAGTTGTTTTTTGAAGGTTGTCACATCTACTGCTGTCTTTAGGTTTGTCTCATTGATCTGTTTATTAATTGTCATTGCTTCGGAAAGTCTTGTGGCTGTCTTGTTATTAACACCATCCAATCTTGTGTTCAACGCCATGATATGGAGGCCCAGTCTTTTTTAAAGATGGAATCGTCAAGGTATTTTCGAGGGACGTTGTTGACCAAGAGGCCTTTGGGTGCAGCATCGGCCTCGGTCATCGTGATCCCATGTGTGATGGTCTTAAGACTCTGGTATCAAGACCGGTGCAGTTCACTCTTTTTTTTGATTTATGGAGTACGGTTTAACTTCTCTGTCTGCAAGGACCACCACACAGATTTTTCAGCCAATGTGCTATATCAGCTCCAAACAAAGATTGCATGTTTTCCTATAAACAGACACACCCTCAGTGCAATTAATGCATATCCTGCACGAACTGGTTGTAAGATGGAGGTAGTCACAGATAATAAACTGTATGCAACCATTTTCACGTACTGATCTCCTCTTGTTTCCTGCTTTTTTCCCTCAGGTTACAGGCAACAATCACGTCTGCAACAAAAGATCCACTATAAATATTGAAGACCCGGAAGTTAGAGCACTTACCTGAACACAGCGCCGATTAACAAATACAAAAGGGATCTGATCTATAAAGGTCCTGATGAAGGCCATGGACCCATAGGGTTGTATATGGCTGAAAAATGTTGATCATTTGTGTGATACTAAGGATTGGCAATGCGTTTGAAAAACATCACTTTATTCACTTCTAATCTTACCCCATCCCTCTTTTCACATTAAAAAGCACTTGTTAAAGATATAGTAGGCGAAACCTAATGATGACACCACCCATTAAGTCCCCCCAGTGTAGATTATATATACCTCTAGCAGTAATTAATGGTTGAGGGCCTCCGAGGTAATGCTTGTGAGACGCTGGTATCAAGAACGGTGCGGTTCACTCTTCTTTTGATTTATGTAGTAAACATAATTTCACCCAGAAATATAAATAACCCCAAAATGCACAATTTCTACGATTGAGCTCCTAGATAAAGTATTTTAACTCGAGCACTAGTTACATATTATAGAGTATATATTGAACTCATTACATGGAAAATGTTATCTAGGTCCTAAGGATCCCTAATGCATGCCTATTTTTTCCTTTTTCTAGGTGGACATTTTTAGTACTACATTCAATTAATATGCAGTTATTGCACTACATGCATTTAATGCAAGGCTTGAATATGGAAATAAAATGTGTGTGGTTTATTAAAATGTAAATTTAGAATTTTTGGTCCGAAACTATTTTTCCATAATAAATGCAATGCTGATTATGTGCTGATTTAGATTGAGGTGGGGGCAAACATTGCTGACGTGATTTCTTTAATGTTAGAAGGCATTTGCTAATTCATCTATTCATGTCATGTCGAGATATTTTGTCAGTTGCACTGATAAGGCCATTTGCAAAATTATTTTTGCTGCAGCTTTTTTATGCTAGAATCTATACAGTATGTCATTGTTGGAAAGTGGGTTATTAGTAGTGGCAAATGTGCATCTGCCACTGGAAATAGGGCCACTAACACAGTCTCAGAATAGGTCTGAGAAATGTATTCCCATGCTCAACCCTTGGTGGCTTCACTGCGAACAGGCAGGCTTAACTTCAGAGACAGGTATGTAAAGCATTTAAAAACACTAATTCAGTAAATAATTAAGATACACACACAATAAAAATTCAACACCAATTTGTATTCCCATGCTCAACCCTTGGTGACTTCTCTGTGAGCAGGCAGGATAAACTTCAGAGACAGGTATGTAAAGCATTTAAAAACACCAATTCAGTAAATAATTAAGATACACACACAATAAAATTCCAACACCAATTTATAAAAATAGGGAACATGTTCATCTTTAAAATGACACCAAACAGGAAATAATCCAATGTAGTGACCCAGAGATATGATTTTTTTAAGATTAAACACGTTCTAGTGCTAAGTAACCAATAGTGCACATCTGGACATTTAGTCGCCTCTGACCGGGACAAAGTCAAAGTTTGAGGCCGACCGCGATGGAGCCCTGGTCGATACACTAGGCGGGAGGCCTAGGTCAAGATTTTACCTGCACACTTAGAAACTTTTCTGGAGGTTTTGCCGGATTGCCTTTCTGTGAGAGTCCCGTCACCCTCTTGAGCTTTTTCACAAAAGTTCACCAAAATTCTGAAACTTTTTCCTGAAGTTCCTCTTGAGGGTCTAAAGTGTCCAGAACACAGTCCAAGGGTCTGGAATCTCCAAGATGGTCCTTGAAAGGTTGGGACCACAATTCCCACAATGCAGCTGGACAACACCCTAAAGGTCTACTGGATATGAACCAGGCAGGGGACTCTTGGTGGAGTTGACACAGGTGAGTTCTGTTAAGCTACAGCTTGCAGGGAGCCCACTCGTTATTCCTCTTGAAACAAGGTACATCTAAAGGGCTGTAGTTCCAGATAGTACAGCAGGGGCAGTCAGTCACAATGCAGGGCTTGATGGTGCAAATCAAGTTCCCAGATTGGCAATCCTTCTTCTTCTCTCAGTTTCAAGCAGCAGAGCTGAGAGGCACTGCCTCTCTCAGATACTTATTCAGTGTTCTCTGGGGTCACACAAGAGGGCACTTGTGTCCAATAAGGGGCAGGATGACACCCCATAGCATGACCATTTCCTCCAAAGTGTGGCACAATGGTCTCCCAGAAAGCACTATTTCTCCAAAATTCAACATGGCTGATTGTTCAGCAGAGAAACAAGAGCTGACTAAGCAAACCTTCAGGATGGTTCAGCTCCATATTGTCCCTCCCCCTTGCATCTGCTCATTCCTTTCTTTATCCTGCCATCTGGCTAGGTTCAAAGAGCAGGGGTGTAAATGAAACTGACTTGTCCTGCCTGTCTCCTCCTTCTATTGAAGATTATTGTTTATGATCCCTCTCCCTGCTCTGGCATTTCTATGTAGCAGAACCCTGCCCTCCCAGAAGGGCTCTCTAACCCCAGGGGCTACTTATCACCTCATCAAAGCAGCCTGGCTAATCCACTGAACTCTGACCAATCAGGACAGATCACTAGAAGGCGGAAGTTTGGCTCACAGACAAGAAAGTCTTATAACAGTACATTTTAGGATAAATTCAACAATACCATATTGTTTGATTTGTCAATACCATTCTAGGACATCTTGAATTATATTTTTATGACATCCTTGACGTTAGTTATTATTTAATAACTTCTTGCCATTTTAACCTATGTAGCTAGGGGTCTGCAATGGGGAAAATGAACTCGGCAATTTCTCCAACATCAGGGCTTATAAACATCTTTTAAAAGGGCCTTACCTATATCTACAGGACCCCACTCCCCTGTGATACCAAGGGGAGACTTCAGAGGTTCTGAATATGTAATAATATTGATTGCAGATCCTCACTCCAGAGTGTTCCTAGCACAAAAGTCAATTTTGGGAAGCACTTCACTGCAATGTGTGGAGTGAAATGTGCAATTTCACTAAACCCAACACAGATAAAAAAACATTTTATAAGGACCCTCCTTATAAATTCCTGACTCCCCCACCCCTGGCTGGGACACCTAGTGGATACCCTGGGGATACCTAATAAGCCAAAATATTGTAGTTTATTTTTAAGTGCCCCAAACACCAAAGTCGAGTTTGGGCCTAATTTGCATTTTAAAAGCAGTCCTGCAACACCGGGCTGCTTTTAAACTGACCTTAGGATTCAGCAGTGCACACATGCAAGTGCAGAAAGGGCTGCTGGCCTCTAAACTGCCATGCTCTGTTATATACTAGGGACTTAAAGGTAGTTTCAATACCCTTGCCCTATTATGTAGTAGGGCCTTATAGGGGAGATCATGCCAATCATAGGGGTACTCTAACCCATAGTGTACCCTAGTGTATGTAGGTGTTTTCACTGTATTCTAAGTGTCTTTTTCAGCATAGCACTGGCCCTGGGCCTGGTTAGGCAGAGCCCAGGGACAGTCAGAGTCAGTTACCACCAGTACTAGTCAGCAAGAAAATAGGGGTGCTCAGAGCACAAGGATGACTTTGCCACATTCACCTTATATATTTCTGCTCTCTGGACCTGTAAGGAGCCCTTATCCTGAGTAGCAGACCTAGTGTCTGAAGCACCTCATATATATTCTCATTCATATATTTGAGCCTGGCAGTAGTTATACAGCAAAATGGAAGAAAAAGGAAGGTAGAAGAGAGTACATGAACTATGTTCATTTAAAAAAAAAAAAAAAAGTCCAAGCAAAGTTGTAAATCCAGATTATTTGATCTGCCTTTGAAAACGATGGCTTTATAGCCAATATTTAGGAAAACTGAATTAAAAATACACTCTTTTGCTTCTACTTTCACGGGTTTTCATAGGTACTAAACATTTTCAAACATCCCTGTGTAGGATCAGATTTGCTTGGACCCAAAAATGTTTTGGAATATTTCATGAGAACCTCTTAGCGCTATCTGTCATTTCCATAATACGTACAGAGAGAACCTCCCACAAGCCTGCATTGAGAGGTTTTAGCATCATTCATCTTGCTATAATTGCTCACTTGGGGTTCCAAGCAATGCTAAGATTCCACTCCTGGTCTAGAACCACCTCATTGCTGTTCCTGTCCCTTTGTAATATTCCTTCAAAATGTATGGGTGAGGGCATTAAAGGCAACTGATGTGCTAAAACCCGATTATCAGTTAGTTAATATTTGGAGAAGGAACCCAAGTGCCTCATGTAATACCCATATGAGAATTACAAGGGCTTTTTCAGTATTCATCAATTTTTTTATATCAGAGTGCCATAACTTCAATAATGCCGAAATAGAATCTTTAATATCCTCTAATCAGCTCCATATTAATATTATTATATGTGTGGTAACTGATAGATTATGAATTTACAATTTGCCAAATTCGCACTGGGGGAAAGGCCTCCTCCTATCTCGCCCCAGGATATTGGAACAAACTACCTCTAACCCTGCGAGAGATTCCCACATACTGCATATTTAGGAAATTACTAAAAGCCTACTTATACTGATTTTCCCTGGTACGCACCTCCTGTCAGGATCCGCAACAGCGCCGAGATGCCCCCGGGTGAGATGTGCGCTATAGCAAATAATATTAACATAACATAACAATAACGTTGACAAGCAAAATACATTTTTGTTATTTGAGGAAAGAGGCTTAAACACCAGTAGATATGCCCAACCTTGATACTAAAATGTTAATGTTTTCATATTAGTGCATTTATTTATCAACTGTAGGTGTTCATATCATTGAAACCGGTCAGGCATTCAAGCATGAATGCACATTTATCTTTTAAATAGATATGAAAATAGGCTAGTTCCAACTTCATTTTTGCAATACTCAAAATAAATATGGATAAATACAGATAACATTAGCAAAAAATAAATATGGATAAATACAGACGGAAATATATATTTTTTTAAAACATAAAACTGGGAAACCTATGTATAACTAAGTACCACATCAATCATTGTTAGTGACTCCACCCTTTCCTACTCATTGCTGTAAAAGCTCCCTTTTAGAGGCAGCTCTTTTTAAAGTTCAATTGAAGATGGGCTATTCTCTAGTGACTCATTGTGGGGAAAACAATCTGTGGCTATGAATCAGAAGCATTAGTCTAAATTTCCGCCAAATGCCTCTAGACAATCAATCAACATTATAAAGCAGGGCAAATCACCCATAAGGGTCTCAAGACATTGTTCATACGAGTTCCAGATTCAATCAGATTCTCATATTGGTGCCTCCCAGTTTCAAATGAACATATGTGGTATAGAATTAATTTAAAAAATGTAATTATTTTGTAATAAAATGTATTATTACATTATTTTTGAAGCCAAGTAGGTTATTAAAATATTTTAGAAGTACATAAAAATATGTACAGTTTTTTAACATTAATTTTTATTTATTTGTATGTTTAACTATTTAAAATATTCAATGTAACATTATTTTCTACGGGGTTTTATTTTAATTCTCAACCTCTATTATTTTCTATGGGAGGGTTTTGCAGCACCATTGGCTGGCCAAGTCTAGTGCTGGATGTTCTACATTTTTTTTTGTTTTTTTGTAGTAAATTGCACTCGGAGTTTGTGAATACCAAAAAGTAGCAAACTTTCTCAAAAGTGTAAACTTGCTCAAAAGTATGTCACCTTTGTGCATCCATCAGGAACTAGTTGCGCTGATACATTTCGGGTTTAGATTATTTAGTGGGTCTTCTCAGGATAAAAAAGAGGGACATTGCGCTTCACGTCAATCAAAATTATGAATCTTCCACCATGCATTTCCTTTGGAACTTTAATAACCAAATAGGCACTGAAAATGCTAGTCAAGTTGCTTTTGCTGTAGATCAAAGTTACAGTAAAACATGCAAATCCCAATTTTTTTAGACCATAGACCTGAGAAATCTTAATCCCGGTATACTTTCTCATATTTTATGCAAAGTATCAAGAGAAAGGTGCATCATGGTGATGGACAATGATAAAATCAGTGCAACCACTCATATCCCTTGAAGGAACATATACGATGTTGTGATTATGTAGTTCCCTATCTTTCTTTGGGGTTTAGGGAACTTAATCCATATGCTTTGATTTTCTACCAAGGTAGGAGGCAAGACTTGAGTTGAACATGAGGGTGCTAAAAGTGGGAAGGATTATGGCTGTTTGGTGGCTTGAAAGAAGTGGATTTTGGGACTTAGTGCTGGAGTGTTTGGAGGTACGTATGGAGTTACATGTCTGGATTGATCCTTAGGTGTTTCCGGTGGCTTCTGGTGATGTCTTGATGTTAGTGGGTAGTGATTGAGGCTTTCTGAGCGAGACGTTGTGTGAAGCCTTGCATCAGTCATAGCTTTTTTGCAGATTTTCACTTGCCCTCTGCCTGACAATTGAATTATTGACTTTTACCACTTCAGAAGGACATTTACTTGAATTGTCAGACATGAATTAAACTGCTTCCTGGGCTATATTAGCATTTTATACGCTTATGATCAATACATATTGCGTACAGTTGTCAGAAATTCAAGTGGGAAGCGCTATACAAAAACATATGGGTGTCGTAAACAGCCTTTATTTATTATGTTCTATTTTCTTCTTTTATACCTCTTAAACACATTCTGTATGGTATAGAGAGTTTCAAGTGACATTGCATGTGTGTTCTTCACCTTGATCCAGTCAAAATCCAGTACAAATCATGAAGGCAAAGCTAGTTCCTGCTTTAGCATATGGCTCTGTAATCTTTCGAGGTCTGGATGCCAAATTATTGGACCTGTTACAGATTAAGGGTTTTAAATCCGTCTTCAAGATCCTGAAAAACATAGGCCATGTGGAAATTCGCTTGGAGTTTGGCCTACAAATTCGAATGCTAATGAGATAAGCTGCCTTCTTAAAAAGTCTACATGCCCTGTTTCTATCCAAGCCGGGCTCTTTAGCTAATTTGTGTTGGCAAGAACTTACAAATCTTGATTATAGAAAAGCCTGGAAATCCTATTTATCAGTGTGCCTTCATACTTTTAATCAGCAGCCATTTAGGCTCTCTGCCTTCATACTTTTAATCAACAGCCATTTAGGCTCTCGGAAACCAATAAAGCCTTTTTTAAGATCCTTCTAAAGCAAGCTACAAAACACCTATCTTTTATATGCAGCTAAAGAGACCTTTTTGGCAAAAAAGCATGCTTTGACTGTAATTAATTCATTTGAAAAGCTTGAGGGTCAGACTTACTTATGGGCACACTTCCTACCTTATGTGAGGGATGCATTTCTCAAATTAAGACTTGGCAGGTACCCAGCTAAGGATGGTACTCCAAGGTGGGTCCAACAATAGCCAAGAAACTGCTGCAGAATTTACGGCTATATAAAAGAATCATTATTGCATATATTTTGTGTCTGCCCTTGTCGATCTCAAGCTAGACAAATTTTGTTGAAACCATTGTTTGTTGAATCAGGTGTGAGAACATGCTGTCAAACCATTATGCTTTGCTTATCTGGCAGATCAATTCCTATAATTTGTCGATTTGTAAAGTTTTTGCTTTTGGTGTAAAATAAGTAGAAATTAGTTTCATAAACATTATGGATTTCCATGGTGAGTTAGCTTGTCAAATCCTTGCTACTGGTAATGTAATGTCTCAGCTTTATTTTGATCGACTTGACAAAATCTAAAAATTTGCTGTATTTTGTTCAAATCTTGTAATTTTGAAATCATACAGTGGCTATATCGTGCTGACTCTGCACTCATTGCATTTAACATTTTAAACTAGTCTGTATTTACTAAAGCACCTTGTTACTCTTGAAGCACTTTTTGGCTACTTTGCACCAATCCTCGTATAAGGAAAGATGTAATTTTAGAAGGTATTTTATTTACTGATTTGTAAATCTCTCCTTTTTAGATGATATTCTAAACATGCCTGCATTTATCTAAGCACCTTAAATGTTACTTTGCCTTACTATCTGTTTAGTTGATCTAGGCTAGGGCCACTGTCTCCTCTATGTTAACATTGGTTGTTACTCTTGAAGCACTTTTACTGTATATTTGCACCAATTTTGCGCAATGACAGACATTGTTTTAGGAGCACTTTTTTTCTGATTCGTAAATTTCTCCTTTTTAAATGAGACATAGTTATATCCAATCACTATTCTATTAATTTTAACATGTTTTTTAATAAGATTACTGTATTACTGTGTGAAGTATTGTAATTAATGTTTCATATACATATATTGCAATTATTTTATTAATTAGGCAATAAAATCTACTTACAGTCTATTCCTCTTTTTAAGCTTCTACTTAAGGATATTTCTCTTATCATTGATTAGAAATGCATTATGATTAAGCAAGCCCCTGGGAAACAGTTGGCTGGATTAATTTATCCTTTTTTAAAGTGGACAATACTTTGAAATGTTTGTATGTATCACTGGGCTGGGTCTCAATAAATAGTCAGGAATGCCTTAAGAATCTTGGGTGTTTGTTTCTTGAAAATCGTTAATATGATGACCAATGTAATGAAGGTTTTCACTTTTATAGTAATTTAGCAAAACTATAGGTTGACTTTATTTCCAATTTTTATCACAATTCCCATAGATCTGAACTTCAATGCCATTTGCGGGCAGACTAGTGTGTAAGCGATGCAACATGAAACTGATGTCTTCACGTTTAATGACATTCTGGAAAAGCTTGATCATTGGAATAAATAACACTTATAGATGTCAAAGGATATTAATAGGACAGTTTCCTTGCATATTTACAGACCAAGATTTATGTAGTAACATGTTGCCACAACTTAGAGGATCTGTGTGAGAGCACCCGAATGGATTGCTTCACTTTTTAAGGCTATGCTCATTAATCACCAACAATATGGACATTTCCTGTAGTGTTCCTCAAAGATTGGTGATTTCACCTAGTTCTTCCACAGCTACTTCATCCCACATGCTTGAATTGCTAGAGCATACTAAATTTGCTTCCATATATTAAGCAACAATACATAACTCTTTATCAATCTACGGGTGCGATTGGAAAACAGTCAACAAGCGGTAGCATGCCTGATACACAACCAGTATCAGTTGTGTCAAATTTGTCCTGGTCTCAATGGAGTGAAGATGAAAAAGACCCAACAATGTTCTAATTTGATTGGCCAGGCCAATGTGGACTTCGTCCAGCACAGGCCCAACAATTTGTAGCCTGGGGGTGCTTACTGACAGCTGCTGATCTCAAGTCAAAACAGTCACCAAATGTGCAGTCTAGCTTCCTGTTGAATTTAAAAAAAATCCCAGTTTGAGACCTTATGTGTGTCACATACATCTTTACAATGCTGCTATCATTATTACTTTTCCTATGTATTTCAACCCGTTCAAATCCCCAGAGCCTTCAGTCTGCCCCTCTCTCCACCAGCACCACCAATACAAGTGCTTTGGATGAGGAGAAGTGGATGGCCGAGGAGACTGAACTGTTTGAAACTGCCTCCTTCACTAAGTAAAGCTCGAAACATAATTCCTTTTATTCTGCAGGTAAGTTAAGACTAATATAGAGTATAAACTTAGAGCAATTGAGGCCCTGCACAAGTGGGGGGTCTGATATCCCGCAAGCGAGGCAGACACCTTAGAGTGGCCATCCCACATGCAGAGAAACCAGTCTTCTGTAGACACCTGAAGGCTCTTAATTTTCTCTTTCCAAGCTTTTGCCATCTAAGAAACATAACTATACCAAGAAAACGTTGGCTGTTTGGACAGTCGCAGTTCTTAATAAAAACTGTGTGTAGCATCAAGACTATAGCCAGTCCCACTTTAAACTGTTCAATTGTTTCTTCTCCTTGTTTCTCACTTCTTTCCTCCTTAATAAACTGGAGCAGGTAACAACCAGGATTTAACAGTTTTAAAATGTTTAAATAAATACCAATTCTCACCCATGTGTCAAACAAGCAGTAGGATCTCAGCTTCTAGCTATTCCGCACCTAAGCAACAAATGATGCATTAGAGATGTACAATGTTCTTTGCTGTTTTACGGTATGTAAAGATATGTGCATTAAACTGTGTATTTCTCTCTACCAATGCCTCAACATGAAAGCCAATCAAGCATTGGTAAATTCATTAGGTGTCATTAGTAAAGCTCAAGCCAAGCTATTCGCTTTGTTATTGCTTTTTTGCACTGACTTTAGCCAGAACCAATATGTCCTCCAGTGCGGCATGGTTCATGCACATGTATGCCCATCTTTGACTGCTTTTTTTGTAAAGTAAAGCTATTCAAAGATGACACTTATTAGACCTGGCATCCTTGGTGTGGTTTCCCCTGACTTTTTGCCTTCAGACCTCCTGTTTTTACTGGCTTTAGGACTCTGGGCACTTTACCACTGCTAACCAGTGCTAAAGTGCATGTGCTCTCTGCTTAAAACATAGTAACATTGGCTTATTCACAATTTACATATCTAATTTACTTATAAGTCCCTGGTAAAGTGCACTACATGTGCCCAGGGCCTGTAAATTAAATGCTACCACTGGGCCTGCAGTAGTGAATGTGCCACCCACTTCAGTTGCTCTTTAAACATGTCTCATGCGTACCATTGCAGAGCCTCTGTGTATAGTTTTGAATAGCCATGTTGACCTGGCAAGTTAACCTTCTTGCAGGCCCAAACCTTACCTTTTAATAGATGTCACTGCTAAGGTAGGCCCTGAACAGCCCAAGGGCAGGGTGTAGGATATTCAAAAAGTAAAACATGTACTTTTAAGTTTTACATGTCCTAGTAGAGTAAAATTCTTACATTCTTTTTTCACTACTTCAAAACCTATCCCTCCCATAGGTTAACATTAGAATTACATTATTACATCTTATATGAGTAATTCCCAATTGTGAAGAGGTGGGACCCCCAAGTTTGGTGTCTCTGGAATCACAATTTAAAATCCTAACTTATGTTGACGTTGGATTTTAAATTGTAATTCTGAAACTGCATGACATTTTTTTACTTTAACCATTTGGTGCCTTCTGTCTGTCTCTGAATAAACGTCTGGGTTGGGTGACAGCCAGGCTTTGTGCATTCCCTCTAGGCAGTCACCCACAAAAAGATCTTAGGTGTGACTGTTGGGCCATCCACATCCTGATGGGCCATCCTGGGCTGGATGGGAGGGAGGAGTTGACACTTACACCTGGGAAGGCTGTGTCCTGTCCTCACACAAAGGCTGCATACCAACCTGCAGTGACTATGGAGCCAGGGCAGGAAGGGCAGGGGCACTTTTCACTTCAAAGGCCTCTCTTTGAAGTCTCCCCCACTTCAAAGTCACAACTGGGGATGAGTACTAGACCTCTGATATCACCAACTCAGTACACGTCTAGACCTGTGGATACTCTGCCAAGAAGAAGGACTGCTGGGCTGCTGAAAAGGCTGTCTCTCTGCTGGACTCCTGCTTTGCTTTGCTGACCTGCTGCCTCTTGACTGTGGTGAGAAGGACTGGACCTGAATCTCTCCAACCCAGAACCAAAGTGACTGCCAACTCACCTGCTACAGCACCTGAACTCTGCCATCTGAGAGTCTTGCCTTGCCAAGTGGTGCCAATTCAGGCCTCAATCCTTGGAAGTGGGTATAAAGTGATGCAACTACCAAAATCCATGCATTGCCATTGTTGCGCTCCTGGGAACTGGCACTTCTCTATTTATGATGACACACCATCGCTGCTGAAAGCTCTGACAAAAATGCAATGTTGCGGCTGCAAGGATCAAGGACAGTACACCTGTACTGATGCTGGCACATCACCACTGCTCTGAAGATCCAGAACATCGCATCACAGATGGCGTGGCACATTGCTTCCATTTCTGATGCATCATCGACTTTGCTCAGAGCCGATACATCGTCTACATCCTAAGGATCGATGCAACCCACTGCCTCCTTTGTACCTTGCATTTTGTCCTTGACGTCGACACCCGACCAGACAACCCCGGTTGGCCTTTTATGCTTTTAAACATTACATTTCAGTTTATTCTTTAAAAATTCATAACTCCGGTTATACTTATTGGATTTTTGTTGTTTTGGTTTTGTTTTGTTCCTTACATTGAGCTCTATTTTTCTAACTCGGTGTGGTATCTTTTTGTGTGGTGTTTTCGCTGTTTTACTATTTGAAGTGCTGCACAAATACATTACACATTGCCTCTTAAGTTAAGCCTGACTGCTCTGCGCCAAGCTACCAAAGGGTGAGCACAAGTTCATTTAGGTTGTGTATCTGACTTACCCTGAATAGGATTGTGGTTCCTGCTTGGAAAGGGTGCATGTTAAGGTAGCTTGCTCAGATTTAATCTAAATCATAAATATCCAATTCCGACCTTCCTGATTAGGTCATGGTAGAAATACCTGAGAGTATCTATACATTACACACTATTTTATGAGAATTCTTAAAAAAGCCCATCACAACAATTAGTCAAGATAGTGCTTACTTCAGCCGAAGTAAGTGGGATTTATTCTGCAGTCACAGTCTTTACCACAGATGTATTTCCTTATACATGAAAGAATTGGTAGGTTTGCATTAGTTGCACATTTGAAGTGATTTTGTGAGCCCCAGTGAAGTGACCATAACCTATCTTGGTGAGTACTAAGTGAAAAAATTTGAAAAAGTGGGGAAACAGGTTATTGGTAAGCATCAAAAGGACGGATTCTTTTTTTTGGAGGAGAAGATGGCGGCCGGCTAGAGAGCTCGGTCGGGAGCTCCTCACTCTATGGAGTAGCGCTGGTGGACAGACTAATAACAGTGATCCTGGTAACCATAAAATGAAGCAGGTATTTAGGCATGCATGATACACCACTTTCAACCACTTTCAACCACTTTCAACAAAAACTGTAACTCTAAAGAAACAGACAACTAACCTGCCACAGGGAGCACAAGGAGAACAGTACCCGGTGATTCAGAGCGGAGCACAGGGGCGGACTGCAGCGTGAGTTACAACGCGACCGGAGGTTGTGTATTTCCCGATCCGGGTCAGAGGGGGCAACGAAGGCAGTGGTGCCGGGAAACCGAGCGATAGCCGCGGGCACAGGAGGAAGGAAGGAAGCAGGAGCAGAGATACAGCAGAGATACAGCTGAGGCTCCGCACGACGTTCCACTGTAATTCCAGCGCAAAGGTAGGCAGGTAGGCAGTTTGCAACGCTGAGGGAGAGCGCTGAGCGCGATGATTGGCATCTGAGCAAGCGGAGGCTGGGGGGCAGGAACCTAGGCGCTCGAGGATACGAGTACAGGAGCAGTAAATTGCTAGACTAGGTCCCGCTTCAGTTTTTTTGGGGGGTTAAACGGAAAAGTGGAGGAGGAGCGGGAGCCACGATGGGGCGCGATACCAGTGTGGTCAGAGGCAGCCACAGCGTGCCGGTCCTATAGGAGGGCTGCAGCAAGGGTCACATACAGGGGGAAGACGCCCGGGCCTCACAGCTTACCAAAGGATCAGAACGATCCTCGAGAGGCACTTTGTAGGCTTGAAAGCAGAGCGGCAGTGCAAGTTACCCGAGGCAAGGACGAGGGGCACGAAGGGCATCAACTCTCAGGAGGTGGAGTGAGAGGGAAGATAGGGGGGAGAAGGGGAGCTAGAACAAGGCAGCAACTCCACGTCTCCCTTCATAATAAACACACAGCCCAGCTGCAAGTACTAGCTCAAGATCTGGAGGCTGAAGGGGTAAGGGTGGCAAATAAGGAAGAGAATACGGGAAGCGTGGATCTAACAACTTCATCCCCTTCCTCTCCCACTCCCACTCCCATCCCCACTTTGGTTAATACCCCGCTGAAACTAGCAAAACAAGGGCAACTAAAGGGGAGCTTCTGTCTAAGAAGCAAGGTTTTACCATTAGAAGAGGGGGCAGAGTATTCCGCTGATACAGTAAATATTTACGCAAAAATTAAAACCTCCTCATCTACTTCTGACATATCTCCTCCCGTGGTCCCTAGAAGCACAAAGAAAAAGAAAAAGCAAACTGCAGCAGGAAAATCGCAACCTCCTCTGTCCAGAGCAAGTCACGCCAAACTAAAAGCACTAGGTTCTGCAAAACAAAAGATAACACCTTCCTTAAAGTCCTTTTTTAAGGTACAGGAAGCACAGAAAGTGGAAAGGAGTAGTAACAAAACGCAAGTCAAGGAGACCCTCAGAGAAAGCTCAGAAAGTGCAATGTCTACAACAGGAAGCAATGGTAACAGGTTCAGTGTTTTAACACTACTGGACCAACAAGAGCAAGTTGCAAGCACTGCAGAGGCAGACGTGGCTAGCGCTCAAATGACCGATGATGGCCTGCCCTACAAGAAAATAGAGAAGGCATGGAAAAATGATGTGCACAATGATGCAGGAAATGAGATCTAACTTTGCGATATCAGAGAGAAACCAGACAAAAATCCAAGAAGCGTGTGAGGTAATGGATCAGAAAATCAATACGCTTATGGGGAGAGTTACCTCTGTGGAGTTGGAAATAGGGACGCTCAAGAAAAAAGTAGGAGAAAACAAAAAAGAAATAGACCTACTTAAAATAGCAGATAGAGAAATAAGCGACAGAATGGAATCAATGGAAAATCAGGCAAGGAGGAACAACCTTAGAATTATTAACGTTCCAGAAGGCTTGGAAGGGGAAGACATTAAAAGCTTCACGATAAAGCTACTAGAAGAGTTAATCCCCTGGACGAAGTCTGCTAATCTCGCAGAGGACATTCAAAGAATCCATCGCGACCCCTTTGAGAGGAACAAAACTAGGAAAAATCCGAGGAAAATCCTCATGAATTTTAAAACATATACACTCAAGGAGAGGATTTTAAGTGAAGGCCTGAAGGCAGGTTCATACTCCCAAAGTAATTGGTCATGCAAAATTAGATCAGACATCTCTAAGACAACACAGGACAGGCAGTGGCAGCTAGGTCAATTCATGCAAGAACTAAAATCTTTAGGAGCAACAGTCCAAATGCGGTTTCCAGCATCACTAAGAATAATGTGGCAGAACAAGATGCACAATATCAGAGATCCAAAGGAGGTGGAGTGCCTCATAGAACAAATTAAGGCGCAACCAAAGGATCAAGTCTGACAAACAAAACCAAAAGAAGAGGTATGGAAGGAGTGAGGAGCTCAAATAGGGCTAAGGAATAGCCCAAATGGAGAAAAGGGAGGCTTCTCCTGGGAGGGGGAAGAGGGTTGGGATAGCACATGTAAAAATGTATATACAAAATAAAATACACAAGGTGGGGAGCAAAATAGGGGGAAAAAATATTAAAAAGTCCTAGCTTTACAAGGAAAGGGAGAAAGGGCCCGTGCAATCGCTAGAAGAAACAGGAAGGCAGTACCAAATTGGGCAAGCTCAAATGGAGTAAGGCTAAATGGCGGTTAATATAATGACATGGAATGTTAATGGCCTAAGAATAAGGAAAAGAAGAGCAAAAATTCTGGAATATTTAAAAATAGTGAACTGTGAAATACTGATACTACAAGAAACTCACTTATTAAAAAAAGAATGGGATGAAATTCTGAAAACGCAGAAATGGGTAGAAACCTGTGTATGTACAAACCAGGTATGCTGTGTTAAGGGGGTAGCGATACTCTTTAAGAAATCTTTGAGTGCGAGTATTGAAGCTACGGGTCTAGACAAGAAAGGAAGATGGGTGATGGCGAAAGTAAAAATACACAACAGCTTGTTTACAGTGGTCGGTTATTACGGACCCAACCTGGATGACCCGGAACCACTCCAAAAATTGTACTCACAACTATTGTCCGCACATGCGCCTATAATAATGGGGGGAGATTTTAACATTATACTTGATGTAAAGAAAGACAGATTCCCGATCAGGAATGGTCCAAACTTACCGAAAATGAGGCAGTGGGTAAACCTTTGTATTAATGACCTCGGGATTATGGATATATGGAGGAAGAAAGGAGTCAAGACTAATCAGTTTACTTTTCAGAACAAGAGATTGGGTCATGCTTCCAGAATAGATTATTTCCTTATAGATAGGGGTCTACTAAACTCGACACAAGGTGTAGAACATCTACCAGCACACCTGTCGGATCACTCTGCAGTGATCTTACACCTTAGCTTATGTGGTCGCGCGCTGTCCCCCAGATGGACTGCAGATAGAGTCATCTTTCTAGATGAGAACTGCATTAAATCCTTATCAAAGGATACTGAGGAGTTCTTTCAAATTAATAAAGATGGCACTACGAAACAGATTGCTTGGGAAGCCTATAAAGCCTTTATCAGGGGTAGAATAACTTGTCTCGCATCCCATAAAAATAAATCTAAAAGAAACACGATCAGGGAACTGGAAAAGGAGATAATAACTTTGGAGGAAGAATTAAATAAAAGTACTAATACCACGCAAGAAAACACTAGTATTGAGGAGGAAAGAAAGCAGAAAAAAATGATCTGGGAGATATCTTGGAAAAAATAGTGAAAGACAAATGGGAGGCAAGCAAACTATCACACTATGAATACGGAGAAGGCTGTGGAAAATTACTGGCATGGAAACTAAAAATAGAGGCAACACGTAATAGGATAACAAAACTACAAAAAGAAGACCAACAGTACACCACAGAAGAGGGTGACATCAGAAAAGAATTCGTGAAATTTTTTAAGAAACTATACTCAGAAGAGAAGGTGGCCACGGAAGAACAGATTCAATCAGTTTTGGGAAGAGTAACACTACCAAAAGCCTCACAGGAGCAAAATATAGAGCTCAATCAAGGTATTACCGTGGAAGAAGTACTGGAATCTCTGAAGAGATTAAAAAAAAGCAAGGCGGCAGGTCCGGATGCCCTCCCAAACGAGCTATATATCCATCTGAGAGAAGTGCTAGCCACCCCACTGACAGAACTTCTAAATGAAGTATATATAGGAAAAGGATTTCTCCCAGCCTCCTGGAACGAAGCAACCATTACTGTCATACTTAAACCAGGGAAAAATCCAACTTTGAGTGAATCCTACAGACCAATTTCGCTTTTAAATACGGATTACAAGATCTATACACAAATTTTAGCAAAAAGACTGGGAAAGATTGCGGGTTCAGTAATAAATACAAATTAGAAAGGCTTTATCGGAGGGAGGTATATTCAAGAACTGATGCACGAGCTTATTACTGCAATAGACATAGCAATACACCATACAATTCCGCTAACAATTATAACCCTAGATGCTGCCAAAGCATTTGACAGGGTGAGTTGGGACTTTCTAAACGCAACCTTAGCTAAATTCAACCTAGGAGACACTTTTTTGAACGCAATCAAACAAATTTACAAAAGCCCCTCAGCAAAAGTCCTAGTAAACGGTGTGTTAACCGAAGAAATTATGATAAAAAGGGGTACTAGGCAGGGTGCCCGCTATCCCCCTTACTGTTCGATCTGTACATTGAGCCACTAGCGGAACTGATAAGAGAAGAAAAGGAAATAATACTGTTTAGGCACCAAGGGTGGGAAAAGAAGGTTGCTCTCTTTGCGGATGATATGATGGTCTTTACAAGCAACATAACAGTGTCTCTCCCTAGACTTGAAGGAATTCTGGAAAAGTATGGAGCGGTATCAGGGTACCTTGCAAACCACGCAAAAACAGAATTCTTAGAATGTAATAGCAACTCTCAAGACCCAAGGGTAAAAGACAAAATAAAATATCTAGGTATTGACCTCACAGTGGATATAAAAAAGATCCCAAATCTAAACTTTGAGAGAATCCACAAACAAGTAAGAAAACTGCTAAAAGTATGGGGGGGTCTACCGTTGTCTTTTATGGGAAGATCAAACATAATAAAAATGGCCATACTTCCAAAATTCACCTATCTGTTTGGTACTATTCCACTAGAATTCAATACAGACAAAATAAAAAAATTACAAGGGGAATTGAGCAGCTTTATCTGGGCCGCTAAAGGTACAAGGATAGCCTGGAAGAAGTTGAGAAGAAATAAGACGCAAGGAGGAATCGCTAGTCCTGATATACTACAATATTGCAGAGCATTTCAATTTAAAAATGTAAGGAAACTATTGGAAAGCTTCGATCAATACCCGGATCACTTGAAGGCGGCAGTCAACAAGAAAGAAAGCCACTATCTTTATAAATTTGGCCATCCCAAGTTCTTCAAGAAAATAAAGCTAAAAACCCTGAGGGTGGCAGCTTCACTCTGGTTCCAGATGAGGAAGACACTAAAAATTCCATACTACAGCAAATATGCGCCGATATGGAATTCCCCGGGAACTCCAGACTGCCTAAAAGATAGGCTAGCAAATCCCCTTAGAGAAAACAACATTACAAAATGGGGTGAGTTAATGACACAGAACTCTCTCATAGAATGGGAGGCCCTGAGAGAACAAACCAGAGGCACAATCTCGAGATTTAAGTATTACCAGTTAACTAGTTGGGTCAAGAATCTAAAAGACACTGAAAACGGTAATGGGGCAGCTGAGGAAATGATACAGAGTAATAAAATTAAAAAAGAGAAGTCGCATATTGGTACTGGGCATTGATACAAGAAGGGGAAGACGACTACAAAATTCCTGATGAGATCTGGGGAGGTGCACTGCCGGAATTGGATACTCAACATATATGGCAAGTATCTACAGCTACATGTTGGAAAATTGTGAAATCTGCTCCATTAAGAAGGAACCATTTATTCACTATCCATAGAGCATATTGGACCCCAAAGAGGCTATCGAAAATTAGAGGCCAAAGAAAGAGAAACTGTCCCAAGTGTGGAGAGGTGGGTGCAGACGATCTTCATATGTTCCGGCAGTGCCCAAGCCTGGAGGAATTTTGGATGGACACGGGTAAGACATTATCAAAAATACTGGGACGTCAGATTGTGGTGAGTATAGACTTGGTTATCTTTGGGATAAGCCAGTTAGAGGGGGGAGCAAGTAAGCTGAGTAAAGACCAGGAGAAAATCCTCTTCATATTAATACTTTTAGCAAGAAGAGAAATATGTATTAATTGGGTAAAAAGTTCACCTCCAACACATAGAGATTGGCTAGCCTCTGTACACAGAACACACTCATTAGACACGAGCCGTCACAAGGGAAGGAGAAATACATTTTGGAACATCTGGGAAAATCAAATTTCATAATTAAGCTATGGTTAAATAAATTCTCTGGTCCTATGATTAGGCAATGCAATAGAAGCTTTCAAGTGGAACTTGAAGGAGTAGTCAAAGTGACTAGCTCAGCCCAGATCCGAATTGCACGGGAAATGGACAAAAAGGGGCCCAAGCATAGAGGGCAAGAGGACAAGCTCCACGCACAAGTATTGACTACCCAGGAGATGTCCTAAAGAGTCGGTTCTAAAAGGATAATGGGCCCCTGACACCTCTAACCCTTAGAATATTGCTATATGAGGACTAAAAAAAATAAAATAAAAAAAAGCATCAAAAGGACGAGCTGAACACAATGGATAATGTAGTATTCATGCTCTCTCTTTTGTTAGTGTCGACGACGTTTCGACCCTCTCTTGGTACGGGGTCTCTTCAGGACAGCGGTTCTGGGGACTAATGTAGGGAAAATAAATTTAGGGTGGTGGAAATACAGCGTGGTGATGAGAAGGGCTAAGCCTAATGTGCACACTGTGGCTTACCAGTACAGCACAGGGCGTCTATTTCTTAGGTGTATCCTGGAGGTATGTAGGAATGCCAGGTGAAGAATGGGGAACAAAAGCACAGGAACATCAGAATTGCGGAACCTGTAATCAAGGGAATGCCATGGTTGAGTGTTAACTGGTCGTACTAGCGTTGTGCACCATGAAGGAAAGATGATGGAAGAGAACTCACTATTTGGTTAGTTCCAAACAAGTAGTTGACAGGGTTACATCAAGGGTTAATGGTAGAAACCCGATGCTAATCACTCATTTCAGTTCCGGGACGAACTGTAAGAAATCAATTAATAACTTGTATGAGTACTGGGATGAACTCTAAGAATTCAATTATCATGGCATACGAGGGATAAATAACAATAAAGCAGGCGCGCCTGTGTCATGCCAGGAGCTCCAAGTTACTTACTTAAGCATCACCATATCAGACCTCTCACTGGAGCGGTTGTTCCGGGTGGGGGACGTCGGATGATGAGTAGTTTAAATAGGGAGGTGTGTGTGCCGAAAATTGGTCACGCTCGCACGCGCGCAGCTGGGTCGATTATGACAGTAGCTACGGTGGCCATCTTATAGTAATCCGGGTGTACGAAAAACCTTATTCATTATGTCTTTCCGAGGCTCAAAACTCATTAGAGCAGAGAGGTGCATACCATGTCTCCTCTGCCTGATAATGATCACATTATTGTTGTACTTAAGTTATTAATCACGTAACAATGAATAATACAAACAAGGTGCCAAAATATATACAGTGTAATTAGTTATAAATACAATAGGTACGGCGGCCATTTTATAGTGGTCTTATCGAGGCTCTTAGCCTATTAGAGCAGAGAGGCACATGTCTCCTCTGTATGTTATGTTATGTTATGTTAAGCTGATTTATAAAGCGCGCGGCTGCCCCAGCACAGGGGTGTCCCGGCGCTGAAACCAGATTAGCGCAGCTGGTAACAACAGAACACCTTATAGCGAAAGGAACAGAAACTTAATAATAGCTTTACGGAAGGGCAGATAAAGCTTTAGGCTGCGGATGGAAATAGGAAGGGAATTCCAGAGTCTAGAAGCCAGCACCCGGAATGAGCGGCCACCAGCACGAGCCCTCCTCACCCTGGGGACAACCACAAAATTCTGTCCCATAGAGCGGAGTTGGCGGGAGGGGGTGTAGAAAGAGTGCAGGTTTGACAAAATACTAGGCGATGAAGAGTTGAGGATTTTAAAGGTAATGCAGAGGGCCTTGAATTCCACACGCCTGGCAACAGGCAGCCAATGAAGGCGGCGTATGACATTAATTACATTGATTTAGTACTTCAATTATGAAACACGTAGCATTGAATAGTACAGACAAGGTGCCCTAATATATACAGTGCCTGTATTTCTATACACAGTAGCTATGGCGGCCATCTTACTGTGGTTCGAGTGTAAGAATAATCTATTGTTCTTTTTTATCGAGGTTCATAGTCTGTTAGAGCAAAGAGGTGCATACCATTGTCTCCTCTGCACGATATTGATTATATGAAACAGTACTATAGTTGATGAACCAGTAGCATTGACTAGTACAAACAAGGTGCCAATATATATACAGTGCATGTAAATATACAGTCCTAGTGTTGATCTATATACAGTGCATTTACGTGATTCATAGGAAGTCTAGACAGGGCCCTGTCTAGCTAGTGATGCGGGATCTGCTCTGTGTTGTTATTTCTTAGTGCAAGCTGATAAATCTGCGCCATTCCTCAAGGCTGTTCAATCCTTTCCGGATGGATTCACATTTATTGATCCATTTGCACTCTAGGGTTTGTAAAATGAGTGAGATGTCTCCACCTCTGGAAGGTATCTTAGCTTTCTCTATCACTTGCCATTTCAAATCATCCGCAGAATGTGATTTATCTTTATAGTGTTCAATGAGGGGAGCATTCTCTACTTGGCAGCGGATTCGACTACGGTGCTGGCCAATGTGTGCTTTCACAGGTTGAGTGGTCTGGCCTATGTATATCAAGTCACAGGGGCACCAGATACAATAGATCACATTGGGCGTAGAACAATTAGTCAGGTCACGGAGTGTGATTTTCGTGTTGCCATGTGCGAAATGCTTGGTCTCCAAAGAAAACCCACAGGCGACACAGTTCCCACATTTGTAGTGTCCTGTCAGTGGGGGAAGTGACCAAAGGTCGTGTATGGTGCTCTTGGCTTTGATAACACTAGTGTCTGAATGTACTAGGTGATCTTTAATATTTTTGCCTTTTTGAAGGAGAACATCGGTAATTCTTGACACGAGTTCAGGGTATTCAATGTGGGCCAATGTCTCTTGATGGTTTTCTGTACCTGAGTACTCAATGGGCAAAAGGTAGTAACGCACACACTCTGTTCAGTACGGCTTTTAACAGTCTTTGTGAGTAGTACCTCACAGGGCTGAACCACGCCCTTTTCATTGAGGTCTTAACCAATCTCTTTGGATATCCTCTTTCACGCAGTCTATTACTCAGTATGTTTGCTTCTCTGAAGAAGTCTTCTTTCTCCGTGCAGTTGCGCCGAAGCCTCAAAAATAGGCCATACGGTAAACCATCCTTCAGAGCCCTGGGATGGAACCTGTTGTATTGTAACAGTGTGTTTCTGTCTGTCGGTTTTCGATACAACGTTACATTCAGTTGATTGTCACGGCATCTAATCTTTAGGTCTAAGAATGGGACCATCTCTTTGTCTTTGTTGTACGTAAACGTCAGTGCTGACTGACATTCGTGTAGGTATGTGATGAACATTTCTAAATTTTCTTCAGTGCCAGTCCAGATGAAGAAAATGTCATCGATGTAGCGTTTCCAGCACCTGATGCTATTGAAGAAAGGGTTGGTTAAGTTGTTGATGTATTGCTCTTCAAGGTCACCTACATAGAGATTGGCCAGGTTTGGTGCAAAAATAGCTCCCATTGAAGTCCCTGAACATTGTTCGAAGTAGCTAGTATTGAATCTGAAATAGTTCTTTGTGAGCGCTATTTCTAGTAGATCAGTAATGAACTCAGTAGGAACTTTGAATGGAGCTGGCCGGGAGTTCAAAACAGTTTTGATGACATTAATGCTGTCCATTTGTGGGATATTCGTATATAACGAATCAATGTCCATAGTGACTAACATATCTTGCGTGGGGTTATATTCCATACCTTCTACCAGATTTATCATATACATGCTATCTCTGACGTACGTAGGTAGGACAGGGACGTACTCTTTAATTAAACTGTTGATGTAGTGTCCCAGGGGTTCCAGGACCGACCCACATCCGGACAAGATGGGTCTCCCTGGGGGATTATTGGTATCCTTGTGCACCTTGGGTAAGGTATATAGGACGGAGTCCTTGGATATTCTTTGTCTAGGTAATCAAATTCTCATTTGGTCAGGAATCCTTCATCTAGGCCATTTTTTGTGACTACCTGTATCAGTTTCTGAATATCTGTCAGGGGATCCCGTAGCAATTTCTTATAGTGTTGGGTGTTGTTCACTTGTCTCGGCCTCGTATGTCGTTCTTTCTTGGATGACGATCCCGCCTCCTTTGTCCGCAGGTTTCAGGATAATGGTTTCATTATTTTTCAGGGTGATCGAGGCCTCACGTTCAGGTCTTGTGATGTTGTATGGGGTAAATACTTTTTGTTCTTTTAATTTCAGGATGTCTTCTAGTACACATTTTTCAAAGGCCAGAATCTCCGGAGGCATCATGCTGTTGGTTGGTATAAAAGTGGATTTTGGTCGCATAAATGATCTTGAAGTGGATGAGAGTTATTCTTGATTGCTGAAGAACACTCTTAGTCTCAGTGTCCTGAAAAATTTGTGGAGTTCCGTTTGAAGTTTGAAGAAATACGTTGTTTCTGTTAAGACGTATGATAAACCTTTGCTCAAAAGAGACAGTTCATTACTGTTCATTATGTGTGTGGATAAATTAAAAACAGGGAAGGTACCATCTGTGTTCAAGTCGTTAGTGTTTCTTGAAGGGTCCACATTATTATTTTCGGTAATGCTCATTTGGGAATCTTGCTGCTCCCATCTCTAGATCCCCCATGTTGCACTGGCCAATGTTTGTTAGGGGTCTTCCTTCTTCCATCCTTGTCACTGGCCTTCTGGTCCCCAGGTGTAGTATTGGCGACGCGTTTGCCTTTCTCCTGCAAACTGGTGCCATACTCTCTTTTGGTTCCGGTTGGTCCCTCTGCCCCTCTGCGCCTGGCCTAAAAAAGGCTGTTGTTGATTTCTTTGCAGTCCACTGGTACCTTCACCTCCGTCGTCCGATGTATCGGAACCTGCTGAGGAATCTGAGAAACCAATGAGTTTGTTATTCTTGTATCGTCCCCAGGTTACACTCTTCTTGTACTGCTGAGGTTGAGTGTAAAAGTCCTCTTGTAGATATGGGAAGGCCTTCTCTTTGCTGTAAGCTGTGATATCCTTCTGTACTTTATCCGCCTTCTTTTTCAATTCAAAGGAGTTTAATTCCTGTATTGTTTTGTTTAATTTCTCTAGGGCCAACTTGGACTCTTCAATGTTGTCACAACCTCTCTGCTCTAGTAGGCTAAGAGCCTTGATAAGACCACTATAAAATGGCCACCGTAACTATTGTATTTATAACTAATTACACTGTATATATGTTGGCACCTTGTTTGTATTATTCATTGTTACGTGATTAATAACTTAAGTACAACAATAATGTGATCAATATCAGGCAGAGGAGACATGGTATGCACCTCTCTGCTCTAACGAGTTTTGAGCCTCGGAAAGACATAATGAATAAGGTTTTTCGTACACCCGGATTACTATAAGATGGCCGCCGTAGCTACTGTCATAATTGACCCAGCTGCGCGCGTGCTGGCGTGATCAATTTCCGGCACACACACTTCCCTATTTAAACTACTCATCATCCGACGTCCCACACCCGGAACAACCGCTCCAGCAAGAAGTCCGATATGGTGACGCTTAAGTAAGTAACTTGGAGCTCCTGGCATGACACAGGCGTGCCTGCTGTATTGTTATTTACCCCTCGTATGCCATGATAATTGAATTCTTAGAGTTCATTCCAGAACTCATACGAGTTATTAATTGATTTCGTACAGTTCGTCCCGGAACTGAAATGAGTGATTAGCATCGGGTTTCTACTGTTAACCCTTGATGTAACCTTGTCAACTACTTGTTTGGAACTAACCAAATAGTGAGTTTTCTTCCATCATCTTTCCTTCATGGTGCACAACGCTAGTATGACCAGTTAACACTCAACCATTGCATTCCCTTGATTACAGGTTCCGCAATTCTGCTGTTCCTGTGCTTTTGTTCCCCATTCTTCACCCGGCATTCCTCCATACCTCCAGGATACACCTAAGAAATGGACGCCGTGTGCTGTACTGGTAAGCCACAGTGCGCACATTAGGCTTAGCCCTTCTCATCACCACCCTGTATTTCCACCACCCTAAATTTATTTTCCCTACATTAGTCCCCAGAACCGCTGTCCTGAAGAGACCCCGTATCAAGAGAGGGTCGAAACATCATCGACACTAACAAAAGAGAGAGCATGAATACTACATTATCCATTGTGTACAGCTCGTCCTTTTGATGCTTACCAATAACCTGTTTCCCCACTTTTTCACATTTTTTCACTTAGTACTCACCAATCACTTCTAATGTGCAACTAATGCAAACCTTCCAATTCTTTCATGTATAAGGAAATACATCTGTGGTAAAGACTGTGACTGCAGAATAAATCCCACTTACTTCGGTTGAAGTAAGCACTATCTTGACTAATTGTTGTGTTGGGCTTTTTTAAGAATTCTCATAAAATAGTGTGTAATGTATAGATACTCTCAGGTATTTCTACCGTGACCTAATTAGGAAGGTCGGAATTGGATATTTATGATTTAGATTAAATCTGAGCAAGTTACCTTAGCTTGCACATACTGTATTGCTTTGATAAATGAGTTCCTTGTGAACATTGTGTTTTTTTGCTTGAATGCAAACCCAGCTCGCAACGACGTGTGGGTCGCTCTTGTTTTTTTGAAATATGGAAAGGGTGCATAGCTCTGCCAACCAGAAACCCAAGGTTTAACAGCACTCACGCATATACATGTGTGTGCATGTGTCATGTTGCACCAGCAGCCATTTTGTAATTTTTACTTTACTGTTCCAACATGACTGATGATCATTTTTGAACAATAAATTAAAACTAAACAAAAAAGTGCACAAGAGCTCAATAAAATAGCGAGAAGGCCACAGCATGTTGTAGCTGCCGAGCCATCATTTAGAAAAAATGTAAATAAAATGGGCAGTGACACCACAAAAAATATATTTGGCTGGCAGTGTGGTGGTAATAAATGGAGGGTTCATGGGGACATGGTATAATATAAACATGAGTCAAGGCGCAACTGCCGTGGGGTGCCGAATGGAGAAGAAAAAGAATGTCATTAATTCAACAGTGGAAGCATAGATTTGATCCAGTTAAGATACATTGAGACCAAAATGTTTCTGGGCAAGAAAAGCACAAGGATGGGGAGCAAAGCCATTTAATCAAAAGACAGAGATCTGCGATAGGCAGCAACGCCATCCACTCTTCAGGAAGGGGCTGACAAAAACCCCACTCTAACAATATGCAATTTATTATAAGCAAAACGGTTCTAACACACAGCTAAATCTCTCTGAAGCGAGGACCTAGAAAGAAAAATTAAATGTAGTGACCCAATCAAAACTTGTAACAAGCAGAACAAAGTTCAGCAAGCTAAACATTATTTTGTTCTTTATATGTAAATTAATTTTGTTTCCATGACGAAATGTTCTCTGGTGCCTGGTAGTGTCATTTCATATCATTTTATAAACGGAACTGTTGTCACAAGCCATAATTACAAGAAAACAAAGCTTTAAAAATATACATAAACCTACCTGCCATTTCCCATGAACAAAATAGCGTGAAAATATTCACAACGTAGATTCGCTCTACCAGTATTTCTATAAATTCTTGCACTCATACCTAACTCATTATGCTGAGTCTGAATTTCAGTAAACGGTGCTGCACACATACAATGTACTTAGGGTTAATAATATCGCGTCTTCTGCTAACAGTGTCTCTAAATACGATTATGTATATGCTGGTCTTACCTCTGTCTCAGTGACAGATGTTCTCTACCTTTTAATCATTTGGGGGCATATTAGCAAGACCGGCAATAAAATTATCGCCGTTTTAGCGGCAGGAAACTGCCGCTAAAACGGCGATAATGGGCTTGCTAATATGCGTTATAGAATTCCAATAGAAGCCCAGGTTAGATGTCCTGAACATCTAACCTGGGCTTCTATTGGAATTCCATAACGCATATTAGCAAGCCCATTATCGCCGTTTTAGCGGCAGTTTCCTGCCGCTAAAACGGCGATAATTGTATCGCCGGTCTTGCTAATATGCCCCTTAGTTTGTAAGAAAAAGAAACATATGTGAACTATGGTGCATTCTATTTTAAAACTTCGAAGAGCTTAACTGAAAATGTGTTCTATAGTTTAATTGACAGCTTTTAAATTAATCACTCAAAGGGTTTACCATGCCTAAAAGAAAATTCTGTTTTTATTAACATTTGGAATGTGTGCCAGAGTGGGCAAAGGGAAGTAAGCAATCCCAGAACATGAATAAATAAACTCTTCTCATAAAATCATTGTACCTCCAAATGTTTATTCACATTTTATGACGTGACCTTGCATTTCCTAATAAACTCCTAAACTTGTATATAAATCATTGTACAACAAAAAAATGGAAAACACTGAATTTGAGGAGGCTCAGACCACACAGCCACATTACCTTTAGATAATGCAGTTAATAATGCCTCAATGAAATAAGGAGGCTCTCGTTCTAGCGTCTTGTAAACTATTTTCAAGAAATGCTATTGTTTTTAAATTGGAGTGGAAACATCACATTTGTTTTCGTACCTTAAATAAACGTGTTGAATGCAGCATACCTACCTTAAGGTACTTCGTGGAAATGGTCACATTTAGGACCATTTTATGAGTTAGGAGAAAATGTGTTTCGAGATTCTGTGTGACCAGAATTTCCATTTCCGACCATGTATTTAGGGGACTGATTCACAAAGGTAAACTTATAATTTTTTTGCTATTCACAAACTAGAGTTAATAGTAAGTTTATGCCTGCGGAGACAGTTGGGGCAGAGAACTCCGCACATAAAAAGATAGGCCTGTCCTATATAAAAAGATAGGGCTGTCCTATCTTTTTATGTGCGAAGTTCCCCACACGACTGGACTCTGCAGTGGTAAACTTACAATTAACTCGAAGTTAGTAAATAGTTAAAATAGTAAACTTGCACAAACGTGTATGTTTTCATTTGTGAATCGCTTCTTGTATATATATTTATTCCTGTTACGAGATTGATTTCAGAGAATGGAGAATAAAAATGTGCCGATCTGTATTCTCCATTTCTGTAAGATGGTAAATGTGTGCAGGGGACTTTTGTAGGGCAGGCTTTGGGGATGTGGGATGGGAAGGGTGGTTCAAGAGGAGAGGATGTCTCTTGGCTAGGAGGGCTGTGTCCTTTTGGAGGGGACAAGTGGTGAAAAGAGAACGGGGCTGGACTACTGTGCAGACCATTGCCAAAGCTGCTTAACCACAAAGTTGGGTCTGTTATTCCCACATTCATGATATTCAGCCCGCATATGACTGAGCAGAGAAGTCCACCCTAGAAATCCACTCCACTCTACTTGTAATAGAGTTCGCAGTAGGATACTGTGGTGCCTTTTCCCAATCGTCAGCAAACAATTTCCCAAAATCTTTGGAATTTACCACCATTTCTGGAACTTTGTCTACCAGCTGCAGGTTTCCATGTGTACTTCTGCAATGGTGATGCGACTTTTGCAATGGCACCATCTTTCAGCTGGGCTTCTCCATAGAAAAGATGTCTGCACAGGGAATAAATCCCCTTGCAAAACTTCAAAAGCACACTTTTTTCTATTTCTTTCCCTACATCCCCAACAAATCCAGGGGTCATGGGCAATGTTCCCTCTAATTTCTTTCCTCTGTGTGCGATGTGCCAGTTCTCTGTGCGCTGCCACCAAGGCTATGTGCACCAAGCATGTGAGCACAGCACATGAGTATATAAATCAGTGGCAATTACTTCTCAAAACTTTTGATTACAATGAGAACGAAAACAAGTGCATTTCACACATACAGCTCTATGTAACAGAGTATAAAGACAGTTTTGCAATGTGGAAACAGATGCTAGCGCGGAAATCTCAAAAATTTCCACAAAAAGTGCCAGTGCAAAACTTAATTAGAGAACCTAGAAGTTCCACGCCTTTCTTGGCCAATGAATCTTTGATACCATTTTCTAATGGAGCATTATACGTCAAAGACATCAATAATTACATTTGATGTTCAGTCAATAAAGAGAGAGGTGGTGAAGTTTTCAAAGTTTATTCTCTCATTTTAGTAGATTAGTCGGTATTTTTTGTTCTTTGTTTTAAATGAGTAGGAAATCAGTTACCGAAATAATAAGAAATAACATTGGTTAGAACAAGCATAGAAAACTAAAACAGCATGTTCCAGTTAGACTATAGTCCCTATTCTAAAGTAAAAGGACCTATCCTAACGTAACTAGAACCCATAAAGAGTTTGTTCTGGAAAAGAGCAATCAGATCAGACAACTAAGAGGAAGATCGAACTCCCCATAAAGGGAAGTTCTGAAGACTCAGCCAAGTTCTCGGGACAATTGCAGTAAGGGTGAGAAGGAAAGAGTCGCAGCACTAGCTATGATTAGCATAAAACAGAAAATCTCCTCACAAAGTTCAAGGTAAACAAGAAATAACTGTAAGCAGTAGATTGTGGCAAGTCAGGCTAGCATAGCAAAGTGCCAAGGGGCATAACAGGGAGGGTTGCAAGGAAAGAGTCGGAATGAGCGATTACCTCTCTACCTAGGGAAACGTTTTATATAGACAGCAGCTAAACATGTTGCAAAAACAGGTGAATGTCATCATCATCGTCCAATGGTGAGAAGTCTTCCGATGGTTTGTTGTCGTCGCCCTCAGTTTCGACGGTAAATATCCATGCCAACATGAAGTCAGTTAGAAATGGCCACAATGTATTACAAAAAGTTACATCTACAGAGGCTCTCATGAGAACCTTTTGCAAGCCTACTCTGTTATCAGTCTGGTGTCTCGCCGTATAACATGGAGTTGCTCTATGAAATTAAACATTCACATTCTGGTATTTCCTGGTTAGATCACGAATTAGAACATTGGAATGTTGGGAGCTCCATTGAAAACAATGGAGTAGCTCCGGGCTTATAATGGCTGGTATAAGCCCGGAGCTCCAACATTCCAATGTTTCTTTGTTCACAGCTGTGGCTGTGAACAAAGGCTTCAGGGAGCCTGAGGGGATTTCAATCCCCTCGCGCTCCCTAAAGCCTTTGTTTTATTTGTTAGAACATTCTGCCCTCTAGTGGCAGAATGTTCTAATAGCCTTATAGCCCTTCGTAGCTGGGCTATATTGGCTATTAAAGTCCCGCTCCCTTGTTAAAGGCCCTCGCCTTTGGCTCATGCCTTTAAAGCTGGAGCGGGCCTTTAATAGCCGGTATAGCCCGCTAAGGCGGGCTATAAGGCTATAATGTAAGCTACAGCAAGCATTTTCTTTTCATTAATACACTTGTTCATTATGCATATGTGGCAAAGAAAACAATCTAAGTACAGTGAAGTCTTATTGGGTGAGGAAAGAAGGAATACATTTTTCCAGGACAAAGCACATTTCACAAAAAGTCAAGCCCTAGAGTTCGATTATAATGTGAAATCACTATTTTGTAGGTAGAACACAATAAATGAATAGTGCAGCCTAGAAAGTGGAGAACGATAGAAATGAAAGCTTTCTGCAGAAAATAAACAAAAAATGTTCACATTTACACGTTCAGCAATGACGCATTTTCTAATGTTTAACATATTATGCATCTTCAGGTTTAATATTTAGTGCATTTCTATATTATTATGTGGTGAAATTTGCATAACAATTTTCATCTTTCACAATTTCCCCATCTTATGATTTGTAAAATCATCACACATGTATGGTTCTCATGTGAGTCTATTTCAGAGTGCACTTTCGTCATCAGTTGAGTCTTGTCTTTTTCTTTTCAACCCCCTAAATTTTAGTGGGTTGATGTAGTCAACGTTCATAATGACATGCATTCCCATGTCCCTCTCATATAGTTTCTTTTGAAAATGTTCTTTTCTTTTTTCGGAGTATGTATTTACAGATTAGAAATAGAGCACAAAGAAATATAAGACAAAGCCATACTAATAATATCATCATTAATATACCTTTCAGTATACCTTTCCCTACTGTTAAAAACCAGTTCCCAATTGTGGCTATTTCTTTCCCAAATTTTTCATACAAGCTTGGTGTTTTCTATTCATGCAATTCAGGTTCCAACCCCGAAATGTTTTTTTAAAAATCTTTCTATTTCCCTACTCTTGTCAGGTATGTATGTTCAGTTGTGAGTTCATTTCAGCATCCAGCAGACTCCGGTCTTTTTGGCAAGTAAAATGTCTAGTGCAAGACAGTCTTGTAAAACCATAGATTTTATAGCTATTAGTTCAGTATTTATTACAAGCAAAGATCCAGATGTACTGATTTCCATTTTGTTGACAAAAGTTGACAGCTTCCTAATCTTTTCACTGTTTAAAATGACTCCTGGAGGTGGAATGACAGCTCCAAATATGTCTCCAACTAACCCAGCTTGTGTTTCTGCACTACGTTTCTGCCTATGTGCGGGTGTTAGTATCAGTGCATCTATACCTTTTACATGATACATCTTTGGAATTAATATGCCTAAGTAGGAGACCCCCTCCCAGTTATCTGGCAATAGAATGTAAACGTTCTCTCCACAGATGCAATAAACTTCTGGAATAACATTTTGTTTCCCTGCAAAATTTGCCAAAGTCCACCTGTCAGTTCAAATGTGTGTTCACAGCTACTAGACCCTATACGTCTAGTTCTTTTAGGTGTCCGTCTTCCATACACGCAGGTTTTCCCTTTGTGTTTGCTGTCAAGTCTCAGTTTAGGGTAGACCATCTTCTTTCTAAATTAATTTTCTTCTTTTCTCTATGCATTCTCTAAAATATTACTCTTTCTATCGGTAATGCTCTGCGCCAGGCTACTTGAGGGTGAGCACAGGTTATCTTTGGTCTACTTGCCCTGAATAGAGTGGTGGGGTTTGCCTGGCTTAGGCGCATACCCTATTTAACCAGAAATGAAATTTCTAACAAATAAACACTGAACAGTTCTGAAGGCAGACCCCATACTCAAATCCTTAGTGGGAACCAATGCAAGCACCAACTATAGGAGAGCTTGATTGCTCAGGTACACCCACGCACATAGCCACTTCCAATAATTCAGGGAAGGGGTGGCTGAAGAGTACATGTGTTTTTTTTAGATGTGGAAATGGGAAAGGTTGCAAGCATAGAAGCAACTGCAACATGTACAAGTTACCCAATGGCAAGGAGAGAAAGATCTCTAAATGTATTATGTGCATGTCTAACTTCTGCATTTACGTTTTGGAATGCCCATGCAGATTAAGTATGTTGGGAGCACTACGTTTCCTGTGAAAAAGACAATATTAGAGCATATCCGTGCGATTAAGAATAACAATGAGACATACCCTGTTGCACGACGTTTCCAAGTCAAAAACAAGAGTAACTCTGATCTCCTCTTATGTTTTGGTATTGACAGGGGTGACAAACCGACCAGAGGAGAAGACAGAGAAAAGTTGCTGAACATCATAGAGTCACGTCCCATCATTGGGCTGGATACCATGGTCCCTCAAGGGCTTAACATGGATTAAGAATTGACTGTACATATTTAGCTCCAATACTGTGCTACTACTATCCATGTACATGCCAACATTAATGTTACTCTTCTCGTGCATCATGCCTACTTGGGTTTTATATTTGATCAAATTACATTAGTGATCTCACACTTCTCTTGCCTTTGACTTATGATTTTTGTATAATTTTCTTGCCATGGCTCTGATAATCACTGCAATATATGTTCACATATACATAGATATGATGATGTAGTGTGTAATAACATGTTCCCACTGGGGCACCATGACAATCATGTGATATTGTTGTTTTTCCACACCAATGAAAACCATGGATATCATATCATACACCCAGTTTTCATCCTTCCAGAAGGGATATACCAGCTGTGCTATTGCCACATGTATGCCATGAGTAGACATCATTGCACACATATTCTAGTTACATGGGGCGAGTATGCAGTATCTTGGATGGCCCACTAGGGCGGCATCCGCTTTCAATGCAATATGTCATGGCACGCTCATTACGATATACCATGGGTACTCTCAAGCATTTTCCCAGGGGCCAAAAAGTTTGGTCTGTGATGTGCCCTAGGGCTGCATTGATGCAAGCGAGATGGTGGACAGGAAAGGGGGCTGGGGGGATTCGTGGTAAGGTGGGTGTAGGCAAAGCAAAGTATATACATCTAGTGACTGAATTGAACATGGTGAAACAAGAAAACAAAGGATTAATCCCTTCTTCCTCACTTTACCAAATTGTGTGATCCTAAGCAATTGT